>VZSV01000107.1:1582807-1604577 GCA_013398735.1 Nothocercus julius | reverse complement strand
CACGTGTGTGTGCATGCACAGTGTATGAGTGTGCATGTGTCCCTGTGCACATCGCAGTGTGTGAGTGTGCACGTGTGCACGCCTGTGTGTGTGCAGGTGTGTGTGCATGCACAGTGTGTGAGTGTGCATGTGTGCGTGTGCACATCACGGTGTGTGTGTGCACGTGTGCACGTCTGTGTGTGTGCATGTCTGTGTGCATGCACAGTGTGTGAGTGTGCATGTGTGCGTGTGCACATCACGGTGTGTGAGTGCACACATGCACATGTGCATGCCTGTGTGTGTGCACGTGTCTGTGCATGTGCAGTGTGTGAGTGTGCATGTGTGCGTGTGCATGTGTGCACATGCTCAGTGTGGAAATGTACACGCGTGTGCATGGCTGTGTCTGGGTGCATGTGTGCATGCACAGTGCGTGAGTGTGCACACATGCATCTACATGCATGATGTCAGTATGCACATGGGCCTGTGTGCATGGGGGTGTCTGAGTGTTCACACGTGTGTGCAGGGGAGTGTGCACATGCGTGAGCCGGTGGAAGCATTCCCAGATTCCACCCGCTCAGAACCGGCTCAGTTTTCCTGGCCACCCGGTGAAACTCAAGGAGACCAGTAGTGGTGGTTGCCCTCACTTAAAAGCTGGGGAAAAAATAACAAAAAAGGAGCAGGGAAGCAGGTCCGGAGACTTTAGGTGGCAAGTAACTGGGTCTGAAACATTGGGAATCAAGAAAGATCCGTAGCAGGGCATAGCGAACTTCCTACAGAACAGACATGTATGGAAGGAGAAGGCAAGAGCAGGATTAAAGGCAGGATTCCAGCTGCTCCAGTTGCTCCAGCCCCGCTCCGTTCACCGAGGAATCACAGAATCCCCATGTCTCTGGAGGTGCCTCATCCTGCCCGTGCTCAAGGCAGCTCCAACCACATCGGGCTGCTCTGGGCCAGTCACAGCCCCCGGGGCCCCTGCTCAGCTCCTGGCGGCCCTCTCGCTCCTGCTATGCCGCAAAATCCCAGAGTGTCCGAGGTTTTCCCCCGAAATGCCTGAGGTGACCTGGGAGGAGGCGCTTTTGCCGTAAAGCAGATCCAGATGTATTTTATTTCTTGCAACGGTTGTGCAATAGTTAGTGCCTCGCACCACCAGCCTCCAGCCTCGCTTGTGCAGGATTAAACACCAAATATCATCCATAGCACAAAGTGAATTGTCCAGGATACCTGATCCTATTCCGGGCTCCCGTAGTCCCATTCAAAGCAGCAGCGTCCACCACCGTGGTGTGGCCAAGCACCCATTCCATGCTAGTGTATTTACTTACTGCTTTTACCTTGTTTTAATTTTAGTTCTGCTTGTTTGGGACACATCCTGTTGAGGTCCGGAGATGAAGGCCATATGCCAAGAGGGAACCTGCCTACTTAGTGCTGCAAGTGAGTGTATTTCTCATCTGCGACTTGGATTTCTAGCCAAGTCAACATTCGCAAGGCAAACTTTGCAAAAACACCCGAAACATGTGTTTTCTATTTCTGAAGATGTTCACGGTTTCCCCAGCACAGTGAGCATCGGCAAAGCCCGCAGTGCTCTTTTTCCTGCTCCCTCGCATAGAAATCAGTGAATTTCCCTCCTTTTAGCTTGCAAAGAGCCAGACTTCCCTGCTTAGTACCTGCATCATCCGAGCTGAAGCAATCCTGTCTCACAGGCTCTCGCTAGAGAAGAGCGTTTAGTCAACCCTTTTAATTAAGACCATGGTTACTTCCCTTCCTTAGCTACAGAGGAATGAACAAGTTCAGCTGGAACCTGTACTAAAATGTTTTACTTGCGATACTAAGTATGCCAGGGGAAACTAAAAGGACCGTGAGAGAGCAGCTTAATTTATTTCCAGTACCCACACATGCCACGTCTAATATATCTCATTTCGGTGCTTTGCCAAGCACCAAGTCTTGGCCTCATTTTGATGGCGTGGAAGAGCCACTCGGGCTGCCCCGGTGGCTACTCCGTTCGTCCCCGTCAAGGTCCAACCGCCGTCAAGAGCTGCAGCCCTGCTCCTTGAACGCCTTGGTCTATAGATCATGAAGCACATGGGCTGTGTTTTGGTCATTTTGGGGGATGCTCCTGCCAGGCAGAAATTCCCCTGCCCGGGGAATTTCTCCTCCGAGCCAAAGCCAGGAGGTCTCCAGAGAAGGTGGCTGCTGTGTTTGTGCCTTGGAACTTCTTGGGATGTTCCAGCATCTCCCCAGAGATGGGGTTTCCCGTTCCCCGCTCAGAAATGGTGACTCCAAGGCCTGTGAGTCACTGCTGTTTCTCTCAGCAACCTGCACGGTTGCCTGGACAGCAAGGGACAGGGTCACGTCTGGGTCCTCATGGCCAAGTGACATCACGTCGCGGACACAGGGCGAGAGAGGCGGCGCCGCTGGAGCGGGAGCAGCTGGGATTGCTGCAGCATCTGTCCAGCATCCTCGTCCTTGTCTTTCTCACCGAAAACCAGGAATAAACCCCTCAACACCAACGCAGCGGTAAGGAGCAGGCGCTCTCTTTATTACGGCGCAGGATGCACAGGGGATGGCTCCTCCTAACGTGCATGCTGTAAGTGGGGTTAACCAAGGCTGGTATTTCTGTTGTCTGCACATGCCTTAAATTTCCCAGAATGATCATCCCTATTCCTTGTATTTCCTGGAACTCCTCACAACACATCCCACCCTCGCGCGTGTGCCCTGTGTCCCTTCGGTCGTCCCTGGGGGTCTTTCGAGACCCCTGGTGCTCGTCTTTTGGAGTCCTTTCCACGAATCTGGTAACTCACTTCCACATATGGTCCTGTTTTGGCTCAGGGAGCCCTGTTTTGCCCCCACTGCCCAGTTTCAGGCGGTTCCTTGAACACATGGTGGGCCCTCGTCTTCAACCGGTGCTCGCTGTTTTGTCTGTGCTCTCTCATGAGGGAGCAGCAACAGCAGGGAAAATTATGTCCTTGGGTGCATCCTTGTGTGGGGCTTCTCAGGGCACTTCCACGGCTGGTGCAAGGGACCTCTCTGGGATGTACAAACCACTGCAAGCAGCTTCTTCAAAGCTGTCCATGCTCCTGGTCCGAGTCTGGGAGAGCAGGTGTCCACCGTTTGGCCATGGAGAAGACTTTACAGAGGCAGTTGAGGCGACAGCAACATGGGCTGAACCCTAAAGTCCTCACTAAGCTTTTGCCCAGCTGTGAGAACATCCTTTCTGTCCATGAACATTTTGCTCTCCCAGAGAGGGGCAGAAATCACAAACATAAGGCAAGACTCCAGTACGTTATTAATTTTACAGGAGCTCTGAAGACCAGCTTAGGTTTCCCCTGAAGCAGGAGAAGCATTCCCCGCCCTGGAAAGCTCCTCATCGAAGCAAACACGGTCAGCGACGGCCGAGGACCATCCCTCAGCACCTCAGAGCTCCAGGGCAGCATTGGGAATCGGGTCGCTGAACGAGTGCTCCAGCTCCTGGAGAACATGAGGCAGAGACCAGCAGAAACCTGAGCACTTAGCAGCAAAGCTGCTGAAGGGCTGGACCTCTTGGGTGGTACTTACTGCGTTTTGCCCCACGACACTTGCTAGAAGCCAGTAGCGTTTGCTAATTGGGACTGATGGTGTTAAGCTGTCCCCATAAAGCCGGGCCTTAAGTGCAGCCAGCACAGGCGGCATCCGAGAGCACTTCCCCGTTTTGCCCTGCTTCCCGTGAGTTGTTGTGAAACATGAGTGAGTTTAATCTCTTCTTATGTAACGTTGCCAAAGAAATCCAGAAGTGGCCCGAAATGTTTTGCAGCCTGATCGAAGGCGACGCCAGCCCGTTGCTGAAGCAGAGAGGCACTTGCAGAAGGTTTGCTGTGTTGCTTGAGGACTGTCTTACAAATCGGGCAGCTTCTTTTTTAGCATTCAGGTCACTGAACTTTATCTGTTGCTGTGGGCAATGACCTCAGAGGTCACCGGGAAGGATCCCAGCTCCGGATACCAGCAAGGCGTCGGGGGACGGAAGCTGCAGGTCACTTGAACACCCCAAGTGCTGCAACTATCAGCAGAAACCTTGGAAATAAATTATGAAATAATTATGAAAAAATATTCCATAATTTATGGAAATAATTAGGAAACGCAAACCGTGGTAGGACAGCACAGGGCAGCCGGGCTGAGGCCTCAGAGAAGGAAAGGAAGGAGCTGATGGCCTGCCCGGGGGACATGAGCCCTTTGGGGGAGCTGGGACAGCAAAAAGTGGGGAAAAAAGGTGTTTTCCTTTTAAAGGCACCTCGTGGCTGTCGATCCTGCTCGGTGGAGGGCCCAGCAGACAGAGAACATTGCATTAAAAGGGTCTTAAAATGCAAAACATCCTGGCAGTGCTCGGCACGTGGAGGACTGGCACGTGGGTTTTCCTTTATCGGCTGCTTGCCCTTCCATGGGCCTCTCCCAGCGTTCCCACGACTCCCTGCTGATTATAGCCCTGTGCAAGACAAGGTGTCACTGGGGAGGTGGGGACACCGAGCCTCGCCATCACTAGCATGGCAGCTTGTCACCAAATAAGCCCAGGCCTGGTTCCTGGACACGGAGGCCGGTGATAAGCTTGATAAGATCCCAAATTCAGCAGAAGGCGCAGGGGAATTTTGGCCTTTTATAGAGGCATGAAAGATTTGAACTCCCAGTAATTTTTACAAGATATTTCTGCCAAGCCATTGAAACAGCTGGAAAACAAGTTACAGCCATTTAAGGAAGCTCAACAAATTCCAGCAGCCATTCACTCAATAAGAGCTGGCAAAACAGCTCTTCCTTGAGATTTCAACCCCATCTTTCTCAACAACTTCCTCCCTTCTTTTAATCCCATTGCACTGGGCCAGCAGATTTGCTTTCGGGAGCCCCTTCTGTGCGCACAAATCCGGAGCAGCAGCAGGTTGCACAGGCAGCACGGGGCACTTGCAAAGCTCGGGGCTGCAGCGACAGCTCAGGACGGGCGTCAGCAAATCGAGATCTCATTTGGTTCACCCCAAAAAGCCCTGGAGCAGCTGGCGTTTGATCTCTTAAAGCTACTTTAGAGAGACTTCTGATCCAGTCAGAATAGAGGAGGATTGGCTTTTGAATGTACTGAATGGCATTTTATGTGGTCAGCTAATCACCTAATGGAGCCTGAGCAGAGGATAAATTTCTTCAACAGAGGGACCATTTGGCTCTCCTTAAAAAAAAAAAAAAAAGAGAGAGAGAGAAATCAAAAACAGAACGAAGAAAAGGCAAACTACATCTTAGTCTTTTCCAGGTAAGAGAGCAGCTCTAGAATGTTGCCGTTCACCTCCAGGTTTTATCTATATGGCAGAGTCATTAGCACAGCTAATTAGAGACTTCGGTCTGATTATGAGGCTTGCAATAAGTGGAGATACAAAATCTCTGGGTCTGATACTCATTAAGACAAAAGCCACTTTATACTGACCTGGCCTTAAAATATCCCAGGATAATGTAAAGTGCTCTTAGCGCAAATGGGATTAAGTTGTCTGTGTTTAGAGAGCCTGGTCTGCCACTGCTATAATCTGAAGCTGATGCAGCTCTCCAAGGCCCTTCCTCCTCCCAGATGAGATGAAAGCGTCCCTCTTAGAGCAAAAGATATATATTATAGTTTCAATCAACTACCCGAAGAGCCAACTGATATCAATCCAATAAGAGCAGCATAAGACCTTACTGAATGCATCAGCATATACTTCTAAGGGCATCTTAAGACATTGGGAAAAAAAGTAAATCTCTCATCCAGGTCCATTCTGCAAGCACTTCTATTGCTAGATGGACTCTGTGCTCAAACTTTGCTCCTATTTTCTCTGCAAATCCGAAGAGGTCAACTTTTCTTCTTAGTGATACGAGAAAGGAAAAATACCTCTGTGGCAGCTGGAAAAGTATTCGGAGTAATGGAGGATTATCCTTGCTGTCCGCTTTTGGATGGAGGCAGGCTGCTTGGCCTCGGTCTGGTGGTGACAGCGGTCGCAGCCTCCCCGCTGCTGCGTGCCCTGCAGATCCGGGACCACGCTCTGGGAAGGGCCGGAACCTGGCCAGCCCCGCAGGGAAAATCCAGGCCCGGCTCCCCCTTGGAGAAGCCGCAGCGAGGGCAGGAGGGTGATGGTGGTGGAGCAGGGAGGTTGCAAGGGGGAGCCTTGTCTCTGGGCTAAGGATGGCTCTGTAAACATGACAATAGTCATGGGACCCGGAGTGCAGGGCCCTCGCCTAAGGTTGCAGCTGCCGTGACCTTTTGGAGAATTACAGCATCATCTGCCGCGGCTCGGAGCGCCAAAGAGCGCTTGGGTTTCACAGGGAGTCAAATAATTAGTGCAAGGAGTCACAGCTCTCCCCTGCCTGTGCCCAGCTTCTGCATGGCCAGAGAGTCACGCGGAGGAGCGGCTCCACCTTAGAAATAATCCCGTTTTCTTTTTCTTCCCTTTTTTTATTTGGTGAAGGATGTTTTTCAAGCAGGGCTCCCCGGGGCAGATCGGCCATCCCCGCACGCGCGGCTGCTCCGAGGGCGCCGGCGATACGAGGAGGAATGTGAGAATGCAGGCGAACCAGTATGTCCAGCTGATGGTATGGAGGAGAGCGGGTCACCCCGGCTCCGAGGGAATGGGGACGGCACCTCCCCCGGCTCAAGAGCACTGGCTAAGGCAGCTTCCCTCTCCAGCATCCACCAGAGCTGCAAAGTTACCACCTACGCTCAAATCCATGCTCTTCCCACACAAGGGGTGTGCAGATCCAGATTTAGTGTTTCTTCTAAAATTAGGGTCCTAATGCCCCTTTCTGATGCAGCTCCAGGGCCTCCAAAGCTCAGAAGGGTTTAGATGGTGATCTCAGGCAAAGCCTTTGCACCAATCCAGAAATACAAGGCTCTCGCAGAGCACAGGTCAGCAAGCGAAAACCATGGAGATAGAATTTAAAACAGCAGGGTTGGATCTGCCACTGTTGCAATCCCCCCAGTTCTGTGGAAATTACATCAGCAGCACAGGAGCTGGGTGAGTCACGTTTCCATCCCACCCCATGGCAGCGTTCCGGCTGATGGATTGGGGGGTGACTGTTCCTGAAAGGGAGTCAGGAGACAGAGAGCTGAAAAGTGTGGCTACCAGCTCTTGCTTGCCAGGTGGTTCCCAGTGTCAGGAGCCATCAATTGCACATTCCCAGCTTGGGCAGGACAATTTGGAAGCCGTCTCTAGCAACAGCTCCAAAGAAAAGAGCGTATTACAGCAGCTTCATGTTTCCCCAGGGCAGGACACAGTGGCTGTGAATGGCCTGTCCAAGGTGTCCACGTCAGGAACAACAGCAGCAACTGGAGCCAAAACAGCAGGGGAGAAACACCCGGAAAGAGAGACACCCAAAATTACTCACCCTGAGTCACCCACCTGCTTTTCCCGGGAATGGGGCCACAGGTTGGGCACCAAGCAAAAGGCCGCGGGGACATGGCTGCAGACGGGCTATGGGAGCTGTGCATTCGTTGATATAAATCTCAATGATATAAATCTATTTTAATCTTATAAACTGTGCATTTAATAGCTCCAGCCATTAAGGGACTGGCCACAGAGGCATGAAATAGTGGGCCATAAACCTGGCTGGGCTGTCAGCCTGGGGCAAAGCCAGGCCACGGGCTGCATTATAGCCCTGCAAAGCAGACATAGAACGTATATAAATAATAGTAAACCAGCGTGGCAAAAAAATACTAACGGTTGCTAGGTAGTATAAAGTCCCAGCACAAACAGCAACCAGAAATGAGCTCTGGGCACACACATGGCAGGGCAGCCTTTAGTTAGGAGCTAAATAGTGGATGAGGTGGCTATAGTTGGTGGGAAGAGAAGTTGATGCCTCGTTTTTGTATAAACTGGGCCAGGGAGGAGGGTTCTGAGAAGCACTGGGGGAGCGGAAGATTGGAGCTGGGTGAGGAATCCTATAATTTACACAGTGTGATGGTTTTTGCTTTATGCACTGGCAGTTCAGGACCCCCAACTTGCAGGTGGATAAACACAGAAAAGCCCAGGTGGGTGAAGCCTCCAAGGTGAAACGAGCAGTTTGGCAGCCTATTGTCACATTAAATCTTCCCCACATGTGTTGCAGGAGGGAGCTCTGTCTATCTGCAGTTCTCCATATCGTATTTTTAAGCGTATGATAAGCTTTGAATTCCCTAACCCTTCTTGCCACCCCTTCAGGGTAGAGCCGTGCTTCCCACCTGGCTCTCCTGCAGCAGCCCCGTGCCATTCTGAGGCCAAGCAGCAGAATGATAAAAAAGCACCAAATATAGCAGGGGCTACTGAAAAGGCGAGTATGTGCCCGGGAAGCTGCAGCTGGAGGGCAGGAAGCGAGCGAGAGCTGCGCTACAATCCCTGCATTGAGGGCCCCGCGCGCTCCCCGCGGCTCCAGCGCGGCCAGGGGACAGGGAGGGACATGGAGCCATCCTGCTCCGGGTCCTGCTGGCTCCCGTGAGGCTGCTCTTCTTACGCACCTTTCAGATGGGGAGAAAAAAGCAAACTTGGTGGTTTTCCCCTTAAAAGTATATTGGACATGACCACATGCTAGGACTTAAGTGCGATATTTTAAACAATGTACGTGGCAATAGAACACTAGCTCGTTTTACCAGTACGCAGCAGTCATCACCCATTCTTTAAGAGATGTTATTACTATTTGCATGTTCTCTCTGTTTGTATTCTGTTATCTGTTGCCTAAGTTCTTAACTGGGAGCCGATGTTATATATATGTAATTAACTTTTCACATATATTGCTCTTTAGATACTCAGCAGTTGTTGTCAACACTTTTTAAAGCCTTGCAGCAGAGAAATGGCAGGATGCTCTAACCCAAAGCACCAGCACGACAGCTGGTCAGTGCTGTTAGGTTAAAGAGAGTTCATGTCTTAATCCTTCAAAGAAGGATGTAAGCAAATAACTTTACTTGCATGAGCAACTACTGGGACTGAACCTGTGTCCTGCTGTAAAATTCTGTAAAAGTGAATCCTTTCTAAATACTTCTGTCCATAAGCATTTGCCATCTCAGTGCAGAGGGGAAAAATGTTGTGACACTGAAGGAATTCAAGCTTTAAACCACTGTAGGTTTCCAGATTGCTTTAGACTTTCCCTCTTCATTGCCTCTTTATGTTGTATGCTTCCTCCCAATGATTCTGCCAGAATACAGACTTCCTGCAAAGTGCAACAGTTTTTTTTTTTGTTTGTTTGTTTGTTTGTTTGTTTGTTTTTCAGAAAAGTGACTATCTTGAAAATCCAGACTCTGATGAGACCCACTGAGGGATTTGCTGTTTCCATAGGAAATAAGGGACTGACGAGATTTGTCACCTCGTATGCTAACCAGATGTACCCACAGAAAACTGTGAAGGACTCTTACATTCTTCTACAAGGAGAGACGGGTCTACTGCTTGCCTCATGACTTTTGGTGCTGTGGGCAGGCAGAAACACAGAGACTGCAATGATCAGACCAACAGTTTTCCTGGGAAGCTCGAGAGCAACGCACGAGGAGCCGTTTGCCATGCCTAAGGCGACCTCCTTGAGCCTAAAAGACCTTGGAGCAATGCAAAGTATTCCTGAATGCAGTCACAGGCAACTTATCTTTAGCTGATCATTTTCACAGACCAGGACACTAAATGCTGTTTTTTTTTCTCCCTAAGCTCTCCTGTAACAACCTCAGCAACTCCAGAGTGGAGGAATCCCTCCGGGCCATGTGCATGTGATGGAGCATCACAGCCCATCCGTTACCCTGCGCAGTAACATTACACGAATGGAAACTTTTCCGAGGAAGGGGTCATTCAGGGGCCCGCTGTGCGCTATGAATTCTGAGTCACACTGTAAATTTGTCTTACGAAAGTTGTGAGTTGGCAGGAGTGTTGCATGCAAGCAGAACAAGGGTTGCTTTGAGGAAGAGACATGCAGAGGCACATCTGCTTGGCCCTGCCAGCTGCCTTTGCATCCCCTGCTCTTCTATCATTGCTTTTTCTAGAAACAAAAACACCAACAAGTATTGCTGATAAAAATGACTTGCAAAATGACATCAAAGCCATCTGAACGCTCCCAGTGATGTGAAAACGAACATGGCATTTTTGCCTGTTGTCTGGAATAAAAACAAAACAAAAAGGGGCTGTTCCTGCAAGGTTCCTAAGGCTTTCACCTGTTTAGAAGCTGTGCTTCTCCCTTGGTGAATGCCCTAGGAGCACCCTGTTAGACCAGGCTTTCCAAAGAAGGGCCTACAGTTGTTTCATGCTCAGAAAACTGCAGACACAACCCCTCCTCCTCCAAAAGGCGACACTGAATTAAAAGCAACAGTGGCTTTTTTTTTTTTTTTTTTTTTTTCCAATCCAAAATCTGCCCTCCAGAGAGGTACATTCAGCTTCTGTTAAAGGCCTGCATTCAGAGAACCACTAACTCCTGCAGAGGTGAATGAATGTATTCACGAGCTGCTGGCTCCTGGGTCAACCATAGCATGTGTATTTGCATAAGTAAAGGCAGCCTTTGGCCTTCACTGACATCACATGATTTGTTTTTTTATATGGTAGAATATAACGATGCAGTGATGGAGTGTGACTGCTGTTTAATTTTCCTAGTATAACCCAGCAAAAACCCTATTCAGGAGGCTCCACCTTACCTTCTTCCTTAAACTGTACAGCATGTACTAAGCCCCCTGTCTTTAAAATGACATTTCAAATCCCTGTAGAGGAGGGACAGTTGTCAGAGCTGCATTTAAAATAGAACGTTGTTTGTTGGCGTGACTTTTGCTCAGCTCTTAGGAGACCTGGCAGCCAGCCTTGCCACCGCTAACAAAATAAGATGTAACCCACACGGATGCTCGCGTAACGCCAAACGCTCCACCCTCCAAAAGACCACCAGAGGATCTGCTCTCGCTTGTTCCCAGCCAGCTCAGGTCATGCCGAGGCAGCTGATCCTTGCAGAGGTGCAAACTCCAGGGTGACTGCGTAAGGGGCAGCGGGGAGAGGAGGCTTCTTAAAAAAGCTCCTGCTACCACTTCAGCCAAGGGAAGGTGCCTCTTGCAAGTGGCAGGAGAGCTGAGAGCAGTAATTCAAGGCGCTGACCCTCCATTTGCTCACGCTTACGCAGCCCAGTGGTTTTTGGACGACTGCAAGGGTCTGTAGGCCAGGGAAACCACTGCCTCTTTGGGGATGATTCCCCAAAGAATTTCCTTGGTTTCATACTGCTGCCCACTCCTGAAGGTGTGCTTAGGCCAGAGAGCAGATCTACCACTGCTAAAAATAGTGGCAAATCGTTTTGACTTCCAGCATCTTCTTGAAATAGATGTGCATTTGCTTAAGTTTCTCAGAGCTCCGCTCTTTTTTTTTTTTATCTCTTATCACTTATCTGTTTTAATCACTGTGATCTTAATTCCTGAGAAAATAAACAGGTTATAAAAACACTCTCTGCTTTCCAACAATACATCTTCCAGCTGTCTTTCTGTCCCCTCTCTCTCTAAATCCCCAAAAGTCAGGCCAAGCATTTATGGTAGCAGTGCCATTAAACAAGACGCGTGACCTAACTGCACTGCTCTTCTGAAGGTGAAAGCTGACGAGCTTTGGACAAATTCCAGCTCTGAAACTAACTCCAGGCTCAGCGGTTCACCCTGGCATCGGCAGGCCCGGCTGCTCCATGTGATATCAGCTGATCTGTGCTTCCCAGATGGCCACGAATGACCACATATGTCAATTATCTGACAGCTTTGGAGAGCTAAAGACCATGTGAAATAAATATAAAGGAGCTTAAATGTTACCTTACAAACACTGAGAGGGCTAGCTCATGATGGATAGCTTTTCAGCCTCTTCCAAACAAGCAAACTGCATGTGCCTTTCCATGGGGAGAAGCGTCACTCCTTCCAGGGCACGGCTGCATACACATGTGATCAAGTGAGGACAGGCTGGTGGCCCAGGGGTTAAGGCTTTTGGGAGGCCATGGGAGTGGGTTAAGGTGCATGTGCTTCCTACAGTGCGGATAATGGACCTCACAGGTCTTCCCAAAGGTCAGGATACCTGCACCTGGAGGAATGAGAGGCGGAGGATGTGAGCAAGAAGGTCTTCTCCTTGGACACCTTCCCTTTGCCCAGTAGTGATACTGTGCTATAGAAGGGACGTGCAAAAAGCATATGGTTCCTATTCTGTCTTGGGGTTAGAAATGTTAGGCCAAACGAGTTGCCCAGAGCCCCTGTTTTGACTCACCACAACGTAAACTGGGCCACAGCATTTGCTGCTGGCAGCCAGTTATACTGGAGAGAGCCAGAGATCTTTCAGGTCTTCCCTTATCATCAGTGCTTCAAGAAAAATCACTTGTTTGTCTTTGAGTTGGGCTCTGTATCAAGCAGAGCTATTGCAGAAAATGTTTTAATGTGCTTTGTGACAACACCTCCTGCGCTGACTCAGTTCAGCTTATCAAAGGGACTTTGATACTCTTACAGTCCAAGACTTTGTCCTTGCAATCAGTGGGGCAATGTGTAAACACTATAAACGGCGTGATTGATACCTGACTCAGGCTTTTGGTATTGCATGTGCCAGGGCACTGGCAAGCTCCATGAAATTAAACATTAACACTCATTGCAATGTTGCCATCTCATTCCAAATCCAATTCCTGCTCGTTCTCCCAGGAATGGTTATGGAAAGATGAAGTGGCAGCTCCATTACTAGGTGTAGTAGTAGGCAGTGAATAAAACCTTGTGTAAGTTGATGCCATACTTCTGTTCTGGGCAGAGTTAATAACAACACAAGTAACATAATATCTAATCTATCCTTCCCATTCCAATTTAAATGCTACAAGATTGATCTTATTGCTCCTAATTATGGTTCTTTCTGTCTGACTTATGACTACTTGGGAAAAGACTTTATATGCCTTGGAAATAAACTATCCAGGGAGATACACCTGAACTGTTCCCTCTGTTGGTGGAGTGATTAGTTGACTGATTTAAAAAATGCACTTCACTAAAGCATCACTTCCAATTTTGTAGTATAGCATAGTATAGTATAGTGTATATTTTATATATATATACATAGTATATATAGTATATATAGTATAGTGAGGAAAATTTCAGGTCACCTGCAAAACAAAACCAGTAGCAGTCACTTTTCATTGCCTGTACTGATTGTCCATGGAAAATGAGGCAAATGTGGGATTGAGTCACAGAAAAAAAAAAAAAAAAAGGGAAAAAGAAACATTTTTAAAGGGAGGACTGCCCTCACAATGTGCAATACCTATAGATATCGGATTCAATCACAGCTAATCATAGAATCATAGAATGCTTAAGGTTGGAAGGGACCTGTAGAGATCATCTAGTCCAACCCCCCTGCACACGCAGGGTCACCTAGAGCAGGTGGCTCAGGACTGCCATTTTATCTTCTTTATGTTTGTCTGCTCTATTGAAAATTGGTAACTCAACTTCGCTGAGGATTATACAACTACCCAAGGAGGATGTTAAAATAGTAATTCACCTCCCAGGCTCATCTTCTTTTCCCCAGTTTGGTGGAGCTAGGACCCAGTTAGATTGGGGTATATGTGCTGTGGATAAAGGATTGTTTTTTCCTCCCTCACATAAATGTAATACAACTCTAAAAAAAATTGCAATTATGTACAAAAGCAAACACAAATGTACTCACCCTGAAAGGGAAACAGTAGTTTAGCCAAACAATTCATCTTTATAATATTGATTCAGTCAAGCAGCATTAGTGGAAGAAGAGCCCTTAAGCACCAAAGCACTACATCCATTTGATATAATGAGCACACGTTTTTGGGAAACGTGGTCCCCTGGGAACAGCCTGCCTTCATACACGTGGGAGGTCAGCTCTGAGTCCCGGCTGAAGCTGTTTAAATGCAGGTTGCCTAAAAGTCCCGCAATCTTTCCTTTTGCATATCTGAGGAATATGAGCAGGAAATGAGTCAGAAGAGGAGGGAAGGCAGGTCCTGATGGCCCTGCCATGCTCAGATGCTCAAGGCCACAAACTATCTTTGAAAGGTGGCAATAAAAAACCACGTGGGAGCAGCAGGGAGAGCCCGCTCCTGTTTTCTCCAGCTTGGACTCTTGTCTTTCCCGCATTGTCTCTTTGCTTTGGGACATATGGAGAAGCCCAGGCTGCAGGGGCTTCATGAAATGCTGTCGGTTCACTCCTCGGAGAGCAGTTTGCTGCTTTCTGGCCATGCTGCTGTGGGCCAAGGTGAAGTTGGCCCATTAGCAATGCACTGTTGGCAGTGAAAAACACGCCAACGTTGCCATGGCTGAGCGGGAGAAAGCGCCTGGCTGAAATGCCTGGGTATTTTGCCCAAGAAGAGTGTGAATTTAGCTGCTCAAGGAGAGCACGGGCCTCTAAAGCCTTTGAGCACAGCGGTCTGGCTGAGGCTATTTCCATTTCAAGCCTGATGTCGGCTGAGTCCTGTGAGAAACCCTTGAGATACTTGTCTTGTTTGATCCAACGGGTGGAGGATTCAAGCCTCCTCACAAAACTTGTCGCGGGAAGGAAGAAACGACGTGGAAATGTGTCTTTTGCTGCTCTTTCCCTCCAGACCCTCATCCTGAGTTGTGCTGCCTATCCTGGCTCCTGGATAAGTCCAGAGAGGGATTGCTCCATGGAAAGGTCCAAGTAGAGACAGAGATAAGAGTCTTCCCAGTGCAGAGAGAGCCTGCAGACTCCAGGTGCTCTTGCCTTAAATTAAAGAGTCAGCTCAGCGATGACATGAGGAACATCATCTTTCATGGGAATTTGGCAATATTTTTCAAGTCTTGCCCCAGCACTGTGCTCTGGACCTGTGAACCAGGCATAGACACCACTCCTTTCCTATTATCATTGTCTTGTTTTTTATTTTTCTATCTGAAGGATTTCCTTCTAACCTTTTCCTTTCCCTTTTCCTGCTGGATTCTGCCCAGTCTTTTTCGCAGCCCTGAAAAGCAGAGTTGCCTGAGCAACGTTTCTTCGCTATCCTCAGACCTGTGGTTCCAGCAGGGCGAAATAAAAGCCATCCCACTAAGGCCATTGCCAGCTGCCATCCGTATTCCGCTTTGTTCCAGTCGTGCTCGTTTGCCTTGCCGGGGCCAAAACAAACACGGTGGAGGCACCTCGCTGCAAAAATGCCTTCCGTGCCATGTGCTCTCACAGCTGCCTTGTCACAGCGTTTGCTGGAACTTGGTCCCTTGCCAGCTTCCTTCACGCGTCAGGTATGACGGCACTGCCACTAATCTCACACCTGCTGGAGCAGGGATCCGCTAATGGGATAACACGCTGCCGGCACCTCCAGGCAGCATCCTCCTTTCTGCCCTATTTCTGCCTCCCACCAGGACCTCTTTCCTTTCCATAGGGCTAAAACACCCTTCCATCTCCATTGCCCTAAGTTCTACTTCCACCTGTTTGTATTTCTTCCCTCCTTCAGCACTTCTGCATACGAGGTTGTCCTCCTTTCCTTGCTTTCCTCATCCCAACATGTTTGTACATCTTCACAGTTTGTCCCCCGCTTTTCCCATGCTCTGCAGCTGCTACAATTCTCACTCAAACCAACCTGACTCTCTTCGTGCTCCTCACCTTTCCATTTAATCACCTTCTCCTAAGCTGAAGGGACCTTTGCATCTTCCCAGACATGCTGTCTTTCTATGACAGCCCTAGGTTCTCTTTTCGTGTCTTCTACTTTCGGTGTTCAGACACTCTGCTTGAGCTTCAGGCTACTGGATCCTTTGCCTCATTTTCTCTCTCTCTCACTGTCCTTTTTCTGCACTTCTCAAGGAGTTAGTCAGTGCTACAGCCAAAAATCTACATTCTATTCAAATAAAAAGCTAGAAAAGATCTTTTCTTATTAATACAAAAAAAACTATTTTCAAAGCATTCAAAAACAGAAGAAACATCCACATATCTTTTAACAGATTAAATGGGAGATGCTGGCATACAAGATTAAGCTCACAAATTAACCAAGACAAAACTCCTTCATCATGAAGAATACCTGGTGCCATCGATAGCAAATAATGGTCTAAAAGTAAGGGTGAGAAACAGCATTGATTTTGTGCCCAGGTCTGCTTTTATTGAAGTCCATGACCAAACTCCAATCCAAATCAATAGTAAAATTTGTTGTGAAATCACAGGGCAGCTTTGATCAGGTTGCACCTCTCTGGTGTTGACTTTCAGTTTGAGGTCACTTGACCTTTTTCTGCGCTTCTTGAGCTTATTCGGTTCAACCTTCTTGAAAAATATTCAGGAGACACTTTAAGCAATGTTATCACAGTGTTCTCATTTTGAGGTTAATAAAAAAAGAAGGAAAAAGGCAAGCTAAACTCTGAGTAATCATTTATCGTTTCTTTTCTGTTTCTTTTCTGTTTCCTTGAGTCTGTTTGCTTAACCATGTACATGAGGATATACATGCGTGAATGGCTCTTTTTTTGCAGTCATTTCCCTGACCATCTCCTCTTGTCTTTGCACATCAGGAATGCTCCCACGTCATGGCTGAGAAACACCACGTAAAAGCACCCTGAGTCAGATCCCAGTTTATTTGCTTGGGTATCACTCCCATTGCTGAGAAAGATTTTATTGATGAGTAGGGCTGGACCTAATAACACCCTTTGTAGATATATCAGAAATCAATTGCCTCATAAAATCAAAAAAAAAGACACTGAGGTTTGCAAAAAGGACCAGGAATGTGGCAACTCTTTCACTCTGAAGTGCTTAGGAGCCTTACATTTGGTGTTTTTGACATGTAGACTGTGTAAGTGTGGTAAACTTTACGGGGAATATTTCTAGCATTTTTTTTTTCTATCAAATTCAAGCAGTTTTCCAAAATTCTTGCTGTGCCAGGCACAGTTAGAAGTCGGGTGTCTGAACAGCTGGCTGTCTTGAGGAATGTGCCTGCAAATTGATGCAGGTTCTTCACAATGGACAAGCGTCAGTTCCCAAAGCTGTGGCTTGTAAGGAGATAGCTGAGGATTTGGGAAAGGAAGTGTAACACCCCTTCAGGTGTGCAGTACCTAGGTCTTCCCTACTCATATATGCAATTACTCTGAATGCACCACCCCATTCTGTGCATTCACTGAACACATTATGTACCTGTGTTATATTACCTGTACCTGTCAGGTTGCTCAGAACTCAAGCAGAAGATACTCCTTGGGTTGTCATCTCTGCCTGACAGGACCTGAACTGCTCAGGAAAATGCCAGACTCCTTCAAAATTTTGGACACAGGGGCAACTGCTCCTAATCTCACCTTGCAGATACAGTCATAGAGCAGTAGGAACTGAAATAGTGTTATGCCACCCTTGTGCTCTTTGGATCAAAAGAACACAAACTACAATGGAAAATTTCTGCACCAAAGAGATCACTTTTTGTGAAGTTTCTTTTTGCCAGACAGGAAATTCACTTTTCTCGATCACTTCTCTGCCTCTACCTGGCAGCCAGGACACTGGGAATTGGAGAGGAAGAGGTAAATAGCACTTCTCTCCCTCCATTTTTGTTGCACCAAGGGATACCTCTATTGCAAATCCAAAGATTAAGAAAGATTTGCTCTTTTTCTCTTAGAATGAAAGGGGAGCACTGCTCCTACCCTAAGCCAAAAATAAAAGGTTGGCCCTTTAAAAAATATCTGAACTATCAAACTGCATGTCCAGCTCTGCAGGGTTTAGTCTTCCCCTGCAGGTTCCCCGTTTGTCCTCCCTGAGCCATGTGCAGCTGCCCTGTGGGGACATCTCCTGGTTCAAGTGAAAAGTTGGTTTGGCTGCTGTTGACTGGCTTATACCAGCAAACAGATACATAAATATATATATATGTATGTATAAAACATACTTATTAATATGTATATATCTTTGCTGGCACTGTGAGCTGTGCAAAATATCTTAATTACCCATACACCAGTGGGAAGGTCAAACATGAAACCAATTTTGGAGCTGGGATCTGAAGGCAACACATCTGAACTATGGTTTGTGCCTAATACCCGCCTTTATACTAATGATTTTTTAGGAGCAAAGGCTCCTATCAGGCAAAACCCAGACCATTGCATGACAGACTTGGGTCTCCCTGAGCATTTTTTTCAATTTGAAGTCAAACAGCCTGCATACAGGGGGTTGTTCCCCTTTATTCAGCACTCATTCAATGGCATCTGGATTCTGCCCCAGTGCAGGAGAAAAGTTGACAAACTGGAGAGAGCTCAGAGAGACCATCAGGGACAGAGGTTTGCTCCGTCAGGAGAAGACAAGGCTTTGGTGGACTTAAAAGCAGTCCTACAAGAAGTCCTACAAGAAGGTTGCTGAGGAGATGGAGCCAGGCTCTTGTCATAGCGGTACATAGCGGGAAAACAAGAGACAACAGACACAGATTGAAACAAGGGAGGTTCTGACTAGCTATTCAGGGGGAAAAAATCACTGTGAGGCTAAATAAGCATTTGAATCTCCATTCTTGGTTTCAAGACCCAGCTGGACCTTGAGCAACCCTAAACAACCTACTGTGATCTTGCAGCCAGCCTTGTTCTGAGCGGGGAGCTGGACAAGGGACCTCCTGAGGTGGCCACATTTCTTCAGGGTTTATAAGAGGCCATATCCCTAGCATCAACCATAAGCATGTGTGTCTGTGTGGGGGTGTGAATACAGGCGATTTTTCCGCTCCTGGAGCTGTGCCTGTCATGTGTTTGTGATAAAGACTGGCCCCTAATACAGAAAGGCCCTGCTTCAACAGGTCTTTAAAGACTCACATTTTCCTCAGGACCTGCTTTCTGCAGTGATGTCCCTCCTCTGTGAAACATCCAGTCGTAACGGCACACATATTTGTTTTTGGCTGGATGTAGGCAAGGACATGATAAAACTGGGATAAGGATCTGTGAAAGACTCACTGTTGTCATGCTGAGTATGAAAAGAAAAGGTTGGACCTGTAGAAAAGAAAATCTGTGTATTTTTAATACTCGAAAGAAGTGACATACAATTCATTTCTGGTGAGCTTGTCATGTTGTCCTCCTAGGGGAAAGCCCATCTGTCTGAACCCTTCTCACTGCTTTCTTTAGCATGAAAGATACTAATCATCTGGTTCCATGTGTTTTTTTATGAGATGTCCCTGCTGTCTGCACAAAACTTCGGGGATCGCAAAGCCCAGAACACAGGAATGTTTCTCATGCGTATGACATTGCACGAACAAGTTAGTTGCATTGTGAGGCTCCTTACCAGCTTCACAGAGGACAGGCAGGTCCAAGGCAGGTCCCAGAAAGCGGCCAAGTGACATACGGGTTTGTGCTACCTTTCTTGGGGACACCCATTTCCCTCTCTCTGGGTGACTTCAAGTTCATTCCGTTCCTGTTGTTGCCTGTCTGCTAATAGCTTTTCTTCCTCAAAGATTTGTTGCTGTTGTTATTATTAAACCAAACAAGTTTACTTGGAAAAAAAGCAGAGATTTCTTCTTTTTGTGAAAATCTGAGCGAAAAGCCTGTGTGTCTAAAAGAGTCTGATTTTCTCACACGCATTAGTGGATGTAATAAAAGATATTGTCCCTCCCTGCAGACTTTGCTTTATCATGCAATAAAAATCAAAGATTGGAAGTTTTCATCAATCATATCTAACATGACAGAGCCCTCTCCATTCAAAGTAACTTCCAGCTTTTCTATATTAGCTAAATAAATTAGCAAGATGCTCTCATGACAAAGTTGCAAATAAGCCTCGGCAATCACCTCAAAGTTTACATTTGTAAAATGCAGAAACCTAAGGGCCTTCAAAAGGTGCAAAAACACTCCCAAAGCAGGAGGCAAGGAGTGACACCTCCTTTCCAAGCGAGTCCTAAGACACCAGTGAGGATCTGTCTGAAGGAACTCAGTCTTTCTTGACCCAGAAAGTTCAGCTGGAGAATAATGTAGAAAACCTGTGTGCCAGAACCACACATGTGGTAAGCAATATAAAAACAGAGCAAGGAGCGTGTGTGGGATGACTGAAAGATAAGCAGAGATGTGACACATGGCTATTAAAGGAAACAAAGCTCTAGGAGCTAGACCTGATTGAGAGCAAAGAGCTGAGATGCTGGAGAGGGAGAAGTCTTAAAAAAAGCCATCCACATGTACTGCTTTCCCCAGATACTGCAAATGAAAGAGGATTTCTTCTCAGCTGAAGAAAGCTTGGCAGAAAGTGAGCTCCTCACAGCAAAAACAATAAGAGGCAGCACTCCAGGAAAACATCCACTTTCCAGAGTGAGAGATAAAAGAAACATCAGCAAATGACACATTGGGCAAAATTTTCTGTTTTCCTGAACTGGGAAATTCAACATGAGCAAAATATGCATGTTTCTGCCACTTACAGAGGGTTGTTTTTGCAGCAAAATAGCTACTTCTTATTTATAATAAATGATGTAGACTAGAAAATAGGGGAAATGTTGCATTCTGCAGCTGCAGTGGAAACTTCGATTCAGACAACCACAAACCAGCTCCATCCAACAGGGCTCCCGATAACAACTGTGCCCGAGTGCTCCTGGAAGTCAACTGATAAACAGATATACACACATACGTATTTACATACCTATTCACATTCTCACACGTCCCATTCCCACCAGCCAACCTTAGCAGTGGTGCTGGTAGACAGTCCCAGGAGCATGAGCGGGAGGAAGAACTGAGCAGATGATGATTCAGCAATCACTGCTTGCCCAAAACTCTCGGAGCCCTGACAGAGGAGCTAAGGCAGCTTTAGAGGCAGTGATTTTCCTGTGTGCCTTGCACCTCCAGCAAAGTTGCCAGATGCACTTAAGGACTAGGGGCTGCAGTTTGCTCCGTGCTTTTTAGTGCAGACTTGCTGCAATTGGCCAGGCGGGCATAAAACAAAAGGTTGTGAACTAAGGTGGCTGAGGCGTCGTGTCCCACTCTGCCGTCACTGAGCTAGGAGTGGGAAGCTCCAATGTAAGCATAAAACAGACAAAAAGAGGGAGAGCAAGACCTGGATCTGACACTGTTCGACTGACCCTTCAGTCAAGGGTTAGAGGCAAATGTTAGTTCCGTTACACAGAAGGGAACAGTGCAAAATGCTTCCCACAGCAGCATATTCTACGAATACCGGGTGTCAACTTCTTCTAGGTTTTACACAAGTGAAGAAACAGAAACAGAAGCGCTATTATTGCACATCCTAGTGAACAGTCGCCACTGACTGTTCAATCAGCAACGTGTTGTCAGCAATCTGGCAAAGCCTTGCTCCATTTTTTATAACAGGAACCTGAAAATTGTAAAACCAACACAAGGCTCATGTACAAATTCAGAAATATCGCTACAGAGATATTTACACTTCAGGAAATTTGTGCAAATCTTGCTGAATTAGATGCTTACCCTTTTTTGTTTTTAAGCAGTCACTTTTTTTTTTTTTTTTTTTAGCATAAATTCTGAATGCATTTCACAGGGACAACAATACAGGATAATGGCTACAAGGACAGAATATATATGTGACCGGAATCCTCCTAGGGAAATCGTTCAGTCACTTAGTCGTACACCTCCAAATGTTGAGGGGGACAGGTGTGTTGGTGACCCAGCAAATCCCTCTCTACTAGCTCCATCCGGAGGCTCTAAAAACACCCTATTTATTTATTTATTTATATATTTGATGTTTCCTTACCGCTCACCCAGGCCTAGGCCGCACCACACAGCGCACCACAGACAGGCAGCGCAGGGCACCATAACTAGCTGAAACAGCCTCGTGAGATACAAATCTCTGCCACAAAGATTTGTTGTACTTGAAGCAGAACCTCCCCGGGGCAGTTAATGGGTGTTTGGGCAGGAAAAAGCAGCGGGAGAAGCCACTGAAGCGGGGGTGTGAGGGCAGGGGGTGGTGAGCCGGTGGTGCTGAGATGGCGGAGGGGAAATGGCGGAGGGGAAATGGCGGAGG
>VZSV01000107.1:1569804-1582432 GCA_013398735.1 Nothocercus julius | reverse complement strand
GGAGGGGAAATGGCGGAGGTGAGATGGCGGACGAGACGCACAGCCCCACACGTTGGCTGCCAGCAGCAGACCAAGCAGCGAGCTGGATGAGCAAAAAGACATGCTTGGAGCTGAGGAAAACTTCCCCCAACAGGTCCCTGGGGCTTGCGGGCCTCTCCTCGTGAGCAAGGCACGCGCGGCCTGCCTGATCGCTTAGATTGCACCAATCTTTTTTTTTCCCTCTTTAACTGGCCATGTGAGACCAAGCTGCTGCTCTTGGCCTCCCGCTCTGCAAACAGCTGGCGCAGCTCTTAGTCTGGGTTGTCCTGGGAAGCAGCCGCCCGCTTTCGGTCACGGTGGCAAGAGGTGGCCGCAGCCAACAGGAAGGCGCCTGGAAATCGGCTCCCTCTGTGTCTTATCTTGCTCCCGTCGTGTCGCAATTGCAGCGTATGAACAGAAACGGTGCCTTCCTCTGTGGCTGCCCGATCCTCGTTACGCTCTAATCACAGGACATCCCTGCTGGACGTGTCCTTGCTGCAGGATGGCTCGAGGGCCAGGCTGAAATCCGGTGCCTTTGCCACGCCACAGTGCCCGAACCGCTTATTGCTATTTCCTTCACGTAGAAAGACACAGTGTTTTCTTCCTTCCTGGGAAACTTAGTGGTTTCGTAAAACATCTCGCAAGCCTTGAGAGGATTTTGGTCCCAGTGGCTTAGAAAATAACGGTATCGATACAGGCAGTGTTTGTAGTGAAGGTCACACCAGCCAAGGTGTGCTGCCGGTGTCTTGTTTAAAAAAGATGTGAGTCTCCAGTGTTTGCTCAGAAATACTCGTGAGTGAGAAAGCAAAATGGTATATATAAAAATATAACCAGTGAAAATTTCACAACACAGGGCCATAATGGATATGATACTTTTGAAAGCACAATTCTACTGTTTTACAAACCCCAAATGATGATTCGGCTTTAAAATCGGATCCCAGAGTTTAGCAGAGTGTATTTTTGTGATATATTTTCTCCGTTTTGACTTAGCTGTGGTATTTTGCCTTTGTGTGTGTATGTGTGCACTACTGCCGAACATTAGATGCAAAATCCAACCACTAGTTGGGTCAGTGCCACTCGCCTGAGCTGCTAGCCTGGAATTGCCCATCCAGGTATGTCGTAGCTCCTTCACTGCTGACAGCAAAAAAATAAGCTCATCTTCACCTCACATATTAATTCTTGGTCCTAGCTGTAAAAAAATCCTTTGCATGGTTACGTGCAGCCTCACGACAACTGTGAAGCTCTAGTCTTGCAAGGGCAGTCCTTTGAACTCTAGATGGATTTTCCACCATCGTCTCATCAGGAGCGCGTGTGAACATGTGAATATACCAAACGTACGTATTGGTGCCCTCTGCCGGAAAGGGAGTACAGCTCTTCTCCAGGTCAAGTTGTTCTATTCTAAAATTCTTCAGCTGCAATAAGAAAAAAAAAAAAAAAAGAGAGAAATGGTACCCTGGGGGCAGGATAGCCTGAATTCTGGGCTTTCTGCCACTGAGAAATATTAAGTGGTTACAGTGCAAAGTCAGAACTATTGAGAAGTCCTAAGTGGGCAAGAGAAGACAGTATATGCCATCAGGAGTCTACAAATGCTCAGAGCATCAAATATGAGTTGTCTTGACTTAATACAGCTTTCAGTGTGTCTGAGTCCTCCCATGAGTACAATGAAAGTAGGCAGAGGTCTCCAGGCTAATCCTTTGTGGCATTTAGCTACAAAATACTTGATAATTGTGGTTAGCAGATTTGGAGAAAAGCACCTATGCAACAGAATTTTTAGCCACGAGAAAAGACTCAGCAAGACCAACACAATGGGACTTATTTCTACCCAAGCTGAAGATTACAGCTTCCTCATAAATTTGTTTACCTTCATTCGCAGTATTTCATTTTAAGCAGCTCATTGCTCCTTTCGTACTCTGATTCAATAACATGTCAAGTGCCTCTATAAAGCTACAACTTTAAAATTGTTGGAATTTGCTTTTCAAAAACGCTGGTATTTGAACACAAAATAATTGCCTGACTTCTCAGTTGCAAATAGTTACATTTACAACAGTGCCTCTTTCATTTTAACTGAGCTATACTTATCTTCTAGGACTTGCTATTTGTAATGGAAAATACATCTATAAATTGCAAAAAAACTCAAAATATGGACAGCAGGAAAAAAAAAAAAAAAGAAAAAATGCTAATAAACTCTTTCAGGAGATCTTTCCTCAGTGTTATAAAACCATCTCACTCCTTCCTGGTGCTTTCAAAGCACACTGCATCTGAGCAGTTCTGTTTTCTTTCCTAGCATAAAGCAAGCTTCAAATCCTACTGATCTGAAAAGATGCCTCATAAATATGAACAAAGTGCAGATTTCTATGTGTCTGTGTGAGGATCAGGGTAGAGCCATTGATGTGGACCCCTTCACAAGAGCTAGAGTTTCTAGCTTCACTTACAATCACTGTTGGCTTTTTTAAGGAGTAGCTGCAATAGGTACAAGAAAAACTTGTAAAGCATCTTTTGTTCGTTCTGCCAAAAGCATAGTTTCTTCTCTCTGTCATGGCAGGAATTCTTGCTGGAAATAGAAAACTCTTTGGAAAACACAGAAAGATCAGCTCACATGCTAATGTTGCCTTCACTAGCAGGAAAGGTGGATTTGTGATCTGCTGCGTTTTCTAGGGGCTTCTCATGCCAAACACGCAGGGACTACATGACAAAACATACCAGTGATGCTGAGCAGGCTCCAGCTTTCCCTGCCACTCTTTCTGCCAAAGCATGAACTCAGTTCTTCCATGTAGAAACCTTCCAGAAGTAAATCTAATTCTTAAAATTCAAATCTCTGAGAAGGCCTGGATCTGTTTTCCCTCCACACTCTCATTACATTGTTGTAGAGAGCCCTAAGGTCTCCTCTGAGTCTTTCTTTCTCTGAGCAGACCCAGCTCTCTCAGCTTCTTCTTTTAGGTCATATTCATACTCAAACACAGGAAAAAAAGAAAAACCAAAAGAAAATAAAATCAGTGCAGACACATGAATCCAAGGAACATCCACTACTTAGGCAGCAACCTACTACTTGCAAACTCTCAAACCAATTAAGCCTGTAAGCAACGAGTATGTCAGATTTCCTGTTAAATTGTTTGTCATAGAAGCCTGGGGGAAATAAAAATGCACAACAGGAGCAGAAACAAATTGGAATCAAGTGTTTGCTTGATTAGGTAAATACACCATGTGATAGCTGATCAGGGACCAAGTTGAATTTTGCAGTTGCTCTGATACACAGAATGTATCACTCTGTAGAGCATCACTCTACAAAAGAAGTGCCTCCTGGAGAAGGCTGCTTTAACATCAAACAACCCTACAAGAATAATAACTTTCAGTATTAAAAATAAATGAAGGACTTCTTTTCTTCAGCAGTGTTTACTAAGCTGTGGCAAAAACCCTACTGCAACACCAGCGTGATTTATTAGTTACATTTTTTTGGCACAAATGTATGTACCTTTTCCTTTCATAAACCTGTACCTTTCAAAAAGGAGTAAGAAAGTGCATTGTGGCATTTTCCAGCACGTTCACTTTAAAATGTGCACTCTTAAAATGTGATGGAGAAAATTGCTGGAATTAATGCCTTTCAGTCCCTGGGCTAATGCTGAACCTAGAGCTTTCTGGTTTTGTCTGAACACAAGATGACACTCAGCAAAGTACGGGCTTTCCCTACCTCTCCAATTTCTATAGAAATTATCTAAGAGATCTAAAGACAGTTGGAGATTTTTTTTCCCATGGATAAACTCTTAATGATTTAGAGGAAGGAGGGAAAAAAAAAAGTATATATATGCTAAAAGAACAAAAATATAGTGTACATATTTCTTGTCTGTTGCTGAAACTGAGAACGGTTTCTTGAAGAGCTGCATTCATAAACATTCATAAGGCATTCACCTTTCATGTTCTGTCTCGAGGTAGTCTGCACTGCAGTACACTTTCCAGTTTTCTAAAATGATTTTTTCCTTCAGCTATTCAATACTGCTCTGCCACTGTATTATTTTCACTTAATGGCCACAGTAATGTTATGAGACCCTTGCCACTGTCACAGACTTTGTATTTAAAGATTATTTTATTCATGCCTTTTCATTTATCTTATATTTTAGTTGATTAATCCTAAACAAAAACACTTCTATTGTTTGAAGTTCAGATACAACTTCTACATGTTACTTTTTTTTTGTGTGTGTGGAGCGGGGGGTAGAAAGGGTTCTTTCTTGAACTGTCATTTAAAGGCATCAAATCAAAAAGGGGAATACTTCAGCTGGGAGATGTGCCATAGCACAAAAAACTCATAATAGAACAGTAGAGTCAGAATCTTAACATGGACATTCTTTACTATTATATCGTGCCATCACAGGTGTTAGCATTCATAATCAAAGTAGTATTTAAGGTGCTTACATGCCCTCCTTCCTGTTCTGTTTTCTAAGTTTCTGTTTTCTGTCTTCTTACTAGAACAACAACCTGGCATCCTGTAAAAAACTGAAACCCACCTTATTTAGATGAGACAGGCAAAACATGCAGCTAAGGAAAAGAGTTAAAGCAATATTTACTCGTTTGCTTGCAAGGGAGCAATTACAGAATGATATAGATGGGATGGCTTTTTCCAGTTAGAAATTTGGAGACTGTACTAGTAGAACAGTCAAGCAAGTGAATTAACCTCACTGAAAGCAGTCTGCATCTCCTGGGACAAGAGGCTTTGATTGCCTTTGACTGAAGCTAGAACTGCTGCTTTTTCATTGTAGCACTGGCAGATACATCTGCCCAACTATTCTTCTTAGCCTAGGCCTGACTTTGACATAAAACAACTTTAGCTAAGACAAATCAAATGGCTAGTGGACAAGAAAACTGCTTAGATCTAGTGTCCTTACCTCTTAAAATAGTCTTTTTTTTAAGCTGTACTACCATACTGAGCTGGGTATGTAACTGAAAAGTGTATGTAATCGAAATGTGTAAATAAAGGGCAACAGACCACTCTTAGCCATTGTGTGATTAAGCATCTTTTAATATTTCTATTGACAAACATTGTATAACATAACTAGAGTGAACAGTATACACTCAGAATCTGTTTGTGCACAGAGAGTTTTGATTCACTGAAGTACTAGTTCAAGGAGAACTATTGGCATTTCGATTTCATTTTCAGTTAAGCAGATAGATGCAAAACGATCACAGGCTACGATGTGTTCCAATAGTGCCAAGTTCTAATCAGAACGAAGTTTGTGCGTTAATAGCCAAGACTGAGGCAAATAATTGTTCTGTGTCATACACAAAAAGCTAACAGTATTGAACAAAGTTTGGTCAACAAACTAGTTTTACTTATTAACATTCTCGTTGCTAGTAACTCAATAGGCACGGCAGTACCAGTAAGCATATAAACTTTAAAATGCACAGGTGCCACAGACAGTTGACTTAAATACACTAATAGTGTTTGGTAGCGACTTAGAGACGACTTTTAGATTCTTCCACTCTTACATGATCTTGTAATTCTCCATCATCTAGTCATGCACTAGAAAGGAACTCCACAGCAGTCTCCTTCTCTTCAGATAGCTCTTTAGCAGTCAGATCCATCTTCTCACGAGAAAAATCATTGATAGGAAGACCTTCAACAAACTTCCAGGTCTTGTCCTGTTTGGGAGAAAGTCCATATGATGACAAGCATCATTCAGGCTGCACATAGCTAACTTTGCAGCATAGGCACTACAAGAAATAAAGCACTAAATGTGAAGAGGATTTGGAGTTTGGTCAATTTAGAATTTAGCTTGCTCAAAATGAAATGCAAAATTGAGCTAGAATCTTAGCATAGTGATTAATGTTGCTCACCTCCACAAAACAAAACTATTTTACTTCAGTTATGTAAAGATCTGAACTTGTAGACCAGCCAGGAGGAAGACTGCTTTCATCTACATGGTCAGACACAAAGTTACACCCTTAGAAACTGCATCTGTTGGAAGTGATTTTTTTTTTTTTCTCTCCATGTAAAAAAACCCATCAACAGTAGCTAGTCACAACAGCTTCTGCTTTTTTAATCATCATTTACTTGACAACTACTATTACAAAATGGTTTATAATGGTCCCCTCTGTGAAAAGCTACTAAAGGCCACTTCCCAACAATTGCAGGCCCCTAAGAAAAGCACTAGTGTTGACAAGCTCATATGACAGTTCACCTAGATCTTAAGAAATATCCTTGGTCTTAGTTATGGTCTAGTTACCTTAATTACAACAGGGAATGAATATAGCAAATCTTCAGGGACACCATAAGAATTGCCATCAGAAATGACTCCCATGGAAACAAATTCCCCCTAGAAAAGAGAAGGGTCAGAGCCAAGTTACTTTCCACTGCTAGAAGCTATATTATACACACACACACACACACACACACATATATACATATACATATATATATATATATTATATATATATAAAAGCTGGCTTTTATATACAAACATTTTCTATGACACTTTATTCCAGAAAAACTGATTCTTCGCTCCTTACACATACACTGAGGTCAAAAGGCACTGATATTAGGCAAACAAGCACTTGCTCAAGTGCTGCATCTTACCACTGGAGTGCCAAACCAGATGTCTCTCACATGATCACAGATAGCTTTGGCAGCTGACATGGCACTGGACAGCTTCCTGGCCTTGATAACAGCTGCTCCACGTTGCTGAACAGTCTGTAGTTAAAGGAGACAAAACAAAAACAAAAGAAAAAGGAAACCTTCAAGTCATTAAGCAGCAAAATCATGGATTGGTCTAAATGCTGTTAGTAAATTCCATGAGGAAAGACCACCTTACAAACTCCTTAATCAGTCAAGTTAGAGTTCTATCAGCAAATAAATATGGCATGCAATCTAGAAAATACAATTCGAAGAGTCAGATCATAATGGAATATTTCATAGGCTTAGCCAGTTCTTAGAATCTAATTTATAATTAGCAGCTTCTCATAAGCTACCAGATCTCTCAAGCATGGACCATCAGGACACTAGATACAGGTCAATACTAACAAAGTTTGTTGTAATGCTGGGGATTTAGTTTTAGATTTATTTATTTTCTTTTTTTAGCTGAATAGTTAAGGGAACTACTTGCTAGTGTCTCTATTCTACAATTTATTTAATGCCTGAAGATTCTTGAAACTAACTCCCTGTGCTCAAGACTGTATTTATGAATTGCACTTAAAATCAGAATAGATGCTGAAATTTTAGTAGATTTTATTTTTAAATAAATTATGACAATGTTTTGTGTGACCCAGGAGTCCAACCCTGAAACGAGCAATTATGAAATCTCCTTCTGGACAAACTACTCTAACAGAGACTAGCACTCCACTATACCTAGATGTACCTGCCTCCTGCCACAGGAGGAAGAGTCATTACATTACAACATTTGCATGTGTTTCCTAGATTTTTTAGATTACTTTTAAGAAATCCTACTGCAGAGGCCATAGATACAGATTTGGAGGGTGAAGAGAGAAGTGCAGCTTTCACTAAAGTGAACTATCAGTAGTGCCTGTGTGTCAGATAATGAGTCACAGCTAAGCTAAGATCAACATTATTTTACTGAACAGTATTAGCATCCTAAACATATTTCTCTATTAATATTTACCTAAGTTTCACAATGTGTTTTTTCAATAGCAGAGACAAGCCTTTCGACAATTTGTTCTGGTGAGACAGGAAGAGCTGCTTCACACTAAGTCTCTTTATTTAGTTTACAGTATTTTTTTAAAAATGAATTGAAGAGAAAACAGAAATGCAGAAAGATCACTAAAACAAAACAAAATCTTACCAGGATAAAGTCTCCCTTCAGCCAGCTGTCATCTTTTATAGCTTCATAAACTCCAACTTCCTTTCCTTTCACATTTACCTTGGCGTGGTTAACATCTGGATATTGAGTGGAGGAGTGGTTCCCCCAGATGATGACATTCTTCACATCATTAGCAGTCACACCAAGTTTCAGGGCAATCTAATACAGAATTAAAAACAAACAAAAAAAAGTTGATTCTATTAACTTCAGCTTCTCAACTCATGGTTTCTTTGAGAGCATTGCCTTGTTTCTATTTATCAGCAACATCAGGAAACATTCTGCCTTGAATGGTTTTTGTTTGTTTGTTTGTTTTACCTGAGATTTAGCCCTGTTGTGATCCAGGCGAGTTAAACAGCTGAAGTTTTCCTTTGGTATTGAGGGGGCAGACTTTGAAGCAATCAGGCAGTTAGTATTAGCTGGGTTCCCAACTACCACAACCTAAAGAAGGAAACAAAGGGGAAAGCAAATCAGGAAAGATAAAGAAGCAAAAATAAATCAATATTTGGTCAAACTGCTCTTTCTGTAAAATGAATTCCTCAGGTAAAATAGAAAAAAATTCAGTATGTAAGCCATGACTGTGCCTTCAAATAAATTGTTTAGAAGTTAAGTTTTCCAAATCCCTTGCTGTCTTCAAGATTGTTCTACATGTACATTGTTTATAGTCACTGAATCTTTTGTAAGCGTACAAAAATATTTTCTAACTAGGTGTTTTCTTTGTAATACTGTTTTCAAATGTGACACTAGTCAGCCCACAGTGACTCAGCCATCACCTTATTATAGAAGGTTGCTCGGCTGGCTGTTATTTATATATATATATATATACACACACACACACATACATACACACACACACACACACACACACGTATATAAAATTGCTTTATAATTAGAGGGCCAGAACAGTTGCTTATCTCAATATTCATGGGCATTTTGAAGTAAAGTACCAGGCCTGAACTTAGATCCATTTATTAGTATGGGAAACTGATTTTCTGATTCTCTCTTCATCTACTAAGGTGCGTCAAATGATTAACATCCGACTCCATACAATCTCAAGCACACACTAATCTACAAACCTCCCTTTGTATTTCCCCTTTGAAAAGGAATTCAGTCTTACTCTGCAATAGCCACATTGATAGTTTTTATCCCAACTGTATGAAGAAGCAAACAAGTCTTTAGAATCAGTAGGAAGTTCATCAGCAGAGGAAGTAGACATTAAAAGTCAGTTACAAAGCACAGTTGGAGTCTGGGTCTGAGATTAAGAGCAGTGGGAGAGCAGCCACATGATCCCATTAACTGTGCTGAAGGAATCTGACAGAGAACAATTAAAAGCTTCCAGTGCTGCATTAAAGACCAAGACCTAAACAACCTAAACAACGCCCTTTTTTGCAACTCTAATTCCATATCGATACTGAAGTTAAGAGTCATTATGTTAAAGCCAAAGATGCCTACAAAGTAGGAAATTTCATGTGGATAATTTAGTTCTCCCATCCAAGACATAACAAGCAGAAAGCTTTTTTTTTTTTTTTTTTTTTTAAATTGCTGAACAACTTCACCTTCTGCCAGTGGATGTATTCAGGACTAAGTTATCTACATATTTAAGCTATTATCTCACTGAGCTCCAGAGAATACTCCACACTTAAGATTAAAGGAAAGGAATAAAAGTACAGAATAGGACCATACTTAAAGAATATGTTGTAAAATGATGCTGTTTACATGACTCATTAAAGCGTTTAAAATTCAGTTACTATATTCACCTTGACAGTCTTTTTAGCATATTTGTCCAAGGCTGCACCCTGAGACTTGAAAATTTTCACATTTGCCTTGAGTAAATCCTTTCTCTCCATGCCCTCTCTTCTTGGCATGGAGCCAACCAGAATTGCTATGTCAAGATCTTTGAAAGCAATTTCCTCCTTGTCTGTTGAAATGACCTCTAAGAAAAGAAAATAGGAGAAAAAAATAAATAAGTACTTATGGCAAAATATTAATGGGATTGTTCTTTGGTTCATAAATAATATATAATCTGATCTGACATCAGCAACATCTCCCCTTTCCAAAAATATTAAGTATAGTCATTTGGCCGTAACTCCATTGACTAAATACTTGTCATTGATCAGTATTTGTATGGAGAAACAAAGAAACTATCTAGAATTTTAAATATAAATTCTGAAAACACAGCAGAAAGTCCTGTAGAGACACCTTTTTTCGCTCTCTCTTTAAATATACATGTTTGTACCTATGTTCTTCATTAATTTTTAGTGGCAAGTACCAAGACAAATGAAAATCTTCCTCTCCCTTAAGAACACTTCAAACTGAAGTACATTCATCTGTACAAGTGCATGTACTGAAAAACACACATTTTTTCAAGTAACTACTGTAGTAACTTCAGGAGAATCTACTGACTCCCTTTCTTGCACTTCTTTAACAACTTAGCTTGTTTACATTATGATTGATGAGGCATTTTACTTTCTGTGTCTTTTCACAGCACATTTCGAAGACTTAAGATTTTTGATTTAGCAAAAGCACGTAGGTATGCACAACAATAAAAAGTTATTCTACCACTACGCCAAAGTACAATATATAAGAGACAATTATCTGACAATTTGCCGGACACAAAACTTACAACCTAGAAATAGATGATAAAAGACAAAACGTAGACATATACTATTCTCTACACAAAGTTAATTATTTGTAGAGGCAACATTATTTGCAGTTTGCAGACAGAGTTTAAGTTATCTTCCATAAAACACAAAACCAGGAAAGGATCGTCTAATATGTCCCTCTGCCTAACATTAGCTGCAGCAGTACAGAAGCTTATTATTATTATAGATACAAGAAAAAATCTGGCCACCTCTCAGCAGTGGTAGAGCACAGTCCTGTAGCTCCATCACTACACCTTCCAATACAGTCATCATGGGAGTGATGTCCAGCAGCACAAGAATGAGAGGCTGTAAAGAAAGGAATGGTTTAGTGTGAATTACAGTCATCTGCTTTTGAATGGAATTTAACTGCTTCTAGCATGTAACAAGATATCTTGTGTAAGGGATAGCAACTTATTTGCATATTGGTAAACCATTCTGAAAACCTGTAAGAAAACCATTCTGAAAACTTAGAAGAAAACATGTTTCTTCGAGATTGCAAAGCTGACGTCAGTCCATTCTGTGGTATAGGACAGACAAGTGATAATTCAGTGTGGCACTTACCTGTTCTTTGCCGAAGACATCTCCCTTGGCAATGCTGTAGAGCAGGGAATAAGCAATCTGCCCAGCAGCTCCGGTCACCAGGACTCTGATCGGCTCAGCCTGCAAGAGAGGGCAACCAAGGTTCATCCACTTTCACACAGTGCACTGTCACTCAGTGGGAGAGCTGTAAAAATTAATGGCTACTGAAGAAACAGTTCAAATTATTTACTCTGGATTAAAGCATGTGCTCAGCTGTGGAAAACAGCAAGCTCCCAGGATCCTGTTTCTATTCTGCTGGAACCACCAACGGAATAGAAACCAGCTCTTACTTGTCTTCAATAGGAACAGACCATACCTGCAAAAATGTACTAACAAGAAGTGCTCCTGGAAAAGCTTCCAAAATGCCATGAATTAAGATTCATTTGCTTTTTCCTTTCAAAAAAGAAAATCCTTCAAACAATGTCTTTTTAGCGTAAGTACTTAAAACATGCACACACTTATTGGATTATACCATGGCTTCCATACTTCAAACTTTACAAGTTTTGCAAACTGTCACATTTTGCCAATTTTCTGATTCTTACAATACTGAGGACTCTTTCTGTTAAGCATTTTGAATACTGACTTGCCAGAAAAAACCTACTGAATGCCATAAGCCAAGGAATCCAGAAAACTTGAAACCCCTGCCTCACTGAACTGTTACACAGCAATTCAATAAATCCATGGACAAAAGCTAGGTACATTTGTCTATAATAAAACATCCATAACATAACCATCCATTACCAAAATGACCCAGAATTCCAAAAGACTTGGAAAAACTATGCCCTACTCTGTAGACAGAGTCTAATTTGTTAATCAGAACTAAGACTTTGGAAACACTACAGCTTAGTTAATATTAATAAAACAAAGCATGCCAAAGGATATTCATAATCCAATACTTTGCAAGCCTGCTCTTTTCATGCCCTCCTTTTTTCCCCCAGTTGCAATAGGGCCAGGGCAGATTGTACTAAAACACATACAAAAAAACTCAGACTAGTCTGTCAGGATTCCATGCTCACTTTTTTTCCCCCCAAGTAATTACATGATGATCGTGTGGATCCAGATGTAGATGGTTAGGGGCCTTAAGCACATCTACAAGATGACATTGAGGGAGCAGGGCACAGTGTGGAAATGCAGAGGACATCGGGACATCCAACAGCAGCCTCCTGCTTCTTCAGGGAAGGTTACAGAGGTGACATTGCCACAAATTGCAACTTGGAAGGTTCAGCTTGAAGACAGAAAAAATCTTGACTAATGTAGTGCTGCAGCACTGGAATAGGTTACCCAGAGTTTCTGTGATCTCAATTCTTGGAGCACGGATCTAGTGTTGACAAAAGTTGATATGAGACTGCACCAGGCAGACTCCAGACTGGGAGCATTCCTGCCACTGATATTTATGGGAAAATTACTTCTGGATTTGAGTGCATTTTTGCTGTAGTATTCACTCCCCAAGCACAGCTGCATCATGCTAGCATTAGATAATCATAAAAATGAGGCCACCTAGAAACAGAAAAAAAGGCCAGCTAGGCCACTTGGTTTTACACTAAGTGAAATTACAGCATGATTAAGTTAAACTACTAGATTCTCAAATCTGGA
>VZSV01000107.1:1553507-1569678 GCA_013398735.1 Nothocercus julius | reverse complement strand
CTCTAAAATAACAAACTCTATTTGAGATTACACTACTCTAGATTAGGGAAGTTATACCCTAACACATTCATTACACATTCGTTGAAGTATCTGAATGATGATATGCATCAAAGGCTACAGATTTTAAAGCACACTTTTTGGTGTGTTGATTATATAGAGATTCTTCTTAGCAGAGTAAATGAAATAATGAATGTATATGTATTTTTTGAAAGAGCTAATCATATTAGTTTTGAAAGTACCACTGGAGAGTTATTGTGCTGCAAAAAGTAAGTCTAGGTAAAATTCCTCATCAGCAGCATACAAAAAGTGATCCCATGCTAAGCATGCTATTCTAAAACTCATGGAGATCACAGCAGAACAGATTTTCTTCAGATCTGAAATCAACTGCATTTGATACTCCAGGATTTCTGATAAATTGGAAAGAGGTCTTGAAAAGAGGCAAGCTTTTTCTTCTTTGCAACCCAGAAGCCAAACTAATGTAGCATTTCTTGCAATGTCCCAAAAGAAAAAAGTCAGTCTGATTTTTAATATATGCACTTTAATGTGCAATTTATACGTAAACAATTTCATGTATGTTAAGTCTTTAGCACAGCAACAGAAAGAGGAAGATGCAAAGAAAGAAGTAGGACTATTTTTAATTGAGATAAACTTAACATTTACCCTCATTTAAAAAAAAAAAAAATGCCATTCAGCTCAGGCTTCTCCAAAAGTCATGTTTGCTTAGCATCATTCCTCCTGTCCTCTTCCCCTTTTTTTGAAACAGAGGAAAAGGGAAGAGACATGATGGCTGAAAGAACGGGTAACAGTATCTACTTTGCTACTGTCTTTTGATTCCAGAAGCAAGGTTAACTACTCAAAAAATGTTGTATTTCTAACAAAAGATATCTGACTCCCCTTAGTAAAATTTAACTTACATCATATATAAGAATTGGTACTATCAATTATCTGGGGCTGCTTTTGGAGGAAAGGGAATGCTTAGCTCTCGAGCTGACAATGTATCTATGATATGTGAGTTCTTTCTCTTCTCACAGAGGTTCCAAGCGTTCATGTTCAGGCATTTTAATCCAGGACTTGTCTCCTACACAGGGCTTAGATAAGAATTCTTTCATGCTCTGGTAACTGTGAGAGGTCACCTTCACTCACAGTAAGATATAAGCTAAACCAAACTGAATTATACAGTTTCAAACTATATACACTACCACTTTGTATATATCAGATATATAATTAAAAAGGTTAAGAGACAAAGTAAATGCAATAATAATATGGAAAAACAGAAATGAGCACTGTATCCCTATATATCTTATTCCCTTTGACACATAGGTCTTTCCTCCCTAAATTATCATAGCTAAGATTGGACCTTCTAATATCAAATAATGAAGCTGCAAGCTTAATGACTTTTTTATTCATTTGTTTTGGCTTAAGAACTCAGTGACTAAATTATTTCTGATTACTATGGTAGTAGCAGAGCTAAGATATTTGTATCATGCACCACAGTGTTTACTATACTGTAAAACAGTCCTTCCAAAAAAGCTGACTACGTTTCAGAAGGTTACAAAGGTTAGCAAGACTAGTATTAAGCAATGCACAATCTATCAGGAGATATACGATATCGAGAGTTCTACGTTCAATCCACACAAGTGAAAAACTTCCACTTAAATATAATTACTAAACTTTGTGCCTGCAAAATGCAATCATCTTAGCATTATTACTGAACATTAAAGGCAACCAAGCGACTTTGTTTGGGAAGAATGCTTTGCATTCTTCTTAGTATTTCCTCAGGAATTTAGAGGCTACTGAACAAATTTTCACCCCTCTCTCTTCACAAGAAGGTTGCACACACCATAAAGGTATTTGGAAATGCAGGAGAAATTATCAGCAAGAGAGCTGTGCACTTCAGTAACCCCAGCAGCAGCACAGTTCATCGACAGAATTCCAAAGGATTTCTTTCCTTAGGAAGTGACCTTCAGATAGGTGCCCTTTGAAAACTTTTTCCATTTCATTTAGCTAATAGTAACTACATGAAGAGACACATGATTTTGTTTCAGAAGTTTAATGCTTTTCCACAATACTGTGGAAAGAATAATTGAAATACAGAAAGTAAAAACAGTGACATTCCGAAATAAAACCACTCCTTAACCAAAAAAAAAAAAAAAAAAAAAAAGGGGGGGAAAAAAAAAAAAAAAAAAAAAAAAAAAAAAAAAAAAAAAAAAAAGGACGGGGAAAAAAAGAAAAAAAAAGAAAAAGACATTAAAGTAACATTTTCAACCATAGGTTTTCTTGAGGATCAACAAATTCACAGCAGTCAAGGTAATGAAAGCTGAAGTCCAAAATAAAGCTTGTTGTCTTGTGGTCACTCTTTAAGGTCAATATTTTGGATAAAAGAAGAGTGGAAAAGTAGTATAATTAAGGCTCACAGATTGAGGTACATCACTTTTAGCTATAGCTGAAATAATTACACAACTGCTAAAGCAGACAAGTATCTTCTCTACAACAAAGCACCAAAAGCAAAATAGATGTCAGAATAAGAGGGTATGAAGTGTGGATGTTTTTGCCATTACAGAAGGAAACAGTGCTTCTGTGCACAAGTTTGCAAAGGTGCATATATATATCCCCACAAAAACAGCAGCAGTCACATGCTGCAGGAAACCAAAGTACTTCCCATCATTTGTATGACCTCGGGGGACATCCAGAGGGACTCCTTGGTAACTTGGAGAACCTACACGAATAGCTTGATGACAAGCAGGGTAAAAACACAGGGAAGAGAACACTTTGCAGGCGTTTTCCCTCGGGATAACTAACACACAAGGCAATTGCCCCCAAAACCCTTAAAAGCAAGGTGAAGCTCAGGAGGGGACACTCACGTAGCCCGGCCACGGAGAAGGTCACCCGAGGCCCTTCGGCCTCCTGGAGCCCGAGGGAAGCGCCCGCGGACGCGGCGCCGGCAGCCGCCCCCTCAGCGCCAACGGCCGTGGGGCAGCCGGCGCCATTACGGAATCCCTTCATCCCCTTCTCCCCCCGCCCAAACCCCGGCAAGCGCGTCCCAACCGCCGCCCAAGGAGGTGCCCCGCCTCATGGATACCCCCCGGACTGGGGGACACGCGCGGAGACCGCGCACGGTACCGACCATGGCTGGGACGAGCAGCACAGCCAAATGCCTCGGGGTCACCTCTAGCGCGCGACTGCAACGGCGACAGCGCGGCCCGAAGGTACACAGAAGGGGCGGGACAGCCTCCCGCACCGACCGCGCGGCCGCCTGGGGGCTGTAGTCGTCGCTCCCGCCTTTCTAGGCGATTTTTTACCCAGTAGGACTACAACTCCCAGAGTGCCTCGGGGCACGGCAGCCCGGCCCCCGCAAGCTATTGGCGTAGTGGAAGCCCCGTCTCCATTCATTGCGGCGCAGCGCTCCGCAGGCGGGCAAAGCGCAGCGCCTTCTACTGCGCATGCGTCCGCAGCTGCAGCGGACGCGGGGGTTGCGGCCGCGCCCCTCCTTGGCGGTGCGCATGCGCGCCTCGCGGAGCCCGCGGGACGTCGTGGTATGCGCGGGGTGCAAGCGAAGTGGGAGGAGTGCGCATGCGCACGGGAGGAACGGCGGGTTGGAGCGGCCCGAGCGCGCGGAGGGTACGTAGTTCTTGCGCGTGCGCAGACAGCGGTGCTTCGTCGGTTGCTAGGCGACGGGGGGGGACACAGAGACGGCGCGCGTGTGGGCGAGGCGCACGGGATCGGCCGCGACTGCGACCGTGATCGTGGCTGTGGCGGCGGCGACGTTCCCGCCCCGCTGACCCCTGCTCTCCCCCGGCCCGGTGGGTTCGGGCGGGCGCCGTTTCCGCCAGGGGGAGGTGCGGGAGGGGAGGGCCCCCTGCGGAGCGCGGCCGTTGGGCAACGCCGATCCCCTCAGGGAGGCCGCGGGCCGCTGCCTCCGTTCTTGTTTTCTAGTGGAAAATCCCTCACACGGGGCAAGTTCTGGGGTTTACTTAGGTCTTTCCCTTCTGCAGATTTGTTTGGGCTTAGCCTGAAAGTTTTTTTTGTTTTTCTATTTTTTTCTTCTTTCCAGTCCTTATGGTTGGAAAAAAAAAAATTCTGAAAATCTAGACAAAGTGTAAACTGCCAGGGCAGAGATACGTTTCTCCAATGGTTGTAAAATATAAATATTTATCCTTGGCATGTGAAGTGTTCACATTTAGCAAGTCTGATGCTTGCCATGGTTTTGTCCTGTTTCCCAACTTCCTGTGGCTCTCCTATGGCTTTTCCAAACCTCTGACATCTTCTAGAGTGCAGTGTCGGAACGGTGCAGTCTCGCTTTGCTCATTTTAAATGCCACAGTCCCATATGCTGTAACAATTTACACCATGTAATAAACTCACATTTCTAGGAAAAAATGGAGATTCTACCGATGTTCCCGTCTGGGGATGAATTTTGCAGCCAAATAGCTGCTTAACTGAGGTCTGGCTTGCGCTGAAATGTATAAAAGTTGGAAAAGTGGAAGGGAGCTTAATATCCAGGCAGGCCTCCAGGATGCCTCATGGTTGGATTTGATGGGCTTGAAGCTCTTTTCCAACCATGATTCTGTCTCCGAAGACATTTAGCGACTGACCTTGTTCACAGCTGGTCGGGCAGCCCTAAGAAACACCCCCTGAACATCTAAATTTGTGCAAAACCTCCTACGGGCCCATGTAAGGTACTCAGCACCATCAGTTCCATTGTTTCCTTAACATTTTTAGGGTAAGCATATTGAAAACTCGTTTGTGTTGGGCAGCACAGCAGCTTGTATAGGTTTAATGAGTTGCTGTTAAGCCAGTGGAACTTTCTTTTTTTAGGTAAGGACTGAATTGTTCCAAAATTGGTGTAATTAAAAAACAAAACAAAAATTCCACTTAATACTTGAGAAGTGTTAATCTCTATCTTTTGGAGATTGCATTATTTTTGAAGGCCACTAGTAGTTTTCAAGGGTATTCATAGAGTTGTTGCTGTTGTTTATATTTTAACATGAATTATGTTCTGCTAACAGGTGTCCGTGTTCCTTAACTGTATTTGGATGGGATTTTCTTTCTCTTCATTGCCAGCTACAGAAATTCATGAGTTTTTAAGGTAAGTTTTTATTCTGGTCATTTGTGAAGTCACCTTGTTACTGCCTCCATTCATGCAGAGTACTATTTTTCTTTCATCTCATGCATTTGTTTACTGTTTTTATAAAAAAAAGTGTTTCCTATACCTAACATTGTGTGATAAAAGTAACCTTAAAATAGTCAATAATATCTAAAAATTAACTATATAACTGCCAGTCTCAGTCATAGAAATAACAGAATTGGAGTAGTTTTGGAAGTGTCTTTTGGATCTTGAACCAATGGAAAAATAAGTGATTCTTTTAGAAATAAAGCATTACAAAAAACTACTGAAATGGGATAAAGAGAGTCAAAAACATATTTTAAAAAATATGTGAGAAATCTGTAAGGTGAGTGTTTAAAAATGTTACTGATATATAAATATATATATAAATCAAGAACTCTGTATAAGCAAGAACAATAAATATGATAGTTTAGAAAATAAAAATAGTTCAGTTTTCAGGAAGAATCTTTTTATACAAGATTTTGGTTTTTTTATTTTTTTTTCTTCTTTTTTTTTTTTTCTCCTCACAACCACGGAATAACTTATGATATTGTTTTGCTAAGAGAACTTAACCACCGTAGTGATTACTTCCCATTTTTAGACTCTGTGTAGGTGGTTCAAACCATCTGCTTCCTTCCTCTACCCTGTCTATATCGGAATGACAGATGGATGCTATTCCTTACCAAACCAAAAATTCCAAGTTCTCATTAAATTATTTCTATGAAATCACATATTTTGCTTCAAATATTTCATCTTGATTCATAGTATCTGTAGGTAACTGTTTCTATATTTTCACAGAACTAAGTTGTTTAATGGTTACCATTATATGGATTGAATTTCTCTGTCTGCTTCCCTCTTTCTCTTTGTCTCCCTCACACAATCCTTCCTCTCTTCCTTTTTTGAAAGTATTGAATGACCACTCCATTCTGATTTTAAAGAAAACATCAATAGATTTTTAGATATGAGGAGAGAGAAGGATGAGAAGGGCTTCTGATCTTGACTCTTTAATCATTTAAAAATTAGATCTTGATTTAAAAAAAAAAGGATAATCCTGATAGATTTGTAAGGAAATAACTTTAGTTATTACTTTTTATCTTAAAGAATTTCATTATTAATATGTAAAAACATATTTTTAATACACTGTTTCCTAGGTGAGATTCTAGAATCTCATTTTAGAAACTTCAGAAACTTTACCCAAATACATTTTGAAGTGGCAGAATAGTCCATGGGTGGCTCTAGCGTTGCTTGTAGTATTGTCCATATTTGGTGTATTTATTGATGTGCAAGGAGAGGAAGAATTCCTTCTGCTCACATAAATGCAATTACTCAATTTACTCAATTTCTGCACATGCTTATGTAGCATCAGTTGCCCCTATAAGGTTAAACCAGCCCCATCTCTTAGTAGAAGCATATATAAAAGTTGAAGCAAAGCCCCCAAATCCAGCTATGTAGAGGCTAATGGGCATATCCCTTCTACATAAATTTAAGTTTCCTATGGCTCCAGAATATACATACAGACTTTTTTTTATTTTCAGTTCACTGTGTAGACAGTAATGAGGGTTATGCTTGAAGGCACATGAGAACATGAGATCTTGCAGCCTCGCACTGAGAATGTGTGTTATAAACTGATTTGTTTGGACTCACGCTAACTACCCTGTGTGTCTGACACAGCCTTCCCAAGCATTCCAAGGGGAAGGAGTGAATTAGCATGGACACAGATGACAGAAAAGGAAGTAGCTGCAGCTTTGCATGAATGAACCTTCTCCTTAAGTAACTAAGCAAAAAGACTCTTGATTCTAGTGTCTTTTTTTTTTTCTTCTCGTTTGCTTTCAAAATGGTACCTCTGTGTGTCAGATTTAATTTTCAACCTGCTCTTAGCTGTATTGAGTAACCCTAGTAATGCATTAGTGCATGTATGGCAGAAAAGTTGGATCTTAATTGGATAACAGCCTTTGAAACATCGTGAGTCCTATTGGAAAAATGTTACTCAAGAGTATAGTGGAATCTATTTTTAATATAGGCAAACCCAAGTACATTTATTTCATGACAGATAATCCCATTTATTTACAATAATGGACCAGTTATTGTTTTTCCCAAGTTGCAGACATGAAGCGTTGCTATGAAATGGCCTTTTCCTTTTATTTCTGTCCAAAATACACAGTCTAGCTCTCCGTGTATTAGCCAAGAGAGCTAGAAATCTACTACAGTTAAATTACGGGTTTGAATCTCCAGGTGGTGCTTGAATTCATGGTTGAAGACTGTAGAAATTAATTTTGCTAAAGCAAGAAACAACAGGACATTAAGCTACTATGCCAGCTTTAGATATAGGCTTCAAAAAATTTTTGCTGCTCAGCATTATTCAGTAATCTTTAACTCGAATTGCAGGAAAATATTTGAAATTCCATTCTAACAATATCCAACAGAGAATATTAAAGAAGCATTAAATTTCAAATGCCTGATGGAAAATGTTCTCTTGCAACACCATGGGCATTCGGATCTCACTAGCATATGCAGTATTATAGTCTAATATTATGCTTTATTTGGCCTAAAATGAAAGCCCAATTTTAATTCTATCTCCAAAAACTCGGTATACTGCAGTGAAAAATAATTTATTTGATTTTTTTTTAAATATATTGCAACTAACTTTAAAGCTTCCTCATATAAGACTCCCACTATGGCTTTTTTTTTTAATTTAACTTTCATTAAAACTTCAAATATATTCTGAAGGACTTATCCCAGTGCTTTCACTGCTCATTTACAAGCTGTAAGATCCTAAATTTGCCGCAGAAGCTTGTCCCCAATCTATGCATTTTTTCACTTAATAAGACAAAACTTTTTTTACTTCAGAGTATCTTTGTAAATATATAAAATACAGGAACAGAAGATGAATACACACGAGAGGTAGGTAATACACAAACCCATTTTGGGTTTGGCAAACCTGTTGATGGGCTTATCTCTGAAAAGTGCCAGTAAAAACTTTATGTTTTTATGGTCTCTATATGCCAGATTTTATAGCACAACTATTTGAGTAGTGAGTCTGCAGCCTAAAGATTCTGAGGAAAGAACAGAAGAGTAATCCAAAAAGTTTTATAGAACCCCTAGCATAAATGCTGTGCTTACTGTATGATTAGGTACCTCAATATCGAACAGAGTAAGAGCAAGTGCTATGGTTTTGTTGGAAAGTTAAGATCCACAGTCTTCAGAAATAGTGTTTTTTCTTTCCGTGTACTGAGTGTTTTCCTGTATTTACTTTTGACTGACACAGATATAAGCAGCATCTGAGAAAATGTCAATATTGTGATATTTCCTACTTGATAAGAGATTTGACAGGCATTCTTTTGAAGTAGGAGTGGGCCAGTTGCCTGTGGAATTGTACCAGTGAGACTTGCCTGACAAATTAGAAAAATCTGAAAGAGCAGTGTAGCCAAGATGATCAAGATTTTTGATGAATGCACTTTAATAAATAGTTTTTGTATTAGATCCTGTGGTTAGCATGTCTGTGAGTGTAGGTGTTCACATATCCTGTATACAGGAGGAAAATACAGTCGTTTTGAAACTGCTAAGACTCTCTTCCCTTACAAATGAAAAACTTGAAAAACACACTAGAAACATATGTCGAAAGAGCAGGCCTATATGGACTTCAAAAATGGTTTTATTATACAGCTGTATTTCCGTTTTTTCAAATTTATTGTCATAAAGATTTTGTGTAACTTTCTTTGTTAATAGCTTTATTAAATGACTTTCCTTTAAATCATTTAAAAACGCAGAAGCGAATGCAAAGCTTAGTGTGTGATTGCATGAAGCAGTTTGGACTGTCTTTCTCACCTATGCTCTTTACCTTAACATGTGAAAGTTGATGAAAATGATGCACAGATTGGCATAGCAGCAGCCATGACTTTAATTTGAGCAAGCCCAATTGAGACAAAATTTTGGGGAGAAATAATCTACAGAAATGCATGAAAAAGCCCTTACTATTATATCAATTTTGTGGAAAAGTCTTGTATGAAATAGCTCATTTCCCTCTCCTTCCCCCAACTGAAGCAGTATATACTATTTACATGTCTTTTACAGGTGTAGAACTTGAAAGAGCCAACTGTTACATCAAAATAGAGTGATCAGACATGGCTCTCACTTGAGAGATCTTAGCAAATTGCTTGGATTTATTTCACTTTTAGGTAATGGACTTAATAAATGATAAATCCTAGACACTGTTAAAAAATTGCAGATATGATCTTTGTAGTTGAAATCTTATGCCCAATTTTGGGCTAAATGAGGAATGGCCTGGTGGGGGGAGTTGATCGAACTGTGAAATAATTAAAATTAAAAGACATACAGAATGCAAAAAATTTGTACCACCTGAAATCATCTGGCCAATTCTTTTTCTTTCATTCCATTTTTCCTTCTTGTGTGGCAGTAAGCTAGGAACCAAGGCTGTCGGAAAGCTAGGATGCTCTCTGCAGGGGAAGGAAGAGAGAACATGAATCATTTTGATGGCTGTTGATAATTTGGGGCTGCCAAACCAATGCTATTCACACTGACATCCTGTCTTTTCAAACAATAAAGTAATGTATTGAGGTAATTAAAAGACAATTGCTTCTAATAGCAGAAAATTACTGTAATTGTTTTGTTTTCCAGTTAACAAAGCAGTTTTATAATTTGTGACTATATCCAGAGTTCTACTATCAGAATTCACAGAGAAACCTTAAATATTCATTGTTCCATTATGCTTTACATCAATTATATGATTTGAACTCTGTTTTATTCAAAATATTTGGTCAGAACAGATTTTGTTGAAGTGGTCCTTTGTCCTAATCTTAGGAGGATCTTTCTAGTAAAAATGTCTTATTTTACGTGAAATTATTAATTGAAGTAATGTTAAGACATTAAAGTAGAAAGATGATCACTTTATATAAGCTTGGTCACTTGTATGCAGCTTCCTTATGTTCTATGGCATTTATGGAGTGCCCACAGTGAGATTTTTCTCTCTAAAACTGGAAAGGCCTTTTCTGGCAAAAGAATTTTAAAATCTATTTAAAAAAAAAAAAAATCCGCGATTTCTTTTGAAATGTCGACCGGATGTGAGACAGCAAAGAGGTGCATGATGTTTTCAGGAACCTGAAAAGTTGTAGCAAAACATGCAGCTGTGCTGCCTGCACTAAGGGGTTGCTGCTCAATTAGTGTTTGTTTTTAATTGTTGATTATTGTAGCTGAAGAGATTCATCAGAGTTTAAATAGCTGTCATTAATCTTGAGAAAATGTACATGTATGTTTGTTGCTCTCTGATGCTGTGCTGTAAAATAATAGGGATAGTAGTGATACTACTCATGTTAAGTGTTTGGTTGCTTTGCTACATTACATTGTCTATTTTTTTTCTCAAATTGCTTTTTTCTTGTCGCTTAATTACTTTAAACATCTGAATCCTTAAAGTGACATACAAATACCCATTTAAATTTAATTGCAGCATTTTGTTTAAAACATTTTAACAATCTTCAGTTTTCCTTGTTGCCTAGTTCTTTTTTATTTTAAGAGGTTAAAATGAAAGACAATCACATACCTGAAGAATAGACTATAAATTCTCTTAATGATTGTGAAATGGAACCTGAGAAAACTAAAAATTTGTCCAAATTATCCAAATGGTTCTCTAAATGCTAAAGCTCTTGATTAGCTTGGAGAGGACATGAGGATAGAGACTGCAGGAGAGAAAATTGTAGCCTTAGCTCTTGTCCTCTGATTCAAGCTCAAGTCCAGTGTGGAAAATGTATCAATTTCCCATGAAAGCCTGGAATATCATGGTGGTGTTTATATGTATAACTCATTGTAACCTGTTGATAGTGGCATAAGGGATATTGAGGGGTAGTACAGACCACCACAGAAGTAAATGTTCAGTAGCCTCTTGAAGGACCTGCTTTTGAAGCAGTGTTCATTGCTGGGCAGTTGTCCACAGCGAGGAAGCTGTTTCTCTATCCTCATCTCCCGATTTCCTTGCTTGGCTTCTGAGTTTGATTTTGCAGTGGGTTTTCAGTAGATGCCATTCATGACACCAAGTGCTTGAATTTGTAGGTGGGATTCACTCAAGCCACTCCCTTGAGTGGATGTCACTCAAGTCATGCTGCTTCTGAGGCTACACAAGCACCAGCAGTGTCCACTTGTAAAAGACAAAATTGCACAAAAAGTGCTAGGAATGTAGGTAACAGGGCTAGTGTATTAATATTAAGATGCACTAGAGAGCCCAGTCCACATATATATATATATTTTTTTTTCCCCTAAGAATAAAAATAGATAGTAAACTGAAGGAAACTGCAGCAAAATAATGTGGAGAAAGACCTGCCAGAAGCAAACAGGACTCAAAACAGGCCTGAATGTGGAGAAGGGTGATGAATGCATCCAACCTGGAAATGGAAGCAGGCAAGCGTGTTCCTGCACCAGAGAGGGGATTTAGAAACTTTGAACTTGAAATCGTGTGATTCCTACCTCCTCCTGGCGAGGTTAGAGAAGGGAGTGATGTCTTCAGTATTACATCACCCTTCACAAACATTGCGTGCCGTGTCAAGTTCATTTTTCACTATCAGCTCTGGTTAAAAAACATCACTATCTGTAGTCTAGCCTGGAGGTGACAAGAGATTTGAATCATTGTAATTAGGCACTCATCATACTGCAAAAAGATACAACTATCTCGATGAATCAGTATAAAAAACGTGTCTTCCCCCTCCCACTTAAACTGCTCTTGCTGCCTGGGAATGAATGTGAGAGCAGAAATGAGCTCAGCAAGAGCTGAGGAAGTTTCCTAAGAATGACAACTAATGTACAGTTCTCTATGCCGAAGAAATTCAGGTGCTTTGCCCTTCCCAGGACACCTTCAAGTGTTCTCAGGCCTTGACGCATATTTTCATGGTCCCATTTCCTTCTGATTTTGAGAAACACATGAGAATTCACTGTCTACACTGAAGGAAGAGCTATCAAACGAGCTCTTGTTCGCAGTTTAGAGCTGTGGCTCCGGGGTGTGCTTGTTGCTCTAAATATGAATGATGAAAAGTGGATCTGCCCAGCAAAATCAGGATTGTGGTTGGATATGCCAGAATGCAGCATAAGGAAGTTTATCCCTCTGGGGAGAGGCATTTCCATACACCCTAAAGTGGCTTTTGTGACCCTTTTACAGCTGCCCTGAATCATAATTAGCTTTTGTGCTCATTTGCGTGTATGCTTTAGAAAAAGTGTAGAAAAATTCCTGAAATACATTTGGCTTTCACCAGGTAGAGGCCCATTGCAATCTCCCTCCAGCTCTCCTTTTTTTTTTTTCTTTTTTTTTTTTCCAGGGAAAAATGAGTTACCCTTCGTTCATTTTCTCTGAAGATGCATTACTTTATCTCATCACTCATCTCTGCATCTTTCTTCAAAGCTCACAGAGCATTCCTTGTGATTATTAAGATGTTAAATTGTTTAAAAATGAATCAGGAAATGGCATTTATTGCCCAGTAGCATGCTTGCTCTGCACTGGAGCCTTGTGATAACCACAAATTGTTCGAATTCAGGGTCCTAATGGCAATTTCTAAGTGCTCTAGTTTTCGGAAGTGAAATGCAATAGATTTGGAGTGGATGGAAAACAGATTTCAAGCTGTTTTGTGAAAGGGAAAAAAAAAAGTACTCTCCTGCAGTGAGCAAACACTAGTTTTGGTAATCATGGAAATGTTCTGTTTTTCTTCACTGAGATTAGGAATTACATCAGTTAATCTACAGTACTAAAATATGTTATAAAAAGCCTGGGTTTACAGTCTTAGATACTTAACAAGAAGTGTAAAATTTTTCTGTCTTCAAATCCTGAACGGGAGGTAGAGTTAACGCCTCCCACTGCTTATACTATGCGCTGTAATTTCCAAAGAAGGCATTTATATTTGGAAGACTTTTATTTTTGCTTTATTACTGACTACTGTAAATAAGAATTGCTGAAAGTTGAGGGAAATGCAAAGTACCTGGCATGGAGCTTTGGAAACATGAGGATGGCATAGTAGCATCAGGCTTGGAGATAACAAATCTATAAAAGAATCAGATACATTTGCGTTACGTGTGTGTATATGTATATATACATATATTGCGTTAAATATCAAACTTAACATGAATTACAATTCATGTAGCCATTTTGTTCTTAGCTTCATCACTTGCTCATCTCGGGCAAGGGTTTGGGATTTTCTCCCAAAAGAAAAATGTTTCCTTGTTCTTACACGTTGATATATAGCTTTGTTTAAGGGAAGATGTTGGTGTTGCCTTTAGCACAAATGATGTATACATTTGCATTTCTGGAACACTCTCAAAGTTTCCTCTTGCCTTTTATCTTCTCCATAGAATTACCATCTGTTTTCTAGTTTATCTTTTCTGAAGATCAGCACAGATTGTTGATTGCACACTGTAATAAATTAACTTGTCGACTTCTGCCATATTTCATTTTTATGTTATATATCTGAACAAGGTTGAAGATTTATAGAAGGCTTTAAAAATTAATCTGAGAATTACATGTTTGAGAACAAAACAATTTTTCCTGGCTTCTATTTCTAAAAACCTACTACATAAAATTGTATGTCTTTTTATAATGATAATTGTTTTTTTTAATTGTTACCGTGTTTTTCTAGTGATAGAGTAGATATCTGGCTTCGTGTGAACCTGAAATATCTTGTTACAAAATTAAAATTCTTTACTTGCCAAAACAAAAAAGGAATATTTGAAAATAAGGAGTTTATTAAGATGAAAGTTAGTTTTTGTTATGTTTTGTTCTTTAGTTTGTTGGGAAAGCAATTTCAAGATGATGATTCTGCAAAACACTTAAAATTTTGTGTAGCCGCAGTCTAATTCTTCATTAATTTGTTATATAAAACTAATAAATGTGCATATCCATAAATTACGGTTTTGCAGCAGAATTGGCTGAACATCTCTCTCCTGTTTGTAGTTAGCTCACTCATATTTGCCATTTGCAATATATAGCAACAGTTTAGTTCTCACCTCTTGCATTTCAGTATTCTACCCCACATTTCCTATCAGTGTTCTGAGCTGGATATACAACTGTAATTAAACTCTATCCTTAAGCATACCCTCAAGTTTGCCTCCTAAAGCAGTACTGGAGGGCTTCCTGTGGGCTGAAATGTAGGAGCCAGAAAGCAATGGAATACGCCAAGCGTTTGCCCAGGGAGAAACTACCCGTTTTCCATTTCTGTGACAGTCCTCCAGGCCATGCTGGCCTACTCAGAAGGTATCTACTGTTTCTGCTTCTTCTGGACTGACAGAAAATATATGGCAGTTAAAAGTTTTTGTTGTTAATTTCTTCGTTTCCTTTGATTCGCTAAAAAATGTTGACCACTGAGTGTCCATTTTTCCTGTGGCTATTTGATTGGTAGAGGAAAGACTTAGGCTCACCTACAGTAACACCCCTCCAAACAACAGATCTTTCAACACATTTATGTTTATGTTGGGATGGCTGTAATGCATAGGATGCAAATGAGTTACCTATAGATCTGAGCAATCAAGTGTGGATCATTCCTTTATAAAAACATGCAAGCATCTTCTTTTTTTTTTTTTTTTTTTTTTTTTTTTTTTCCAGTGTGATGATTACATTATTGATGTGTCAAATTTATGTTGCAACTTTAGTAGACTGTTGGATGATGTAATTTTCCAGGCCACTCCATAACCCTGAGTTTTTCCACACACTTTTGTCAGGCTTAGTGTGAAAGAAGGTCAGTCTAACCCCTAGTATTTTGCAGTATGGAATACTCTAAAAACCTGAAATACTTTACAAGTGCTGGTAGAAGTAGCTGCATTAAATTCTGTACTAGCATGTGCATAACTTAAATAAAAGACTGAAGCCTGCAAAACCTTCCTCAGAGAGGTCTGTTTACACAAACATTTCAGGATGAAGACATTGATTTTTGTCTGCAGTGGGTTAACAGAAGGAGGATTCAGCTTTTCCACAAGGAGTGTAAGTGAAAATTATGTTGCATGCAAAGTTTGAGGGAATGGGGACATCTAAACCTACGGCTGGGCAGATGATGTTGCATAAATTATTGTATTGATTTCTTCATTTTAGAACAAGGCACTATAGGGAGAGATGTTTTTATCCAAATCACTCTGATTCCTTGTCAGAACAGTCAGGGTCCAGAGATCAGCTGGCCTCACATCCGTATCCTTGTGTCTGTTGCTATGGAAATCTTTTGTGGCATCTTTTTCCATGACTCTGTATAGAGTTTGGCCTCACGAAGCTTTCGCTGGGCTCACAATGGTCCTTATTCAGCTCTGGAGCTGACATCTTTGCAGACAGTTCTCTGAATTCAGATCTTCTGATTGAGTTTAAAGCCCTTGGCAATGTTTTTTTTTTTTGGATGGTTTGCCCCTCTGCAAGGTGGAGCTGGGCGGTTTAATGGGTTCAATCCCACGGTGGCCTTTGGCTACTTTGCGGCTTGGGGGCGGGTGGGAAGAGCTGCCCTCCTCTGGCAGCCCGGGGTGTCTTTCGTTGCCCGTGTTGGTGGAGCCATCACCGGTGTCACCGTGGTTGATGACCTGGAGCCAGGTGGGTCACGTTCCCTCCCTGGCACACCGTGAGCCCGGACTGGGCTGTGCTACAAGCACCCGTGCTTAGGAGGAGGGTATTAGAGGCATTAATATTGAATGCAGCCTAGTTTTGTCTAAAATTAATCAGGCTTTATGTTTTAGAGGCGCTCTTCAGAATTATGTGTGCATCATGATAAAGCTAATTCTCTTTATTTTTGAAACAAGATTTAAAATAAACAGAAGCATTAGATCATACCTCATGGCGATGTGGAAGCAAACTGCACAAGTCTTTCTTCACTAAGACTAGCTAGGCAATTTATCTTCCACTTAATTATAAGATGTGAATGCCAAGTTTTTCCACAGGATTTTTGGAGTGAACTCTTAGATTCCGCAAGAACAAAATCAGGCCAGCTACCTTTAGCAGACAAATTTTGCTTCTCTTAATAACCAGCACCAGTAAAGCCACCTGTTTTCGCCTTTCAGCGCGTGCCTTGGTCTGGCAGTTCAGGGAAAAATCCAAGGAAATCTTTTCAGGGGTTCT
>VZSV01000107.1:1445155-1553458 GCA_013398735.1 Nothocercus julius | reverse complement strand
TTTTTTTTTTTTTTTTTTTGGTCATATAGACATATCATATTTGTCCTTTTAGATTTTAATAGATTCCAAGATTCTGCTTGATTCCTGTGAAGTGATGATAGGCCCTGAGTTTCTGCCACAAATCAGACCAGTCCTTTATACGTGTGACCTTCTAACAATTTTATGAGTGGAAAGGTTCCTTCTCTTCTTCTTTTCCCCCTCCTTTGAATAGTACTTTCCTTTTGGCCTCGGGCAGTTTCCGTCATTCCTTTACCATATAAATTTGATTATATGTCCCTGAATGCCGTTTAAGGGATCCCTGCAGAAGGGATTGGTTGGACCTGAGAAAGGAAGAGGATCAATGTTCCCTGGGAATGGGATTGGAAGTTTGCCTATTTTCTCAAGGTAATTTTTGTGTCCTTTAAAAGCACTGTGTAATTTTCGTTTTGTGCAGTTTTTCTATTTGTCCTGGAATGTTCACCCCAAAGTATATCATGTTTCCTTGCCCATTCAAATTTTAAAGCCCTTCTAATTGTGTTTTCTCTGCTGATGGTAGTTCTTTCCCTATGGCTGCTTATTTCTTACAATTTGTCTCGAATTCAGACACTTTTTTCAGAGAGCTCAGTTCTTTCTTTTGGACAGGATTGAGATCCTGAGGTTCTTTACTGTAATTATTTCTTAAATTGTCATATAGGCTGTTTTTTAAAAAATTCAGTGCTTTTGCATCATGTTCTTTGTGCTGGATGCTCAGCTGGTAAATGTACTATCTGAATACTGTTCAGACAGTATTGCCTGCTCTGGAGCTGTGTTCTGCCCTGGCAGTTGATTTCTCAGTTAGTATGAATGATTTCCTAACTGTGCTTTATGGTAACCACTGCAGTGGATGATTTATGAGCTTGCAAGCAGACTATAGAGCATGGTCCCTCTTGGCCTTTATGTGATTTTTATCAGGAGTGGTAGTATCCAAACTTGTTTTTACTTGATATCCCGTAAGAAATAAATGTCACGGTCTTGGTCCGGTTTGTTTGGAATCTATTAGAGAAATCAAGACAAAAACCATCCCATAATTAACAAAAATAACTGTTAGGAAATGTCTTCTGAGCAGCTAGAGCTGAAACTAAGTAAGTCTTTCGCTTTCAGATGTAGCTTCTTCAAGTCAAGATTGAGGCACTTTGGCGGGTTGAATGGGAACTGGTGCTTTTATAGTATGCTTCATCTTAGCCTAAAAGCACTGTGGGCATTTACCTTGTGTACTTCTGCAGCAAAGTGACCCTTGAAACAACAGCAGAAGCAGCTAAAAATCCTTTGGAAGATTCAAGCGAATTGGGAAACTTGGTATTCTGTTCAATTCAGGTATCTAAATAAATATTGTCTATTTAGTAATCTTGTGTGATGATACAAAAGTACAGATTATATATTATTTTCTTGTAGATATTCTGTTACATCACCCAATACTACAGCTGAAGTTTTTTAGTGAATCTTCTGCATGTCCTTAACAGAATCAAGGTGCCTGTGCTAATACCTTCAGAAACCATCTAGAAAATAAATAGTAAATTCTTGTTCTTCCCAATTCACAATGCAACAACATTTCTAGTCCTGTGATCAGTGGTGGCTCTAATTTTTAGCTGGTGGCAATCGCAGCAGAAATATTTGTAGTAGATGTGTGTGGCTGTGGGTCTGCAGGGTGCACTTGTTGCTTTCACGCAGGCAAAAGAGGTGGAGGAGAAAGCTTTGAACAAAACTAGGCACAGTGTCGATTAGCTGGTTATCCACATTAGCAAGTTGATTAGGTCTGATGTTTTGGAAAATATAGAAAAAATGGCCATTACCTTATAATGGGTGTTAACTTTATGCTCAAAGCTTCAGTGTGTTCAGCTGGGGAGGTGCACAAACGACTGCGACTACTGCTGTGCGTTTTAAGTTTTTAATCTTAAAAAATACACAGAAACTGTAGCAAGTTTCAAAAGTAGAAAAGTAAGGATTTCCATTTAAAAAAAAGAATATTTTATATTGTCTTTGGTAACTCAGGTTGAGCATGTATATGAGCCTGGAGGAGCGAGTTGGAGATCTTTACAAGGTAGTGGCCATTTTTACTGGTTTTCAACACACAAATTCAGAATGTTCTTGTCTCTTTAGGATTATCTTGGTTAAAAAATAAATCGTACTGCTCTTCGTTTGGTTTGGTTTTGTTCTGTTCATTTATTTTCACTATTGTTTTCTTGTACACCTATTGAACTCTGAGGCATCACTTACCAACTACAATCGTGATTCTTTGTCCTTAAAATGATAAAGCAAACTCAGCAGGTCTTGTTCTGCTCATGCTACCACTTGAGAAGAGCTTTCCCAGAGGCTTCCGTGCCTTTTCCGCCAAAAGGGATATTTGAGTGTTTTTTTTCCCCTTCTATCTGCTGATCTTCACATTTCTCAGTGTTTTGCACACCATCGGTGAAGCAGAAGAAAGAATTCAGCTTTTTCAACATAGTTGCTGGTATACATACCAAGTTTGCTTAAAATAGCATAATAAAATAAAATCAAAACTTCCTTATGTAGCTCCTTTCATTTAAAATCTGGGTTGTTTTGGCATTTTGAGGTTTGTGTTGATGGAGGCAATGACAACACCATTGATACCAGAGACTACTGAATATTGATTCTATTGATTCTTTTTAAAGACATCTTTGTGTTATGCAAAATTCCATAGAAATTGCTTAAAGATCAATCTTTTGCTTTATTGTAACTTGAAGCTAGAAACAAAATTGAGAAAGGATTGAAAGAGTTTTCTGATGCAGCTCAGTTTGATTAGATGAATTATCATGAATTAGCATTAATAGTAACATTAAAAACTATATTATAAGCTGTTATAAAATATTGAACCTAATCATTTATCTCTCTATTCTCACTGAGCAAATGGCCGTCTTAGAAGATTTGAAAGTAGAAATTTCACTACAAAAAAAATGTTCTATATAAATTTAAATTGTTCTATATAAATCTAAAAACAAATATAGCTATTTAAATGCAAGACTCTTGGTACTGCTTGGTTTCCATGTAAATGCTGGCTTATGGGAGACATACCAAGAACTGAGCAGCATAAACGGGTGCTTTTTAAGGCTTAAACTGAGAGCAAACAAGAATGTGCAGCCTGTCTCTTTTGCCTATAATAGGGTCAACGTTGGGATCCATGATCCCTTTGATCTGTACATAAAACAGATGAAAATGCATAAATTGCTTCTAATCAGAGATGAATTAAAGGAAAATAGCCTCCTGGAGGACAAAGCACCCCAGGCACCCATCAACAGCCTTACCAAATGACAGACCTAGACAAGACTTCAAAGCTGCAAACATAACTGCCAGTGAAATCCACCAAGAATCTAGATGCCATTAAAAAAAAAAAAAAAAAAGATTTTTCACAGTTTACAAGTGGCCAGAACTCTCTTTTTATGAAAAAGAAACAGAAACATACTACAAGGACTTACTTTTTAAGCTGCTAGATACTACTTTGCCTTGAAAAGAGTTGATGAAGGCAAGATATACTTGCTTCATTTTGTCCAGAAATGTGTTTAGACGTGACAAACATCAGTAATTTCTGTAAGTGTCAGGTAGGGTTTATTCTGTTTGAGTGGCATATTGTTTTGAAGCTGGGATAGATGTTTTTAGTGGAGGCAGCTCAGACATTTATTGCAATTGCTTCCCTGGGTGTCACTGTGTTTGTCACTGGGATCACAAGAAGTGTTAACATTCCTCAGAAGGGATTCTTCCATGCTTGGCTGTGAATTTGCAGGGAGATTTGAGGCAGTTATTTTGTTATGAAGCAGTTTTCTTCTTCTGGAAAATGAACTAGACTTATTTGGAGTTGTCAGACTTAAGAGCTTCTTCTTGTCCATTTAATTTGTTTAAACACCTGTTAGATTTTAATACCAGTAAAAATAAAAAACACACTTGAAACAAAAATATTCCTTGCTGGGGTGTTTGAACAGAAAGTTAGCTTAGACATAAACTACTTTTTTTTTTTTTTTTTTTTTTTTTTTTTTTTGTTAGCATTCTGTTTATGACAAGATGCAGAAACTGCATTTAACATTTTTGAGAGTAAAGGCTGAACACACTTCTACGGAATACTAAAATACTTCTCAATAAAAGCTTCTCAATAAAGGCTCTTCAAAATAAACATTCCATCGGGAAGCATTTCACTGGCTGCCAATTATGTACTTTGCTTCAGTGTTGTGTACAACACAGCAGTTATATCTGAGGCCACATAAATTGAAGAATCACTTGGGCGCATATAAACAACACCTGACATGCCCAAATGTGTAACTACACCTGAAATTGTGCAGCGGGCTCTTGGTTTGCTATAGGTGAGGTCAGGAAGGTTGCTTAATTCCTTGTTGTAAGAACATATTTTCAGTTGCTTATTACTTTAATTGCTGGAGCTGAGGTATGTGTTGTGTGTCCACCAGCTGTTGGGAAAAGGAAGGAGTTCAGGTGGTGTCACCAACCTGCCTAAGGATGAAGCCAGAGAAAAGTGCTGAGGGCTTCCTTTCTCCTAAGTAAAAACTCGTATCTTTTTTTCCCCACATCCAAAGTCATTGATGCCACTATGCTGCAGAGCAGGAGTTTTAAATTGGGCTTTACAATATCGGAGTTTGCTGGTGTCTCTAAGGGCTCCAAGTTCAACATGAGCTCTGTAAAGCTTGTGTCCTGAGCGAGGCTGCTTGCAAGGGCCACTTTCGGCACTGGCCAGGCTGCACAGGAGTCTTGCTCATGGAGAGATGAACCGAGATGGGCTCCCGGGACGCAGCTGGACCTTCTCCATCATGACTGCGCCCGGCTGCTCCGGGTTGACGGGAGTGATCTGGAGCTTGTTCTGCTTATTCCACTTTCCTGCCAATAGCCCATTGCTGTGAAAGCTTTTCAGGGCAATGACTCTGACTCAAGGGACAAAATGGAGACCACAGCTTCACACGGTTGTGCCAGGAGACTTGTGAGGTGAGAGCTGGAAGGAGAGAAGAGTTAAGTCAGAAACAAAAGAAAAGAAGCGTCAAATGTGCAGAGCAGAACTTAACGAACTAAGCACAGAGCATCAGACTGGCTGGTTGTGGCTCCCTTCTGGTGTGAGCTCTCCTAGAGTTCATGAAAAGAGAGAAGTCTCTGCTTCAGCTTACGCAGGGAATCATGATTCTCTCTAAGGCTCCCGTCCCCACTGGCACTTAGAGCAAAACGTCCTCTGAGCCTGAGTCAGACCTTGGGAACAGATGAGTACGCACAGTCTACAACAGGCACTCTGTGTTTCTCCAAGTCCCTTATGTGCCTGGAAAGCTGTTGCGGGTAACAGGCTTTAGCAGGGATTTTTGATTCTCCTTTCTTACTGTTGGGATCACCAGGGATTCCTCAAATTAGGTCAGGCCATTTGCTTTTGGGACCTCCATATTTGTCACACCTCAGGCCACCAGGAGTGTGAGCCCCCCGTTTGTGTCATCAAAGTTATGGTAGCATAGGCTGTAATGTCTTCCTCCCTTTGGCGCAAGATCAAGTAGCAAGGGTGCAATTTGCTACTACTAGGCAGCACAACAGCTATTCACACCCCTTTTAAGAAGTTAAGAAACTCATTCTCTCAAATCTCCTTTACCTTTTACCTTTTTGACTTTCACGTTTGCCATGAAAGTCTATCTGGAGAGGAAAAATGATCCATTAAGCAATCAGCATGGATAGTCCATTAACCACTTAGTGTTATCTTCAGGCTCCCCCAAAGTGGGAATGTGTATTCATTAACCAGAGTGCCAAGTGCCAACCTACTTCTCAACTAGGTTTCACAGAGGAATGAGATCCTTCAGGCTTCTGATTCGCAATCTGGGACAGCTTATTCTGGGAGGGTTGTTCTGGTTATTGCTCTGCCTCCGCTTCGGGGACAAATCAGGTGTTTACAAAGCAGCCCCTGACCTGCCACAAATTATAGGTTGGCCAATTAAGGAAAACTGAAGCGGGTGCTGGTGTAGCTTCAGCACAGAGCTCTACCTTACATCAGTTTGGGAACTGCAAAATGACACATTTCACAAGCTGAGGCATCCATCCTGCTGCAGGGTGGGAGCCTCTCCTGTCTCCCCTACTCCTGAAAGGTGAAGAGAGGATTTGGGGGCCAGCTGGACTGAGAGCTACTGGAGCCGTCCTGCAATAATCTGCCCTTTGCCACAAGTGCAGCCCTGAGCTGAGGACTTGTCTTGCCCCTCATTCTTTCCTTTCAGTGTCAAAGTGAAAAGGGTAAACGTATTTTTCAGAATCAAGAATCAGGTCTGATATGATGCTGTAAATGCTGCAGAGGAGTAGCTGGTCAGAGAATGTCCAGTTCACCTGGACCGATCCACTTTCCCAGCAACAAAAATGTTTTCAAACTTTTTTTTTTTTCTTTTTTTAAACAGGATTGCTTATATTGCTTGGAGATTCACTTTTGCAACCAGGGAATATTTATGCTTATGAAACATCCAAACATGACTTCTTGAAGTTCTCAAAAGCTTGAAAGCCTCTTCAAACCTGATGAGATTATTTGCTCTGGACTGGAGTCACATATCTGGCATGTCTGTTTTGCGTGCAGTGAGTGGCAGTTGTCTATGAGGATTTGATCAGGAATATGTATTTTGACCTTCTGCTGTTTCATATTTTTTGTGGGAGTTGGGTTGTGGCAGTCTTGGGTGAAAGGCCAGCATCCCAGTGGGGATTTCACTGTAGTCCCTGCCATGCTCCCAAGTTTCACCGTGCAAGCCCAAGCTTGAACAGCCTTTAGGATATCTGCCTTTCAAAACACCATTCTTATTCTTATGCATCATTGTTATCCCGTCAGGAATCTGCTCCTTTATGGCCCTTCAATCCACAGAGATGAAGTTGTCATGTGGCATTATGTTCATTTTGCACCTAAATTTTCCTTTGATGTTCACCAGGCACAATATAGCTCATTTTCTTAGGCTGTGACCAACCACGGCAATGACTTAAAACTGAGCTTACATATTCTCCCATTTCATTTAGAAAGGACAAACACATTCGTTTCGAGTTAGTTTGCTCTTTCCCTTTGGCAGTTGAACTAGTAGCCCTCATTGCTCTGTCTCCATCTTCCTTTTTTTCAGAAAGAAAAAAAAAGAGAAAAAGCTTCTGTTTACTTTCTGGCTGCGTGTAACACAGTGCAGCAAATTTGGGGCTTGCTGATGTGGTGTTCCTATTTTTCCATTTTTTAGCTCCTTCTTTTCCTCCGTCTGGGCTTCAGAAAAATCAGGTGATAAAGTCGTTTCCCATTCCTGCTGTGTGGGGAGCAGAGAACAGACCTGATGTGAGGGCAAAGCGCGGCTCAGCTTGCAACGAATGCCCTGAGATAGCTGTAGTTTCCCAACCTCTGCTGCTTACAAAACATAGGTTGAGTCCATGCTGGTTATAGTTTGTCATGTTAGCATAGATTATCACCATTCTGGGTTTTTTGCGTGTGTCAGGCTGTAGTTGGTGGTTGTTCTGAAGCTGTTACACAACCGTTGCAGTGCAAGGGCTTGTGCGGCGGGTGAGGAGTAGAGATGTCTGAGCAGAGATGTCTCCAGGTAAATCAGCAATCTCTTTGCAGTCAAAGCTTTCAGATAATAAGTTGGAGGTGGGCTGGCTTGGTGACACTGCCTGCTCTCAACTTCTGCTCTCCTGGGGAGACAAATAAGTCCTGTTCTTCTAAGGTATCCTTCAACATTGTGTTGTGTCCCAACTATTTGCAGCTGAAACCACCTCACAGAGATCAGTAGTTTGCTTTGTATCTCTCCTGACAGTGCAGTTTTAAGAACTATCTCTTTTGGCAGCCCTGCCAGCTGACACAACTCTTGCATCACTAAAATAATTGCTCTGGTAAATTATTTGCAGGGATGCCTGATGGGCTGGTTCAGGGGATTGAGCTGGTTTTAAATTGAGCATTTTTTCCTAATGCTACGTCCTTGCTTGGTCTAGAAGCATCTGTGCCATCCCGACTGGAGGAGAATCTGCAGTACAGCCAGTTCTCTCTGCCGTTCTTTCAACGAAGCACCATTCCCTGGATTTTTCTGGGCTGGATCTGGATGTACTGGCATAGTTGCTGACCACCAGTTTCATTTGTAGCTTGTTCACTCCTAGTTGTTCACTCCTACAGCTTTATTTTTAAGGTTGAGCGAGTTTTGCAATTTAAAGAAGTTGGGCTGCAGAGCATCCACTAATTTAATTTTTCAATTAGAAAACTATTCCTGGGATTTTTGTGATGCCCATAGCGAACCCGGTGCTACTCAAGCATCATCTGCTAAAAGCAGGGTTGGTGCTGGTTTTGTGATCTCCTACATGCAGAGCAAAGTTCTGATCCCCCTTTGCCCTGCTTCCCATACTCCAGTGAGTTAACTCCTGGGATTCCTTTGAGGATGTAAAGCTGAAATATTTTGGCAAAATATTTGCAATGAATGTATGCAGAAACACTACCCAGGAAATTCTAGAAAACTGGTTTTCTCATGACATTGCTGACTCAGGGGGATGTTGGGCCACTAAACCAGGGGGCTTCAAACATTATGTACTCGAACTAACTCATAAAGAGTTGAGAAAAAATGAAGATTTTTTTTTATAAAATTGGGTTTTATAGAATTTGCTTTTGTTTATATTGAGTGAATGTAAAATGAGCATAGCTAGTAATTTAAAAAAAGATTTAACTGATTTTGGAAATGCATCATGTACCTGAATGTTTGTAGGAGGTAAAGAGAGATCAGTGGGTGGAAGGGCAGAATAGGGAGAGGGATTGCAGCTGAAGCAGGGATTGGGTTTATGAGAAGGAGCCTAAGAGATAGGGGAGAAATGTTGACCACTTGGATTGGGGAAAGTAGGTAGGATTGATGGGATGGGAATATGTCTGCAGTGCAAATGCTTCAAGAGTACAGGAGGGTCAGAGAACTCTTGAGCTCCATATTGAAGGTGGGGTTTGTCAGGAGAAGTCCTCTTCACGTGGCTTTTCATCTTGCTATAACCATGATACAATTAAAGAAAGATCCAGGGATATAGACCTTACCTGTGCTTTCTTTCACCAGCAGTTAGGCCTTTAAGAACTCTCCCGGTACTGAAAACACAGTGTATGCAAAGAATATTTGGGATCAGCTGTGGAGAGAAGAGCCACTGAGGCTTGGGGACCCTCTGCTTGGGTCTGCAATCTGCCTCAATTCAGAAGATTCAAAGGATGAGACTTTGGAAGCAGTCTCATTCCAACACTAACTTGGGAAGGCCAGTCTGAATCCCTGTCCTTCTGCATGGCATCCAACCTGGCCAGCATAGGAATGATACAATGGAATGGTAGGAATAGGGGTGGTACATCCATAAATAAGGGTCAGAAGGTGTAGGTACAGGCTGAACAGCATTAAGAATTAGGAGACAGGAGCATCCTGAATGAGAATGGAAGTTCTGAGGGTCTTGCCTGCTGTGCCTGAAATAGTCTACTGAGCATTTCTGAGCAACGTGGTGTTCTTCCCCTCTGAAGGTCGAGTTGTTTTTTGTTTTTTTTAACCTCCAAGTTCTGTTTAGGTGTAGTAGGAAGTGTGTTCTTATCATGAAGACCACATCAGAAGTTGTTTAAGAGAAAAAGAGAAAAGCAGAGTTTTAAGCAACTGAATCATTTTTGCTGCAGTGTTACCTCGCTCTCCCTCCAGAACAGAAAAATCAACCCGTTGAAGATAGCTTGCCTGTATTTTTCAGCTCACATATAAAGTTTCGCCATGTAGTCATGACTTGAAGCACACTTGTAAGGATAACAAGGTAGTTTGACACGTCTAAATGGCAAGGCTGCAAGCCCTACTATAATAATATAAGGCAAGTTTGGACACTGAGAGGTGCATTTTTCTAATACGATAATGCATACCTCTAATCTTTTAGCTAAACATTTTTTTAAGACTTTCCTTTTTGCAGGAAGTTTACTTCTTTGGAAAGCAATTCGAAAGGCATATAGATGTAGCTCATTCTTGTCTAACCAACCTGTTAAAATCTGATTCATAGACAAGTTTATTGACTTTGATCACAAAGCAGTTCTTCAGTCAGAACCTGAATGTCTCTTTTAAGTGAAAAAGGAAATGTGAGAAAATAAAGGATTTTGAGGTCTTCTAGGAAGTTTTGGTATGAAAGGCATGAATGCAAACTGGCAGGAGAACAGGTCAATTCGTCGAAGAAGAAGAGGAAGAAGAAACGTACTCTATTTTAGACATGTGCATTGTGTTTCTCATCTGCGAGTAGAAGGAAAGTCACAGTGGTGAGTTACTGTATGGATGGAAATTGGTGTTTTAAGCACTAGATGGTGCCATTGTGTAACGTGTTTCAGTTAAGTTTGGATGTCAAGCGAGCGAAGGTGAAAACGGTGTTGAAAAGTCGTGAGAACTGTGAGCAGAGGGAAGTCAGCAGCTTCCAATGGGAGATGGGTAACACGGCTGTAGTTCTTGCATTGCCTCAGGTAGAAGAAGGCGAAGGAGGAATATATTGTGAAAGAAAGTAGTGTGATAAATTCTTAAGTTATTTTAAGTCTATTTGTGTTCCAAAGGGGAAGGGAGAAGTTAAATCAAGCTGTGTGAATCCATTGCCCATCTCCTTGCAGCTTCATACTGTGGATATATCAAAACAAGCTGCCCTTATGTTACTTCAAATACACCCTAAAATGCCTTAGGATTAAAGCAATCATCTGTAATATAATATTTGTGGCTCTTTGTTGATTGGCTCCAAACATGAAATGCAGCTTTTTTTTTTTTTTTTTTCCCTTGGAACAGTGACTGTGCTTCCTTCGTTGTCTGCTTTACCAAAATTCTGCATTCCTTGTCTAATCCTGAGATATTAAAATAATTAAGTGGGATAGTCACAGTTTCCCTAATTAAGCATAATTGGGGTTTGGAAGACTTTGATATTAAAATTAGAACGAAAATATAAAAAATGATTTGGCTGAGCACATGCACGTTATTTCTATGTATTGCTACCTGTTTTAAGCAGTAAATGGAAAGCTAGCTTGCCTAAGGACAGTTGTGCTGTTCTGCTAACTACGTTTCAGCTAGCAAACCTTTATCAGAAAATGTGTGCACCTGTGTATATTGGAGCTGCGAGAAGGGTTAGCTGCAAACAAAGTCATTATAATTTAAAGAAAAGCTTACTGAAAATTTGATTATGTTGATGCTTATTCTTTTTGGTAAGATGGTCAAAAGAAAGCCCAACTTTTGTAACAGCCAGTCAAATGTAGTTGTTTTATGAAAATGATACATTTTTAGTTAGCCTCCTGGGAAAAAAAATATGTTTAACATTATTCAGCAAATACTATAAGATGATTGTTCCTATTGAGTCAGATAAAATATGATTTCATGTGCTTTGTTATTTAAATATATCATGTCCTAATAACAATTTATGTGACCTAGAAAACACCGAAGAGTTGGCATCAACTTTTAAATTACTTATTTCTTTCAGACCAAGAACACCGTTCTGTAATAATATCTTGCACACAGGGTTGCTTATTATAGATGTTGCATGTACTTTAACTGCTGTGCAAAGCACCTCTCCCATCTAATTACACAAACATATTCTTAATTAATATGATCTGTGTTAGCGTGATCGAGCAATGGGATGGTTTTTAGGTGTGCGTTTTGCAATCGTGCAAGGCTGGCAAATGAGGAATGGAGTTACTAAATACCACACTTCTCATGAAGAAATCCTTGGAAAGGACAAAGGCCAGGCTACCTGGGCAAGCTTCATCGTAATGAATTGCCTTAAAAATCCCTAAAGCAGGCATTGGGGTAGGAATTGCAGCATTCCTGGCTTTTCCTAACCCGTAGGGATCTATGTGGAAAGGTATTGCTAGGTATGAAGAGGCAGGTTCTAAATGTATGAGCTATTTTGGCTTCTGTTTGAAAGTGTTCTTGGGGGAACCAGAATAGTTTAACTAGAAGAGCTGGTTTACTCCAAGTGGGAGAATTTAACTGTAACTAAAATGTCTCCTTCCCTTTAGCATCAGGACCCTTGAGGAATGTTTTTCGTGCTCCCTACTTTTGTGAATTAACCACCAAGTAGTCTGGAGATTGGACCTATCATGCAATGTTACGCAGCTTCGTTCGACGCTTTGGATCTATGGCTTGCTTCCACGGTTGAGCATTTCCCCATATGACAAACCCTGGAATACTTGCAGGAATTTTAGAATTGGGGATAAAGCCGACAAACTCCTGTGTTTCCTGACCCCTGTCCATTAATTTTGCCATTGCATTTTGAACTGCTATAAGCAGCATAGAGGATGTGTCATAGCTCATGATAGTCATTAATGCAAATGCAGTTGTGCACGTGCGTGTTTAGTCATGCAGGGAGATGGTTTTGGCTCTGTGATTTCGTAAAGCGTTTGAAGTTGTGGCCGTGCAGCTAATGAAGGAGGAGGAGTGGGTAGATGAATAGAGCGGTTACTTCCCCAGGACATCATCTGAAGCAGCTCCATTTGGTGGAGCGCTGGTTTGGGTCTAGATCAGCTGGTTGCACGCAGGGAAGGCAGGTAAAGATGCACAACTAGGATGCCTGGTGGCCGAAATGGGAATTCAGCATGACAGGGAGCACTTTCCATCTCCACGCTCACTTTAGAGGATACCCAGAGGATGCACATGCCTCTGGCCATGCAAAGAGGCATTATGCCAGCACCATCTGAGAGCTCCTTCCACTCGCTTGATGCCAGCCAGCTGCAAACTGGTTGAATACTGAGACATCAGCAGTTGGGACTGTTGTGGAAATTTCCAATGCTTTAAGGGAGGAGGCTACTATGAAATGTAGCAGTAATGAGGATTTTGCATGCAGAGAGGGTTCAACATATTCAGCTGCTACCGAGACTGTGGCGAAGACAGAACTACCAATCTTCTCTCCCCTTCTGCCCGTACTCAGTGCAAACAAAATGACAGCAGGAAGGAATATTTTTAGGGTGCTACAAATGGACAGTATTAAGTCCACTTAATATCTCTGATATTGCCAAGTCACTGTGAATAAACCCATCCAAGGTGTCTTGATGCTGGGGTGTGTTATCCTTAGGCTTTTTTGATATCTGAAGTCACCTTAAATAATCTTTCTTGGGCAAGGAGCCCCTGGAGCTCTGAGGGGCGCAGAGGAGCAGACACAAGACCTGCTGCCATGAGAAGCAGGGTGGTGAGGAATGCAAAGTGGAAAACAGGTAGGAGCGTGGCTGGGTACAAGCAGAAAACCAACAGGCATGCTCTGCAAAGTGGAGCTGCTCCGTGCCCAAGAAAGATTATTTAAGGTGATTTCATATATCAAAAAATTCAGCGCCGCTACCGGCCAGGGCTCTGGGGAGGTCAACTCAAGTGGTAGCTTGGAATGTCTTTTTTTTTTAAGACAAACCCTGTGGTTGCCCTTCCTCCTCAATGTATGGCTTCACTAGAGCTACACTCATTTGGCTGAATTTTCCCATGACTGCTCAATAATAGCACAGAGTGGAACCCACAGAGCATTAATCCAGTCATGGTCCTGCTAATTTCCAAAGAAACAAGTGAAAATGAGGGGAGTTTGTAATAAATGCAATCTAAAACCTGTTTACATGACTGATTCTCCTCCTCAGCCCCACGCAGGCTTCCCTTGACCTCATTCTAGACGCCACTGAAAGAAGGTTCTAGCTGAAAGCATTTTTTGAAGAATTCTACCTTGAAAATTCCCCTTCTTATCTTGGTTATGAAAGACCTATAAATGTTTAAATGTATTGCTATTGAAACAGCATTAGTTTACAGTCACATAGTTTGATGTCTAGAGGGAACTATATATTTAATCTTTGACCTAGAAATAATTTTAGGAGTCGGCACATAAGCCAAGTTCTATCTAAATGCACCTTCTTCAGCTTGAGATATAACCAGAAGGCTTAAAGGTCCTTTCGGAGTGAATTTCCTCCAGTATTTTACTGTGTAATTTCAGTAACTTCATTTAAGTGGAGTACTATTCCCAGAGAAAACAATTGCACAGACTGCACACCAAAAATTTTTCACTGCATTCAGGGAAGGAGCAGACTCTTCTTGGAGGTTGCAGTACTACCACTCAAATAAACTATTTCTAGGTACAATGCAGAGAATGGTGCATCACACTTAACGTGTTGTGCTGATCTACAGGAACAGCCATTTAAAGGAAGGCAAGGTAAAGCTTCATGTATGGAAGGTGTGTTAGGGCAGATTTCTTTCCCAAATTTTAATATTTTTGTGGTTTGAAGCAGTTCTCTGACATAATGAACTAAGACATTCTTGGGTCGACACTACTTTATGTCGTTACAAGCAATTGGAATCCTCAGATAAAGGAAGCACTTAAGCATGTACTTTAGTACCAGCAAGGTCAGAAATTTATAAGCATCAATTTAAGTGCTGTTCTAAAGCGTAATTTTGGCAATAAGCAATTTTGGCTTTTTTTTTTTTTTTTTTAAGCTATTACGGAACTTGAAATGAGATACTCACCTAGGCAAGTAGGCTTGCAAATTAAAATAGTAAAAGTAATGGTATATGCAAGCAAGCAGGAGTCGAAGACTTGGGGAATCTGCCCCCCAAATACACCTTTCAAAATCAGAGGGTAGCTTCTGTTTTTGATCCCAGAAGTTTGTTCCAGCTTTTCCTTTCCTAGTTGTTGTAGCACTTTCCATCTTTCAAGGGTGCCCCAGCCACAGCTTGCAAAGAGGTTTTTATTGACCTAGCTGAGCTTTGCCTTTTCTAGGGATATAAGACACCTTCCTCTCCAATTCTGTGAGATTAATGACTTTCTTACATACTGCCTTTCCTTCAGAAATGTAAATATAAACAGGTGCCGCTGTTATGATCTGCTTCATGTGTTTGACAATGGAAGAAATCCTTCTCAATGTGTGTATTATTTCTGTAAAATAGTTAAATAAACACAGTATTTATGCAGTAAGCACACACTTTGGATAATCTTTTTAATGAGAATAATGCAGACATTATACCCACTCTGATAGTAGATGATGATCCATGGGGGAAAATGATACATGTGCATAAGTCAATTATTTGAGAATAGAGCCCCTAACTTCTTCAGGCTTTGCAAGAAAAAAAAAAAAAGGAAAAAGTGGGCATTTGCACATATTTATTTTAGAGATATAGGGGTAAATCTTCAGCGCAGAGCATAGGGAGTTAACCATGGAACATTCATTAACGTTAATGGGATTTCTATGGCTAATTCCCCACACACTGGCTGAAAATTTAGCCCAAAGAGATTTGAAAAGTGATGACGAGAAGCAAGTTGGTCGGTTAGCCTCATTACTTTCATGTTATTAACTGCTCTATCTGCCACTGGCTTTCTCTGAATACTAGGATATTATACTTAACAGTTAATAATAAGAGACTGTGTGCCAAATACAAATTCTAGTAGGCAGGTACGGTAATGTAGTTCTAGGAACAAAATTAGAATACTTCTTTTGGGTATTTTCAGAAAAAACAGCAAAGCCATAGAACAGAAAGAAAAAAAATACTAAGGTATACTTTCAGACTGTAGAACTATTTTACATTCCCAGTAGTATCTCTGCTAGAGCTTTAGCATAAACAGAAAGAATTTTTGAATTTAATATTCCATTGTGGGGATCAAACTTCAAATCTGGTCAACTGTGAGCAAGAGTTTGGACCAAACAACTTCCAATTTCCTTCCAGCCTAAGTTATTAAGACTTAAAGCAGTGTTTTTCCTAAAGCCTTCTTTGGACTGATTTACTTTTGTAAACATTAGTTGAAGTAAAATAGAAAAGTCCGTTTCTGTTTGTCCTAAAATGCTGAAGAATGCTTGAAATGCTTGAAAGTTAGGTAAGGTTAAAATGCTATTTCAACTACTAAATTAAGAGTATTTTCTCAAGGAAATCCAGAATCTAATTAAATATTTGACTTAGTAAAAACGTGCATTAAATTTATGTTGCTCCTTTCTGTTGTGTTTATGCTATGCAACAGAGAATGTATACTGGCATGTATATATATATATATATATATATGTAAACATACAGACATATATATGTACTTGCATTTCTTTCTCATGTATCTTAGTGGTTTTCGTCCCTTTTTAGGGAAACTGTTCAATAGTTTTTGCAGCTATTAGCAAGGCCAGTCAGTGGCCAGCCATTAGAGGGTGCTTCTGCTCCAAGGACTTCTCTTTTCTTAAAACCCAATTTAACTTTTCTCTATGTATTTTTAGGTGTAAAGGAGAATCATTTTATATTTCCCAGAATCATCCAATTTCTTCTGTATTTTGCACTCCTTTGTCCACTGCCATTCCTGGAATGGAAAGGTTGAAATGATGATAATTAACAAAGCAGCACATGTTGTAACTGTTAATGTAAAAACAAAACAAAATATGTGTAAGTGAAAAGCAAGTGAAAATGGGGCAGTCTCTTCCCATGTTAGTGATGCGGAGATGAGCATCTGAACTGTCTACCACTTGGTTATTATAATACTGTCTCTTCTAGAAATATTTTTTCCATTATAGCTCCACTGCATATATTTGTAGCAGAAACTGTAAAATAGATGTAATTTGTACCTTCTGCTGTTGTTAGGAAAGATTTAAAGCTTTTTTTCTTTCTTTTTCTCTTGAAATCATCAGGAACCCTCCTTCAAAAGCAAACTTCAAAATGGCCCATCTGTGCTGTAAGAATCTGCAAACAGCAGAGCTGGGAATTGGTTTTACAGACACTTATCCCAGGAAAGACACTTTAAAGCCTCCGCTTTGGAGCTAGGACATTTGGTGCAAGCTGAGCAAAGGATAATGGACGTAGGAAAATTTCTAAGAGAAAAATCTGCTTTTCTGGAATTAACTACTAAGACTGAATAAAAGCCTCTAATTTTCAAAAAAAAAATGGCCCATGTTATAAAGCAGAACAGCCTTGTTGAGCTGCTCAGGGATGTCTAGACGATGAGCACTCAGCAAAGAAATCTGCGACCTGCAAACCGTTGGTTAAGCCATGCTGTGGAGATACTGCCCCTGCAAATCCTCCCTCCGGTGAAGTCGGGACTTCTTCCCACACATCTCCAAGGAGTTGCGTTGGGCATTTCCGATATCCAAGTGCTTCTGAAAGCTGCCCAAGCTTCCCAAGATGGGCTCCAGTAAAATGTCAAGAGACTGCTGGAGGAGCTGGCACTGGGTGCAGAAAGAGGAGGGATGAAAGTGTTCTCCAGGGGCTTCTCTAGAAGCCAGGTAGCCTCCTGAGCCTTAAGAAGGGTTGTGAAGCATCCCTTCCATCCTAAGCGGCCACAGATTTACTGCTCCGTGAGTGCTGGTCCGTTGCTGCTACCATCTCTATAGCCATTGCTGGTGGCCCTTATTTTAGTCATATATCACTTAGGTATCTTTTCCTAGATCATAGAGCCCTTCTCTTGTTAGAATAAATACTTTCCTTTTGAGTGTTTACATTTCAAGAAGATGTGGAATTAAATTATGTAAACACCATACTCCCTAACAGCTTAGCAATTTAATATTTGCATGTATATTTAAGTAATATAAATCTCGACATCAGTGGGTGCGCTTTGTGGAGTTGACATGCATTGCTGGATAATTAAGCTGATTCTTATGTTTCCAAGCGATTATATGAAACCTCTTTCTGGTTCTTTCCCCTGTTAAAACGTGTACAGCTTTTCATTAGAACCTGGACCGTCTCGTTCCAACTGACGTCCGATTGTCTGTAATTTAGGAATAGAGTCTAGACAAATAAGAGTAATCTGTCTTTCGGTTAAACGTCTCAAACAACAGAATAATTGAATATTTTCAACTTCTTTCTATATAAGATTCAGGGATTCTGAGTGAACGCACAGAAAGACTGGTGAATTCTTTGAAGATATTAGGTGTTGAAGGTTATGTCCTGTCGTTTCAAAGGTATTTTTCTGCAGATTTTCTAATAGATTGTTTAGCTTAAGCTTATGACAACAGTGTAACAAAGTACCAAGATCTCTATAACTGTTTATGCAGCACCCAGAAAGCTTTGGCCCTCATCTGCTAAGTGTTCAGTATAGCTCTTGTGCAAATAGTAACAATAATACTGTAATTTGGAACAAAATTTATTAGTCTATGCAATCTGCTTACTGGAGACTTGGACCATTCGACCCAGCAGTAGTTTTTCCTTGGAGTAGCACGATAGGATTCGGTTTTAAGTTGCAATTTTTTTAGCCTTAGCTGGGCGGATTTTTGTGCTGGTGGTAGATTTAAGTAACTGTTGTGATTCACTGTTTGGGTCTGCAACTGAAATTTTAAAATCAGAACTAAACATGTATCACTGCCTGGTTAAATAACAACAGGGCGTCTCCTTAATCTTTTAGTAAGATATTTACAACTTCTAATGAGGTAATCTTTTTTTGGGAGGGCTTCATAATTGTAACCATTTTGGTAAGGTGCATTCCTTCAGTAAACAGCTTGTATATTAGAAGGAGCCACTTTTTATTACTTTATTTAGCAAGCAGCATAATCTAATAATCTTAGTCATGAAAAGAAGGGTTAGATAGTAAAATGTATTGGATGTATTAACTCAGGAGTAAGGATAGCAGGGATGCGCATATTTGGTTTATGTCAATGTTGATGCCTTCAAAGCCATCTATTAGGAAAACAAATTTAATATACAGCTGGAAAAGGAAGGCAGTAAGCCTAAAACCATGTGATATAGCACCAATATTACTCAATAAAACAACTAGTTGACAATGTCAACACAGTACAATATATCTTAATTGGTCAAAGTAAATTAGTGCATCAAGCATTTAAAAAAATGTAGCACAACTAGCTAAACTGAAATATCATATTAAGTGGTTATTCTTTCAAGTTGGTGAGAAAGAATATGCTGTTCAGTTACTACTGGGATACTACCTGGTTGGATGTTAATTGATAGTATGAGGCATGGTGGAGTCTGTGGCAGGTCACATCTGCTGCTAATAGGAGCTGTATATAAAGCTAATATAAATATAAAGCTAAGAAAGCCCTACTGAATGGTGTCAGATGGAAGAGGAAGACATAGGGATATGCTTGTGGGTGCAGAGTCTCAGGGTTATATTCTTCTTCACCGTGTGAACCTTGGAAAATAAAGGAGTTTTTCTAATTTTCTAAGCATAACCATATTTTGTGCCATGGGCCTCTGCTAGTTGTTTCTGAAATATTAAGAGTTGACTAAACATCCATTTTACATTTAAAGGCTATAAAGCATAAAAAGCAAAAAGTGTGTTATTTTCCAGAAATTAAAGTCTAGTAGTGCACAGTGGCCAGAAATTACAGAATTTATGTCACGATAAAAATTACATCTAATTACAGAAATTATCTCACGATAAAATCAAACTTAACATTTCTCATCCAGTGGTGATTGAATTATTTGCAAGGAGCCGAACATCGCCCTGGGAAGGGTCGGAAGGCGTCCGCGCTGCGTGCGGTGCGGTGCCTTTGCTGACTGCGCTGCCGTTGTGTCGCGGAGCGCCATGGGGAGCAGCACCGTTTTAACGCCGCCTCGACAGCGAGGCCGCCGCTCTCGGTGGCAGCCTCTCCCGCTCGGCGCGCGGAAGAGGCGGGAGGGAGTCGGATACCTGTCCTAGCGCCGTAGTCGCTGGGGCTGCCGGAGCTCGCAGGCCAATGGCTGGATTACGTTGGCGCCTTTGTCCGCACCCGCAGCAAGGGCGCCTCGGAGCGCGCGCCCCGCGGACGCCCGCGTGAAAAGCGAGAGCCCGCGCCGGGGGTAAACCCGCCCGCAGCCGAGCAGCCCCGCTGCATGCTGCTCCACAGGAAAAGTTTCTTTTGTTCTGGGCCGCGGGCGTGATTAAATGTGCGTTCATTGTTGTCAAAAAGAGCGTTTGGGGCGCGATCGTGCTGCTCGCGCGCCCAGCTCCCTGCTCCGCGCCGCGCTGTGTGTGTGTCGCAGGCTGTGGACTCGAGCGGTTTTGTTTGCATTTCTTTAGTAGGGCAAATGTCTCAAATTAGCTCTCCTTCCAGGCAAAACATTTTACTCTCGTGGCTCGTTTTCCTCTCTCCACACAGCAGCAAAAATTTTTCGCAGTCCACTATTGAAATCCATGTCCCTTTTGTTTTATACACAAGCAACGGCTGAACAGTTGCAATCATGATTATAAAAATGTTTAAACAAATGAATTTTTCTCTTCAAAGTTATATTCCCTAATGCGTATCTGTGTAATTAGAACATAACACACACTATGCTGCAGCATTACAATCTGGAATTAATTATTGTAACATGCAATTTTCGTTTTTGTTTTCCCTCACTGCAAAGGTGAACATGGCTTAAAACTGAAAAAATGCTAGTCCTTTTCATAGAAACCTGTTTGAAGATCATAGAGGAGTACAAAAGAAGAAAAGCTTTTTTGTTTGCGTTTGCAATCAAATCTTTCTTAAAAGGAAGCCTGACACACAGGCACTGTAGCTTTTTTAATATTATGTTGAAGAGAGCTAGATACAACTCTCATTGAATTAACTGGAATTTAAGTATAGCAGGAAAAAAAAAACATATTTAAAAATAAATGCTAGCAAACAAGAATCTTAATATCATATGAACCTCACAGATGTCTATTCTAAGGTGATTTTCAAATATTAGTGAAGCTTAAGTTATTGGCTGCAACGGAGTCAAAGTAAAGAAGCTGCTGAATATTATTTAAATGTCAAAATAATTTTAAAATAGACTGCCGAAAAATGCATTTAAAAGACATGGTAGGTCCAAATATAATCACTGTGTTTGTTCATGTAAATATATTCAGCTTATATAATATCCTCAGAAAATATTATTCTGTTTTTAAAGACAACTTGTGTTTGTAAGATTTGTGAATGAAATCAGTGTGCTTGCCAAAGTGCTTCTGAAATTTATCTGAACAAATTCCGTGATAGTTAACATTCATGGTGTAAATTGTAAAAGGCAACAGCTGAACAGCTCAATGAAAAATCTGTGTGTACGTCACATACACAAACAGAGGCTCTCACTGCTTATTCAGTGCTGCACTTAAAAAGATTAATGGTGAGATCCTCACAGAGCTGGGTAGCTAAATCTGAAGCCTTGTACAAAAGTGTGTAAGAATCTTAGCTGTGCTGGTACATTAACAGTTAATGCACCAGGAAAGTTAAAATTTAGGTTAAAATGGATTAATTAAAATGGTAATGGATTGCTTTGGATCTAAATGTTGTTTGATCCCTGTTCCTAGCAGCAGTAGCCCACGCTGCGTGACCGGTAGATAAACTAAAATAGGTAAACTAAAATACCTGTGCATACAAGCATAAGCATTTTGGATCTGTTATTGTTGTCAGTAATAATGCCATGAACCCAGAAATTTATTTTAATATGTGCACAGGTGTCCCCTGTTTAAAGAGCTGCTGATTCACGAACTTCCCTCCTTGCCAGTAGGACTTGCAGTCGTGGTGGGGCAGTGGAACCAACCGCTTACATTTTGCTTAAGTAATTTGCAGATCCTCTCACCTTTTGAAACTCATTTCTGCATGGCTTAAAAAATAGAGATTTTACTATCTTCTTTTTGGAGTTACAGTAGAGAACATTGCTGTGAAAACTTACGACCTGCGAACCTGAAATATTGAAGAATCAGTTTGTTTACAACAACAAGCAGTATCTAAAAGAATAGCGTCAAACAGTCTGACATTTACTACTTCTATAATTTCCTTATGTCATGTGTCAGCTCTGGTTATCTGTATTTTGAATCACTTATCTACTATCCGGTTTATATAAAGGCCTTCAGGGTCTTTATCAAAATGTGCATATGAACTTTTTACTCTATGAAGTAAAAACCTGGGTCAATTATATCTATTTTCTGTGACCTTTTTAACTTTTCACACACCCTCTTTCAGAGGGTTGTGAGAGATTGTAACACTTGCCTGCAGTATCAACTGCAGAATGACTGCTAGCTTCATTAATGTTGTCAGAGGTGTGCCTGATACAGAACTAAATATTTTCTTGACAAATAGCATTGCTGCCCTCAAATTCAGTCCGCTTTACTGTTGTTAATCTTATTATCTGCTCAGTTAATCAATAGCTGTCTTTCAAAAGTGTCCCAATAATATATATTGGAAGTGTTTATGAAGGTAGGAAAGACTGTAGTGTAGTTTGGGCAGTAGAATTCATAAAATAAGAATTTAGTTTCTGACCCTGTCATCGTCTCCTTGTGTGACAAGTCAAACAAAGTCTTTGCCTAAGTCTTGACACATGAATGAGCAATTAGATGGGAATAAGTTACCCCATAGAGATTTTCTGCAGTATTTCTGCACCCATCCTTGAACTTCAGCACTGTTTAGTTGCACTAGTACAAAACAATTTTGTAGTTTCCAGCTCACAGAATGAACTGGACAACTTGGAATTCATCCAAGGATTCACATTTTGAGCAAGGGCCTGCATGGCCTTTTGGCAACATACAGCTTTATAGATTTAAAATAATAATATCTCAAACAATTGTGCGTATTATTAATATAAATTAAGTCTGGCTACATTTTTTATGGTTACTGTCTCTTGGCGTGCATGATCCTGTGCTTAGCTCAGCCAAGGTGTGGCTGTTGCGAGCCCATCGGTGCAGAACGAGCTGTGAGATGGAGGGCTTAAATGCAGTTAAAATAGGCAAATACAACTGTATGAAGCCCAAGGTAATTGCTTAAGAAGTAATCTTGATTGATAGCAACTTGGACAAAGATGTTTGTTCTAATTTACAGATGAATTTCAGAGTGTTAAGATGTGTCAAATCGTCTTAATGTTCTTAAGGAGCTATATAATGAGTTATATGATAAGCTTAAGGAGCTTTATGTAGTTTAATATACAAATGTCTTCAAATATGAAAACTCAATAAATAGAACTATTTTTAATGCAAAAGAAAAAATAAAGAGGATTATTTTCAGACTTACAAAACAAAACAAAAAAAACCCCAAACTTCACAAAAATTAAGTCAACAGATCATGATACAAGTTCATAGCATATGGGAATAAATTTACAATGTATAATTTTCATGCCAGAATTCTTGGGTTATCAGATAATGTATTTCCTTTCAATGATTATTCTGCAAGACATATTTAGGCCTTTCTTACAATAGAAGCTTCACTGTGTGTTTCAATACAGAGAGTATTCTGTGTGTTCTTCACCCGTCTACATAATAGTTTTCTTACTTAAATTGGAGCAGTTAGAATAAGGAAAAGAATTTGTTTCATTCATGTGTTTGGCAGAAATATTCCCGGTCACTGAAGTCTCTCTACATTAAAGATAATGGAAGCAGCAGCAGTAATAAGATTTTTCTATTTGTCTAGAACTAAAGACTTGGGGTAGTTGAACAACTTGCTATTTGTACCAGTTGGAAGGATTCTTAAACCAATATTTTGATATGAATAGTTATGCATGGAATAGATTTATAAAAGCATACCTGTATTTCTGCTTCTTAAAATCTGGGGTTACTCTTAGAAGCAGAAGTACTTGTTTTCATTTACAGGAAAAAATCTACATTTTCTTTTCTTAGAGGAAAGCAATTTAAAGGAAAAGTAAATACAAGAATATAGCTCATTATGCTGCTAAAGGCAGCAAAAAAATCAGGCAAGGAGGAGCAGAAAGAAAGGGACTACCAGAGCCACGGTTACAATTACAGAAGGATTTGTAACCCATCTGATCCAGTTTATAGGTCAGTCATTTGCTTTATGTAATCATGGCATTTTTGATCTGGTCTTGAATGATAAAACAACATTGACTGTTTGACTGAGCACAGTTTTATTGTGGATGGGCCTCGGACACTTGCTGTCATGTGTTATGCCCGTGAAAGCTTCTCTTTACTTTGCAGACATCTCAGATTTTGCCAGCGCAAAGTGAAAGGTGAAGGCTAAAACATGCATTTCTTAGAAAATTAAGTTCTATTGCAGTAATTAAATGAAATAAACATTTAAGAATGAAGTGAAAATAACTTATTTTTTTGCAAGAGTTTCTACATGTTATAAATTCTGGCTGGTGAAACCCAAAGAAAGGGTTATGCAGTGGATCATCTAGATCCGCGTGCCACCATTGCAGCCCATGAATTCCCAATTGCCTTCTGTGCTATTCCTACAGTGTCAGAAATCCAAACATTTCTGAAATTTAGAAGTGTTCTGGTAAAAATCAGAACTGGATCCAAGGAGCAAAGGCCTTAAGACCTGATTGGGATCCTCCTGCATCACTGGATTTCTGCACAAGAACAAGAAACTATGCACACATACATTTCATAGCATCTACTGTAAGCACTGGGGCCAGTGTCACAGATGGGAATTAGGCTGCTTACTCTCTTATATCCATCTGTGAGAAATAAATACATTTGGGAATATATTTATGACAATTTATTCACCAAGCAACAGAACTAATGAAACCCGATTTCTGAGGAATTTGCTCCACAGCTCCTGTGACCCCCACTGTGCAGCTGGCATAGCTTTGTGCTCCTCTCTGACGTGGTGTTGGGACACTTCAGCTCCTCACAAATCCCATATCCACTCCTTTACTTCACTGTAGTCTCAGTCTCCCCCTTTTCCACTACATCCTGCACTCCAGGGCTCTCAGGTTCCTGCCCTCCTTTCTGCCCCATTTCCCTTCCAGTTCCTCCCTGTGTTGGCTGCACTCAGAGCCATCGTGCCACCGTGTTCATCCCTAAGCTGTTCCCCCTTCCTTCCTTCTTCCACATGGGCACAAAACAACATAGAAGTAGTTGTGGGAGGGATTGGTGGCTTGCCGAGTTGGTTGAACATTGAGTGATGGGATAAGATACAAGACAGACATTGGGAATGGGCTCTAGTGATGCTAAAGATACAACGGTCACAGGATGGCAGGAAGAAAGGAGGGCAAAACTAGGACCAGTGGTGATTTGTTCTGAAATCTATAAATAGGAGAGCTGTGTGTAACCAAAAAATACTCTTTTTCTGGATTAGTGTCCAGCATAGCTAATAAATTTTGCATTTTCCTCATGCACACTACACAAAATGTCACAATATTTATACTAACAGAAACAGTTTTCATGTGAATACAAAGATAGAAAATCGTTCAGTTTTAAGGTATGACCTTGTAAATTTAAGACTATCATTAATTCAACTAAAATAGGAGAAAACAAAGGGTGGCCTGCGATGATTCTTACAAAATAACTCCTAGCATAGCATTATTTGCCAAGAAAGCCTGATATATCATAACTAGTGAAAATTGGGTTTGTAGCTTTTTTATTGTTATTATTTGGTTATTTTCTGCCTTGGTGATTAAACGTAGGTTTACTAAGCTGAATTGAAAAAAAGCCCTTCAAGACACTGGAGCAGACTAAGCACTGTAGAAGATCTCCATTGGTCAGTGAGCTTTTGCAGCCACCAAACATTCCTGTTGTTTGTGGGAATACTGAGAAAGCAGCCAGGCAATGTTGAGTGAGCCAAAAAAAAAAGAACTGGCTATTAAACTGAATTCCAGTTTTACCTTAACAATGGACTTACTTCATCCCATTTTCCCAATTGTACTACTTTTAAAGGGCAGGGGATCAGTATTTTTGGACAGATGATAGAGCATGAGTTTCCACCATTCATATACATGACTTGGTTTGTGATGCAAAGAAGGGGGAAGCAATAAAGTCAGTTGTTGTTTAGTCCTCAAGGCTGGAATAATTGATAAAATCAAGCTTCTACTCTGTTGGAGCTATGCAGAGAATTTTGCTCCCTCCAGGTTGTTCAGTACAAAACTGAAATACAATTTTTAAGTTTTTTTTTTTTTAATGTTTCTTTACAATGCTTTCTTCTTTTCTCGTTTCTGGGTTCAAATTCTTAAAATTATGAGCCTTGAAGAGAGAGTGCTCATTTGAAGCTTCCTTCTGTTTTTTGGAGGTCTGGCCCTGCCACTCAGGGGCAAAAAAGATAAGGGCGAGAAGGTCCTCTTTGGTGCTTACCCCTGTGCCTTCCTGATCTGTCAGTTTGGAGGCGACACAGGATATTAAAATAATAGTGGGTAACTTCATATTCAGTAAGAGGTCAGAACCGAAGGGACCCTGAGTCGTTCTGAGAACCTCTATTGCGTATTTGTTGCGCCGAAGTCGCCTCGTGTCACCTTGTCTGCACCAGGCTGTCTGGCCAGCAAAGGCTTGGGCTGAAGTCAGCTCATGATCACATTCCGAGAAGTTCACTCAATTCCATGACTTCCCTTCATGAGAGATTCTAATTTAGCATCTTTGGGCCTTGGGGGATGTAAGTTTTGTTTCACTTGTTAACGTAAGAAAGAAAGAAAGAAAAAAGAAAATTATAATATACAGGCTCCTTTTTCTATAGTTCACATGGGAAATGAGGGGCTGCACTCATCCATATTAATGCCAGAGGCAGGTCCCCAGGTTCCACAGACCACCATGCCATTAATCTTGGTGCATTTTTTTTCCAAACCTCATTCTCACCCCAAACAAAAGTGTATTCCATTTACTCAATGTGCGTATGTGTTTTGTGAGCTTTTCTCTCTTTTTTTTTTTTTTTTTTGTTGATAGGACTATGGGATTTAGTAAGTCAGCAAGACTTTGTACATTTGGGGATCAGTGTAAAGAAAATTCTATTTCTACTTGGTGCTATTTCAGTGGATTAGGCAGTGCATCAAAACACACATGTTAGTTGGAGCGATAATACCTCAAGGTCTCATAGCTCTGCTGGGACTGTGATGGATTTCTTGATGCTGCCTGAGATTCCAGCACATGGTTTGGTCACAGCAGTCTTGACGTTTATGTCTGATGCTCATTATGTGATAGGAATTCTGCAGTCTTCTACTAATTGGCTCATCCCCTTGATAACATTACCTAGAGTGCCCTTATGGAAAGGAAATGAAGAACCCCCTTCAGAAAAGGAAAAATGTTTGTCCCCAGCACCAAACCAACAGTGACTCTTGACGTCTGTTGTGTTTGCTCAAGTTCCCCTTCAGAGTTCGTTTTTTAGTGGAGTCTTGGGTTTAGCCAAAGCCACCAATGTCAGTGATCCCATGGCCCATTTTAGCTTCGGCACTAAGTGTTTGATGCTCTGGAAACTACTCAGGGCAGTCTGGGGGTTACTGTGTTTCTGAAGATTCCCAGTGCTCCCTTGAAATGTAGCCGCTTTGCAAGGGGGCTGTTCAGACGGATCACTCCAAACACACCCAGCAAACAGTTAATAATTATAGTCATTGCACACAGTATTTCAATTAATAACTTTTACATGCTTCACATCTGCTGTTTTCTTACTGATTTAATACAAGTGTTTTGTTTTTATTTAAAAAGACATCATTTTTGGTATTTAGCATTATATCTAGAGCCCGCAAGAACATAGTGCTCAAAACTGTTTCTTGACCATGTTGGTACCTCCTAATGTGCAGCATGTTAAAAAGTTAGGCCCCAAAGTAAAATTCTCATATCGACAAGCCCAATCTGAAAATGGTGGCTTAACATTTGCGTGTGTCAAGGTAAGAACCACACAGTAAAAATTAATTGTAACACATATATGAGATGCAGTGAGTGCAAAGTTATTCGCTGTAGTGAGATTAACTGTAAATTCAAGAGCAGATATTGATTTGGCTCTTCTTGTATGTAAATATATAAACAAATACATTTTTTATCCTATTTAGTCATTCTCATTCATTTTGTTGCTTTTGAGAACTAAAACTTAAAAGTAATGAATCATCACCAATGCTGAGCCCCTTTCCTACTTAGTTTCTGAAATATCTGGAGTTTCACTGCTGACAGAGAGTAATTAATTTGCTCGTGTGTTTTTTTCCCTTTTTTTGATAGTGCTGAGTTTCCATCTGCCATGAGATGTCTTTCTGCCTGGCTGAGATGCACCTTTGGTCTTTGAAGAATACCTTACATATTAAAGGTAAGTGAGCCTGTTCTTTTTGGTGAAAATCCTTTTGGTTGAATATTAAATTGATATAAAATTCTGAATACCCGAATGAAATGGTTTCGTACTTCGGAGGAAGAAAATTAGACAGAAGTATTGCATTTGAACCTTGTCAGAATCTTTAGTTACCTCATCGTAAATCTGAAACACCATTTCAAGGCTAAAATGTTGTGATTATGTTTGATTGGATGCCTTTTCCCTTTTAGGAATTTGCAGCCTACTTGACTGTAGGCTTTAGTGTAATGACTGGTTTGGGTGAATGAAAATCAGTAGTTGAGCTGATTTGCAGAGGCACTGTGATTTGTACTTCAGCATGAATAATAAAAATTGCTGCATGTTCTCGGTATTTTGTATGGTTACTTGAAAATTTAAAGTATTTATTTATCTTAGCAATTGTTGCATGCAACTAATTACCAGCCTTGTGGATATTACATATATGCATCTTGCCTTGTTACTGGTAAAATCTAATGCTCGATAAAAACCCCACTGATTTAGAAGTAGATGATATCAAAATGTTATATCTGACATTTCATGCCAATCATAGTGTACTATAGTTTTGCTGCAAACCATACATGAATGTGATTATTGAAAAATTGACTCAGTGTATCTTAGCATTCCACTTCTATATGAAAACTGTTCTGTAGCTATAATATAAAAAAGTCAAAAAGCTCTATTTCATACAAAAATCTGATGGTTTAAATAAAACACATAGTATTGACTTATTGCAGTAAAAGTGTTGAGTGGCCTCCTGCACCTATTTCCTACCTTTGACCAACCATCTTGCATCCTCTCTGTGCATTTATTCATTTCCCACAAGTTTAATTCTAAAAAACTGTGTCATGCCAATTTTAAAACACTGCAACCTAAAGTCATAGTAGCTCAGGAGATGCCTGAAGCGCTTTGCAGTCTCCATGGGGCTCTGTATCTGGTGCACTTAGGTCTCACGTTAGCAGGGGTCAGTGTCCAGCCAGGATTTGCCCTCAGCCACAGGAATTGAGAAGTTGCTTTTGTAAGTGCTAATACAAAAAAATATAGATGATAACAACTATAGCTAAGAGCAGATCTGTTGGATCCTTTGTAAGGGCAGCTCTGGGGAGTTTGTGAATCCCCCCCAAAATTTTATCTCCAGCTCATCTGTGTCAGCCATCGGAAAACATGTTGAATTATTGTAAGACATGCTCTTTGCTGTGATCCTGTCCTGGTGAACCAACAGAAAAGATGATAATTAGAAAGAAGGTAAAAATACCTACCTTACCCTATCCTTACCCTTACCCTTACCTTACCCTACCTTACCCTATCAGCAGCTGGAAGAGAATCAGAATGTATGTGAAGGCAATGACAGCTCCAAATTAATGTAGGGATCCATCATATACCCCTCACTGGGGCTTGAAGGTCTACTGGCATGCAGAGAATATGCTGTCTTATCTTCCCACTGTCCTGTAAGGTAACACCTGGTACTCTGCTCCAGCTAGCAAAAAGTGAGAGGTCGACCTTTGCTTGCTATGTTGTGTTTTGTTTCTTATAGACGAAGATATTGGGACCCACCAGTATTATGAGAAGAGCGATCCAGGTAAAACATAAATACTTAACCAGAAATAAAGCTAAGCAACGTTTCCTACGGTTGAGTCTGCTTTGATACCGGCTGCTGGGTTACACGTCCCAGCAGAGGGCATTGCGAGCGCGCGAGCCGCCGCGCAGAGCAGAAATGGCCATTTCAGAGTGAACGATCCATTTTCTTTATCTGATTAATCCTGTTAATCCTCCAAGTTTCCTGACGGGCCAAAAGGCCTTTTGGGCTAGAGTTACCTCCCATCTGGGGTCGGGGGAAAGCGGGGGCTGCCGTGGGCACCGCGAGCGCTCGCCCGGGCGCTCTGCGTGCCGGCCGACTCTCCGCTCCCGCTGACAGGGCCCACCTGTAGGGCTGCCTGAGCCTTTCTTTCACTGCAAATTTAAGATATCCAACTTAGGAGGTGAAAACATCAGGACTGCCTTAATTTTTTTGTAAATGTCTCTTGTTTTATCAAAGCGCATGAAGCTGCTCTCCAATATTAATATTTGCTGACAGCCGTTGTAAGGATTATCAGGCATCTTTTCATCCTTCTCTTTAGGATCGCAGATGAAGCATGGTTACCTAGAAGAGAAGCAAAAGTTTGCAGAATGTAAGACCTCTCAGAGTTTCTTTCTATAATAAGACTGAATGATTAATATGAATTGGTGATGCCCTTGGCAAAGCATTGAAATAACCTCATACTGTTGCCAGTGTCGCTTTCTATACATCCTGTTTGCTGGAAGTCAAACTAGCCAAGAACTACAAAGCTCAAAGCCTTTGAAAAGTTGTAACTCCTCTTTCCTAAGGTATTTGCAGTCTTTTTCTATGTATCACTAAACGTGGTGCTGCACATTGCTTCTCAAAGCACAATCCATGGTTTTCCTTACAAAATCTAGTCTGTAGAAGAGCAATAAGCATCTTTCCGATCAGCTCGTGAATTGAAATACCACCAGCCTCTAAACTGAAAATTATAACTAAAATACTTCCAGCAGAAATAGAATTATGGGTTAATAATCAGCTATCTTCACAGAACGTTTTTAGCTTTGAAACATGTACATTGTATTCTGAATTCCAGCCTTATCTGTTTAAAGGCAGTTTCAGTTTGTACTATCACACCGCAGTGCTATGACAGTTATATTTTTTTATATTAGTATAACTTTTCCCTGGCTCAAGTTTTACAACATTAAATATACACATTTATATTCAAACGTTAGTATCTAACTGCTCTGAAAAATCTAATTGATTTTTATAAGACTTCACAAGGTAGTATACTTGCTGTTAAAACTGCATTAACATTTCATCTGATCACAATGTAATTCCCGTTGGAATGCATTGGGAGGCAAACTTCACTCCAGAGGGGCACGTTGTCTGCAGCAGGCCAAGGAGTGGAATGAAATCCCGATCGGATCCTCTTAAAGAGTAGCATTGGGTGACTTTATTCGCAGCTGCTGATTTGTATTTTTATTATGGTATCTGTACAGGCAGTTTCCCATATTGCATATGTGGATAAGTATTCCAGTATTTATGAAGGTACCTATTGAAAATGTGATCTTACAATCTTAGCGGCCTAATTAATACTAGCATAACAGTTCCACCAACACTGGCTTTGGTCCAATAAAATACAAAGAGAAGTTATATGTTGGTGTGCTCTTTTGTTGATATATGAAATCCTTCATTTTTTCACATTATAGCATTTCCATTGTAAACTACTTTTTGGAGGGGGTGGTGTTAAGTACAACTGTTAAGTTATTCAGGCTGAAAGTTGGCCTATAAACTGAGAGCTCAGAGCTCAAAACTTTTCATCAGGTTTCTTTTAACTAGGCTAGATATAAAGAAATCTATTAAAAAGGAGTTACAGTGTCTCATGATTTTCATTGTACAGTTAGGAACAGAAAACTTTTAAATGATGAAATTTCTCAAATTATTAGAGTCTGATTCTCAGCCACTCCAGTAGAAGCTTTGCCATCTTGCAGGTTTCAGAAGTATTGTATTAGGCCACAATTTTCAAAACAGTTTGCCAAACAGTACTAAATAGGCAAATTGATGGGAGGCATGCAAGAGGACTCCGACCTGAGTGAGCTTGGCAATTGTGCTCAAACATTTTCCTTTGCTTGAGAGTTTGTTGTTTGCTTGACTTTGACCAAACTTCACCTTGCAAATGCTTAGCAGCTTTTTGTGCACAATAGCTGTGGTGAAATGATAGTTAGTGAGTATTTCATGCTAAGTGTTTCTGCAATGGAGTCTTTCAAAAGGCTGTCATTTGACAATGGAAAACCCACCTGTTTCTGTCCAATTGTACGTTAAGTTTTATGTTTAAGGTGATTCCTAGAAGTCTGAGTTTTGTGCTTGCCACAGAAAAAGAAACATTTTTTTACTATATACGTATATAAGCTTGTACACATAAGCGCAGACAGATGAACACACATGCATGTATATATACGTATTTGTCTTTTTTTTTTTTTTTTTTTGCTTTTGTTTGCCAGCTCGAGGTTATCCTTGGATACTTAAAAACAAACGACCAGAAAAACTGCGAGATACCCTCAAGGAAGTAGAGGTATGTTTCAGAAACTTCCAAGTGCAGCAACATGTAATCTGGTTTTCAAACGTCTTTCAACAGCTTTAATTTTCATGAAAGTCCAGCCCTCCCAGGGACGATAAATGTGCTTTTGTTTGGTGGACTGTCCAAAACAGCTGCATCTTTCTGTGGCATTTTTCATCTAGAAACTTAAATATGAAAGGCACGTTAACCAGGAGTGACAATGTGCATGCCAACTCTGCTCTGTTTTCTGTTGTCCTTCAGGACCTAATGCAGAACAGTCAGTGTGTGCTGAGCAAATGGAAGAACAAACATATCTGTCAGGTAAAATGTTTTGCCAACCTCTTGTAGTACTCAGTCAATGGAGCCGAACAATCACTCAGTGATTGATACAGCCGTGTTAAAATGTTAACCAATGCAAAAAGTACAGTAATTAATAATGCATGTGTGGTTTTTAACATATGTGGCTCTTATTACCTAGATTGTGTTTACTTAAATTCCTAATCTGAAATAGGTTCTATAAAATGTTCTGTCTTTTATTGGCCTGATTTTGTGAGATGATTTTTTTTTGTGGAAACTGAAAGCATCCTGAACCCCAAAAGATGAGGCCAAAGGAGTGGCTGAAAAAGATAAAGAGATTTGGAATCTGTGTTATGTTACATTTATTATACCTAATTATTTACAAGGCTGTCACAATTCCTTTTTACTTTGTGCTTGTGTAACATGAGAGAGAGGCTATAAATCTAAGCCATCGAGTTGCGCAACAAGACATAATGTGACATGTGGCACACGTAGCTATGTGCTCTGTCTATGTAAGTTCTAAATATTGTGTAAAAGAAACAGCTTTTCACATACTCATTAGCACAGGGCAACAGGGGAGGTGGGAGGTCTGAACATTAAACATATTCCAGCTCTTTAGTTGACAGCTTGTTCTGCAAAACATGGGCAAAGTATTTTCTAAGTTTCTAACGTCTTCATTATTCCTGAGGAATGTGTACCATTCTGTAAGCTGATCTGGCAGGGAAAATATTTTTAAATGTTACTGTTTCTAAAAAGAAATTTGGGATTTTAACTTCTCTGTTTTTTCAGTTTCATGTTTTTTTTTCTTCTAACTCAAGTAACTTCAGATGTGCATCAGCTGAATGAATCGTAGCTGAAATCCCAGAAGTGTCTTTAAGAGTGCCAAAAAACGTAAATACCTGACAAGCCAAATAGTATAAGGTCTACTTTTTTATATCAGTAATAAAGATACTACTGTCAGAACTACATTTGGCCAACAGATATTATCTCTAATAAAAGTATATCTCTCTTATACAGATAACATGGTACACATCTGTGAATGTTCATCTTCTAGAAGTAATTTAAACATTAGTTTTCCAATAATTTAGAGGTTATTTTTATTATTTTTTTGATTAGGAAGGCAATTTGATAAGAAACACTGAGTTAATTGACCACAAATATATTCATGCATTGCATTTTCATCAGGTTTGCTGTCTCTTCACTTGCTTTTCCTGTCCATTCTCCCCTTGTCATTCTTCCTCCCTTCCCACCTGTGTCTGCAAACACTTGCATTCCTTATCAATGTATATTTGGGACAGGGAATCCTTGCCAAAATGTGATTGTCCTGGCATTACCTTCGCTGACTATCAAATGCTACAAACCACATTTTTGGAGTTAGCATTTCCTACTTAGTTTTAGGCATCCATGGTAAAAAAGAGACAACACAAACTTGCTTATTTCTTTCAGAAGATGGGAAACAAAAGAGTTTTTTTTTTTTTATTCTAACATATCTGGATATCTCTGGTTCTATATTGAATTGAATCATAGAAAGAGATAGGTTGATAAATTGACTATAGATGTTTGCATAGCTTATATGTGCATGCATAGCCAGAGTTAACGTTATAGACAATAATGATTTCTCTGCCACCAAATTCTGCTTTTGCTTTCTCAAACACAAAACAACATGTTTTACTATAATAATGGCTGATAATTGAACTGTCCAAAAGCATTTTGAGTGTTTTGCCACCACAATTGTGTTACTCTGTTGTTGGTCTTCCTCAAAATATAAGCTCTAACAAATGAAAATAAAACAAACAAACAAGAAAAATTCAGTTTGGGACAGTCTACAATAGAAAAAGTGTTATGCATCAATTCATATGTCAAACTATTTGTTTTCCTAATGCTCGTCTGCCTTTGAGCATTTTGTCGGATTATTTGGACTTCTGCCTTTTTGATACAGATGTTCTGACACTTCTGAAAAGGAGGTTCAGAGCTTATGGCTTAACTGTTTCAGCAGAAATTTCTTATCACATAATAGTGTGATCTATGTCCTAGCACTACGGCATGGATACCAGAGCAGCTGTTAATGGAAAAAGAAGAGGCCATGTTTGCATTAACTTAGAAGCAGAGTAGGAAGTAACAAATCAGTCAAACAGCTTTGCAAGCAGGTAGTGAATTACCCTACAGATAGTCATAATTTTCAGTGATTTGGGCAAAATTTATTTATATGGTTGAATTAAAATATCTTCAGTTTTTTAGCTTGCCTTTTCATAGTAGTGAGAAATGTCAAATATATTCAGTTATAGAAATTAAAATATTTAATTCAACAGTCATCACATTTTTATTAAATGGCCTATATATCCAAATCTGTCATATCTTTAGCTGAATCAAGAAGAGTTCCTGTTCTTTTGTAATAAAAAATATGCTCTCCTAAAGATCTTCCTACTGACTGTTACAGTTGTAGCAAGACAGAATTGTCAGGGAAAAGAAAGAAAGGAAAAAAAAGAAAAATAAAGAAAAATCAAAAGGGGGCACAAAGGCAATAGGACTATCATTTAAAATAATAGTGTTATTCCCCTGAGATTTTCTGAAAAACAAGCATAGGACTGCTGCTAATGTGCCTTCTGGTACATAAAATCACTATTCCTAATCCCTTCGTGCCTTCCCTGGCCCCTAGGACTTCCAGGTTCCAACTACCCCACAGGCAAAAATTAGGGGCTACAAAATCAAATGCACATCTGCTGAAAATAAGTGTGTTGTCATATTAACTGTACGTGCAAATGACCTGTTAGACTTCATGCATATCCCTCAATTAAACATCTAGTTGGTTTGCGTACAGGTCATCTCATCTGCTATATGAATGCTTTTCTCAAAATTAGCTCTTTTATATGAGTTTACCTAGGTCTACTTTAATGCTGGCCCAGCTCTATCTTGAGATATCATTTTATGCATCAAAATTCCTCCTATTACTTTTTTTCTATACCATAATCAATGCATTAGAAGTTTCATATTTACTTCCTTGCCTATGGCCCAAAAAAATAACACTGACCTTTATTTTTACAGTCCTGAGTCTACATTCTAATACTGCTTAAAGCTTCTGAAACAGAAGATGTGCCAGTTCATGTAAACATAACCTAGACTGTACAGAGATTTTTGTCAAGGAGTTTGCTCTCCTATTTAAAAGGGCTTAGTTGAGCCCTGAAGGACTGAGCTGTGCTCCTTAACTCTGTTGCTGCTTGTTCCCGTAGTCCTCGAACGTACAGCGTTTCAGCGTGGTACTTCTAAACCCCACATTTGATGACCTACAGTGAGCTTGGGAAATAATCCTGTAATCTTCTGTTAGTTGTTGTCAAAAGAAAATAAATAGACCATAAAAGAATTCTGACAGAAAAAAAAAAAAAAGGAGAAGAAGTCTTTACAGTAAGATGCCACTGTATTATTTCTAATTAAATTGGCTTTCCCTTTCTGTTCAGCCCAGAAGAAATAATTGGAGGAATTAATTTCACCAATATTGTTTAGTTTACGATGAAGAACCTCTGACTTCCTCTTCTCTCTGGTCTCCTCCTCTAATTCTTTGGAATGCTTTTAAGTTTTGCCACAAAATCATGAAATCAATCAGACTTGGTTTTACAATATAAAGTAGTAAAAAATAATGCAATATAGCTGAAACATTTGATTTCCAACTTTTTCTTTTTTTTGCTTTTACATTTGCATTATGATGTATTTACACACTAAATACATGCCAGCACTGAATTACTTTATTGTATAAAAGCCAGACAGTAGACATGAATCATATCTGTTACCTGCTAGTGAAGAAGATTTATATATTCTTTGCTTAATTACTCTGATTTAATTTGATTTGTGTTGCAATTTACATATGTATATGAATGGCTTTTGTTACCATCCTTGACATACTTAGGACTGGATTCTGAATTGAGATACACAGCAGTATATGCTGACATGGCTTGTTATATTTGCTACCATGCCCATAAGCAAAGTGATTTAGCAAGATACATGGTGACATACACTGGCACATCTGATACCAAAATCAAGAAGACATCATGGCTCGAATACATGAGAAGTTAGTATCCATCATTGGTCACTAAGAGGAACACTGCCCTCATATTAAATTCTTTTGGCTGCTTTTGATCACGACCATTAATGTGTTTTGTGGTTTTCAAGATTTGGAGCTAGAAGTACAAATGCATTGATTATTGTGTAACAGTAACATGTAACAACAATAACTTCATCTGTAATGAGGCATGCAACAGAATAATTATGGTAGGGTGGCTAAGAAAGCAATCTGGAATGAAGAGGTGGGGAAAAACCCTGGGAACCTGCTTGAACAAGAAATGCTTTGCAACTCTCTTCTGCTTTTGCATATTCCTTTGTAGGTTGGGCTCTGTGAGGGAAAACAGTTTGCAGCAATATTTTTTACAGGCATGCTTTCCTTCTCTTCCAATTTTAATCAGATAGAGGCAAATCCTGGCTTTGCTCTGTAGGTATCTTTTTAGGTAGAAGGGCTGATAAGCAGCTAAGCGGCGTGAATGAGGAGTCAAGGGCTAAGGCTTCCGAGGATAAAGGAATCCACTTAAGGACATGTTTAAGTTCTACTGAGGTCCATAAGTTTTAAGTATGTATGTGAGTCCTAAGTCTGTGCTCTGCTCCATCTGATGCCTTTCTTGCCTTTCACAGAACCATTTCAGCGTACAAAGTATGTAACCTCCTCTACAGCCTTCACATTCAACTCCCCAATAACACAGAGATTAAAGCACATCAAGTCACCAGAAGCCCAAACGTTTTACTCAGACTATGTTCAAGCACAGAAAACAAGTCTGTTCTTCCAATACCTTTACCTTTTGCTTAGGAACACTTTGAGGTGTCGAGCTGTTTCTCCTGATTTCCATTTCTCACAGTGCAGTGCTTGGTTTGAAGGATACATGGCGTATGTCATTAGTGTGATGTTTCCCATTTTGATATTAGTTCTAGTAGGTGGGATGGCTTTGTGTCTTGAGCCAATAATGCTTCATATATTTGCCTTAATTCCTCAGTAATGATGGACAAGTCCTTGGAGCAGTAGTTTCTGGAGCTGCATTGCTGTATATCTGTGCTCAAGCCAAGTTTGCAGCCTTCCCAGCTTGGTCCATATTTATTCATACTTACCACTGGCCTGCGCCCATCCACCAAAATACAGTCTTAACTATGCAATTTTATGTACAAGACATCTTATTATCTTGTAAGAGTCTGCAGGGAGTAAAGAACTGAAGTAGTGATGTTTCAGTTCGAGCAGATAAATATTTTCCATTTTACAGATTATTTTTGATGAAAGATAATGTGTTTTTCCTTCATTTAAATACCTGCTTGTGTTTCATGGTGAACATTAAGAAATATTTTTGAAAATATGCTTCTGCTTATCTTTGTTGCATTGTTTTAAAAGGAGGCCTTCTACATAATGTGTTTTTTTTTTCTTTGAATTTGATTTTCTCAGTGCTGTTTCTCCTATAACTGCAATTACAGTGTTCTTTGTAACAACACATTAATTTATTGGAGACATCCAGTTGCAGTTGTTTTGGCTTCATTTGAGAAATGTGAAAAGAGAGTACATAAGGTTTTACATCCAATAATTTCCTTCACATATACATATATAGTATCTGAACATAGTTTATTCCATCATGCCACCATCTATACTTCTAATGGACTCAGTCTTGAACTCCAGTGAATGAATTATATGTCTTTTCTTCCAACACGTGCTTTCCATCTAAGATACTTCTCCCTGCAGGATCCTTTAAGAGACCTCCCCTAAGCCAAAGGATTTTTATAAGGGGGTGGGGTTTTTATAAGGGGGACAAGATAAGAAATCTTGTCCCTATATAACCATATAGTATGTGAGGTCTCTGATTTACTTGTTGAATTCAGATACTTCCTTTACCTGGAAGATACTTCTTTTACCTATGTTAACCTGTGGAGCACAGATATACTTGCCCTCTGCCACGAGTACGCTAGAGCAAAAAGCTGTTAAAGTGTAAGCTTTATACAAATATCTCAAACTATACTGTAAAATTAAAAATAAAAAGGGTAGAGATTATTATAAGAAACAATAAAGGCCATGCAAATAATGCTATTTTACCCATACTGTGTCATTGTATCATGGCATATTGAGAGAGGACTCTCTTTAATATCCAAAATATGAAGCAGTAGCTTAACAATTAGTTTCCTACCTTGTCAAATAAACTAAGATGCTGCAAACAGACTTCTGATTCAGGTTATTCTGCTAGCCCTTTTTTTTTCCCCAGGAATGCTCTTTTACCTCCAGGATGCTCTTCTCACTCACTGCAAGGAAAAAATCCTACTGTTGTAGTAGCATTTTCTGGGGGAAGAGCCAGCTGCTCTCAAGCAAAGGTCTTGAGGAAGACAAAAGCTGGAGATTCATTTATGTGGCTGCACCAGCTTTCTCAGCGGTCCATAACACTGAGAAATTTGGGGAGTTTTACTCTTCTGTGGCAGGCTGATACTCACTGAGTAATTTAGAGCTGTTTTTCTAGAGTATTTATACAATTTTGCTTGGTAAGTGTATTCTTGCAAAGCAGGTCTAGGTTTCAGCCCTCACTTTTTCAGCTGGGTTCTTTGGACAATTATAGCTAACTGTAGTCAAACCTTGCTGGGCTCATATTATGAAGATGGGGATAAATTGTGATTTTATCTAATCTAGCTCCAACATAAGGATAAATTGAAGTTTTGAAAGATTGTAGTAAAAGCTGTATGAGTGTAACTGTGTCTAACAATTTTACTAGGACAAAACCTTAAAGGACATCTGTCATGACAGGGAATAGTGAAATACTGAATATATATATTTTCAAACTAATGCAAGATTAGGGTTTGGCAGGATGGGAAAAGACTGTTTATAGCAAATTTATTTTGCATTGGAGGTAGTTTGGGTTTCCACAAATTTCCGCAACTAATTCAGCAAATTTTATGCAAAAATAGGGAACTGAGCAGCCATCATCTTCAAATGTTCACCATTTTGATTCTTGTACCCACATAATTCAGTGTTATATCACACTTATTTTTCACTGAAAAAGCTTTGAAAGTCATTACAAGACATCTTTATGTCTAAGCTAAAAGTCTCCTTTGTAAGTTTGAAAATTAGATGACTACATAACAGACAGCAATAAATATATCCCTTGGAATGTTTCGTTTTATTATTGATTCCTTATGTCTTGTTTTCTCGCTATTTGGATTTAGCTCCTCTTTCATTCAGGTGTACTGGTGTCCCTAAGCCTTTCTGGGCCACAGCTGGAGAAAGTGGTGATTGACAGGACCCTGGTGGGGAAGCTCATCTCTGACACCATCAGCGATGGTAATTACACCCACGTGCAAATCAATTGCCTGCATTAACAATAGAGAAACAGTGTGTCAACAGGTAGACTAATTATTGCCACTGGGGACTTGCAAACACAACAAGTAATTGCATGTAATGCCATAGTTAGAACCCTTAGGACTAAGAACGCTTTAAGAATAATATTTGACATCAAAGTTTTCAGGCTTGTCAAAGAATGAGTGGATTTCTAAAATTCGGCTTCTTGTACATTTTAATCGCTGTGGACATGCCACTTGAACTTGTCGTGTTTGTGTCATGAAAGGGAAAATGGAACAGAAACAAACATTAGCACACTGATTAATCAGAAGGGATATTTGTTATAGATAAGTTTCATTTATTATAAAAATGTTTACTTATTAAAAATGTTGGATAACATTATCTGTATGGAGGTGTTTGCTTTCTGGATTTCCAGCATCTCGCTATTGACCAGCGATTGAGCAATGACTGCTAAAAATCAGGTTTTTGTGTATTGCAGAAACAAATTCATAAAACGTGCCTATTCTCAGCAGTTTTATAATATGAACTTAATTTTTACATTGTCTCTCTACAAAGCTCCACTGAGAACTCATCCACATGTTAATATCCTGTCATCTGCATGATCGAGAATGTGGAATTTTTGTTGTGTATTGCATTCCAAATTCCCCCAAAACGTAGATGCAAGTTACAGCTTTTCAGTATGAATCTCTGCTAGGTTTAGTATAGATCTTTAGTAATATGCTTTCTTCCATTCACCAGTCATCTGTTGAATACTGGCCTTGCTGTTTAAGAAAGATACTTCTTGTATCTGTACTGTGCAGTACTGTGTTTGTCTGACTTTTCCCTATTTGTATATTGTAATTAAGCCTTGAAAAGTAACACTCCCATGTTAATAGAATCCTTAGTATTCAAAAAAGTAATTACACAGCAAGTGTAGAATGCAGTTTGCCTCTTGACTCCTTTTTTTCCCCCTTAGCCCAACACCGCAGCCCAACTTATCAGGCCCCAAATTACTTGGCAGCTGCTGATTTAGCAGAGCTTTCTGAGTTTACCTCCTGAGAGCAGCTTGTTCACTTTACCTTAAACCTGATTTTCATCAGCTTTTCTTCAGCCACATGGAGCTAGGTACCATGGTGACTTATTTCATTCTCAGAGATCTGTTTACAGGGATGCACTGCTTGACCAACAAGTAGTGCTTGGGGGAAATAATCCTAGATAGTACAGATTAATGCATTTTCATTGTCAAATTAGTTGTTCTGTTTTGTATTGAGCTGTTTCAGTCTAGCACTCTCTTTATGATAACAATTTCCACAGCACTTTTGCACACTTCAAGGGGGTCTCTTTCTTCCTGGTTATCTGTATTGTTTGGGGACCACATAGGAAGTTTTCAACAAGTTAATAACCCATCGAAAGCCCTACCCTGTGTGTTACAGTTAGTGTCTGCAGTAGCATCTGGAACCTTCCTGTTGCTACACCACTTGCTCCCAATGTCAAAATACCAAATATGCCTCAAGTATTAATTTGTATTTATCAACCGCATCACTGGCAATGCTATATTAGGTGCATTTGCAAAATATTGGGGGATGTTACTGTAGGCAGAAAGAAAAAGAAAGTGGAAATGTAAGGGAAGAACAAAACGTATATTTGAATGTAGCGATAACTCAGTCTGACTTAATTTATTGAGGTTTATGTAACTTGAGTAGTCCTCAAGCTTCATTCTCATTTCCAATGAGATCCTAGCAGAATGAAACACTGATGCCTTTTAGGAGATTGCAGAGCCCTAGTGTAATATTTAAGAAAAAATTACTTTTTGCAGTGTCTCAGTGGAGGGCTCAGTAAGTTGTTTGCTTAGGAGATACAGATATTACAGTGGTGATGATTTTTATTTTTGTTTATTTTTTTCAGCTGTTCTTACAGATAGTTTTGTCGTCTTGTCATTTGAGGACCATAACCAACTCTGCTTTATTCAATTTACAAAGAAGATGGGGTCTCCTGATGTAAACAAAGGACTAGAAAAACTCCCTTGTTTGGATTTTAAGGTATATTTGTCGATGCTGACTGTAAATAGCAACATGAAGTAAAGTCTGTAATGGTAAATCTCAGTCTAAAATATTTGAGCTAATGCATATTACCTTTTGCTCGCTGTGGGCTAAAGGTACATGCGCAGTCAATTACTGTGGCTCACCTGATATACACCAACTCATGAAGCTGTGATAATTCAGTCATCTCTCTGAGCTCCAAGACGGCTGTAATTCCTTGCAGAAATCTTAATTTTCCCTCTAGTTACAGTAATCATTGTTGGGAGAGCTGCTTTGCTAATGAAGGCACAGAGCTAGGACACAAGATAGAGAAGCTGAGTTTCTCACCGCTGACTGTGTATGTGACCTTAGGCAAATGGCTGGGCACCTCTGTTTCTCAATTCCTCATTTATATAGGGAAGATCAGAACACTTGCTTTTCCAGCCTTTAACTGTGGTTGTGTCTATACCACAGCCACAGCAGTAACTGTTGTCTAGAGATAGCTGAGGTAGCTTTGAAATGGTTTGGTTGCCTGCAGAAACCCAACTCCAGTTAAATTACACTCTGTCTTGGCTGGGTTGGGCTGTGTAGACATAATCTATGTGGATGGTGAACACTTTGAGTCCAGGGCAGTACCACTGTGACCTTATCTGGGAACGCTTGGCACTGTGGCAGGAAAAAATAATGAGCCAGTGGCAAACGACTTCAAACAGATAGGGAAGGAAAGGGGCCACATGCAATTCACTGCAGGAATGAAGAGAGCAGCCTTTACTCAAGGCAGGGAGGAGGATACAATGAGCAAGAGCTAACATTTATCCAGTTATTTCAAACTGGATAAATGTTAAGGAAAAGCAATCTTGTCCTAGCAAATATTTTCTCCCTCACAGCCCCTCGGTAATTTGCTTCCTCACATAAGGGAGTTTGAATTTTGAAGGCAAGCTCTTTAAGGATGTGTTTAATTTAAGTTTTGCTATATTACATTTTAACTTGCTTGGTAGAAATACTTTCTGCTAGGATGAATATCTAATACATTTTCCAGGCTGTTTCAGTTCAGGGCCTCTTTTCAGGAATGACTTGTGTTTGCGAGATTGATCCAACCTCTCTAACGTGGATTTGAGACAGTTCACTGTTCACCAGGAACCAAGCTGATACATAGTTTACTTTAAAATGATGTTCACGTGTGCCTGGCCTAAGGTGTTTGCTAAGGTTGTACTTCAGAATCAGGGTTGGTGGGTTTGTTTTTTTTTTTATTAGCTATAAACTTCAACTAAGAAACTGTGGTGAGCTGAAGCCTGCCTTCATCATTTAATTATAAGGGCCATAGCCCCTTCATTTATGTTTCGAAAATACATTTTCATTCTGAGTATGGCTGAGCACATTTTGGACCTAGCGGTTGTGGCATTTTTTTCATGGGAAAGAAGGAAATTCTAATCCATAGAAACCTCTCTCTGCCCTAGGAAACCAGAAATAACTCCTGCATTCCTTAAAATGGTTGTTCAGTTCTTTGCTGACATAGCCGCGCTTCCAGAACACATCCATGTGCAATGTTAACTTTTCTTTCTCTTGAAATCAGTGGGAATCACTATGGATTATGTTTTTGCCAGCCAAAAAAAGGCATTTGCATTTTTTAATTGAATGTTCTTTTCTGTGTGGCTTGCTAGTTAGGCAGCTAAAAATAATTCTTATTATCTTCAGAACTGCACCAGTGTGAGCCAGCAGAAAGTATTATTTACTGCTGCAATAATATTATGTCAGCAGTCTGTTTTGAAGCAGAGCTGTTCATGACTGCTCTTTGTCAAACTTGCGAACACTAAAATATCGGAGATGGTCAACAGTGTTGCTATTAGTAGCAATAAGAGAATCAAAGCTGTTCTTCACCTGGAAATGGGCAAAGTTGTAACATTTTTTTTTAAAAAAAGTTCTTCCTTAATGTTGATTTCATTCTATAAGAGAGAAGGTGCATAAAAGGAAGCTTGCCATGGCACAGAGCTACATCTGGACTACAATATGGATCTATGGTGCAGGAAATTTGAGTATGTAGCCTTCATCATTGCTTCTGAGTTGCAGTGTAGCCTTGGGAAATGTACTCTGTATCTGGGTTTCAATGCATGTTTCAAAAATGAGCAAAATGCTTGCTTACGATCATATGTAATGATATAATTAAATCTCTGTCGTATTTAAATTGTATTTCAGTATGTAGAGAAAAGCAACGTCACATTGTGCTTTGCTCAGCGTAAAGGTGGGTAGCATTAAGGAAGAGCTCAAAGGCTGTATGGGACTGCCGGAGAGCAGGTAATAAGAACAGGTCTACCACACTTTTCTCCTCACAGTTAGTTTCAGTACTTAGAGGTAAAAGCAATTAGTTGCTTTGTTTATTTATTTTATAGTATACTTCAAAAAATGAGGAATCTTTCCTTTTCCTTTCACGTTTGGCATGTATTCTAATTTTATGATTAATTAGGTGGTGCAAATGTTTGATATCTAGCCTAAAGTTAATATTGACACAATACATATCTAAATGGACAATTGCTTTCTCAAGCCTCTTTCTTCCTAAGCGATAGCACCTTCGATTTCATATACACTTTGAACAAAGAAAGACAGCCTGACTGTATGAATCACTACAATCTCAGAGATCAACAGAACAGAAATTATCATTTGCCTTTTCTCAGTAGTACTAGTCCGTGCTTGGCAGGGTCATGTCTGATGCAAGACAGCAAGGTTTGCAAAAGAATCGTGGCTGTTGCGAAGTGTTAAATTGGTGTGACCAGTTAACTCCACCACACAGCACTCAATGTTGTCTGTGACAGTATTTGTGGGTTTCTCTCCTAAGTGTGTTGCCACCAAATCAACTATTTACATGCAGTCTTAATTCAGGTGCAGTTACCTGTTAAACCCTGCATTCTGTTTTATCCTTCTACTTTGAAGTAGAATTTTGACAAATAAAACACAGGATACTCTGGAAATATTGACCTTTTGCAAGTTTTTCCCATCTGTGTTTTTTAATCCATTTCAATTTACTGAAGGAGGAGACAGTAGAAGGAGTTAAATGTTTACCATGAGAGAACAACATTGGTAATTACTTTGATTTCAGTTACTTTTGATGTGTATTCAGGGGATGAAGAGGTCAATAATATTATGACCATGCAAATAGAAAAGGGTTCTTTTGACCATATAAAAAAACAGCAAAGGATTATTAAAGCATTAACCTTGATTTTAATGGCCTTGGTTGAGTGGTGAGATCACAATTTGGATGAGCCTGATTATTTACTAAATACAATACATAAATGCAACGGGTTCTTAACACCCATTGCACTCTGGCATTATCGCATTACTGCCAGCCTTTGTTGCCTTGCAGACAGGAATATGAAAGCAATCTGTCATGTAGTGAGACTGGCTCCAGAAGCATTTCTCTGATAAGAAGACCCCCTGCCCTTTGCTAGTGTCTGGTCCAGTAGGCTTAGCCATGCGCTTAATCCCCAGAAAGTGGTTCGATTATTGCTGACCAGCAATGGCAAGATAGTTTTTTTTTCCCCTAGCTATCAACCTTCCATTAATTCCTTAAGCAGAAATGCGGTGCAATCTATATTTCCTTGGCATGTGTCACCCAGATGGTGCACCGCTCATGTTTTCAAATAACCATGCTCCAAAATAACAGAGTTTGAATAATAAATTCCACAAATCCTTCCTGAGAAAGAGGCACAATTCTCAAGAGCTGCATAAAGTTTACGCATGATGCTGTAGCTCATCCGCATTATGCAGAAAAGTATATATTCTCTTGCAAAGTGGCTGTTTGTATCTGGGTTCTTTAATTTAGGCAGTGAAAAGAAAAATATATGTTCACTCAAATGCTGTAGAATATATTTAATATTTGACTATGCCTTAAACACTAGCCTTAGCTCCCTGGTCAGCTTCACAGAACTTGTCATTTAATATGGCTAGGCTTAAATCCTGTGTGTAGGTCGATGCTGTCAAGCAACCATGACTGTACATTTTGGTATTGATTGGAGTCATTGCCGCAAATTCCTTCTTAACTCACATTCCTTTCCTTCCCAATCCCCTCCCCGCAGATAAAAATGTGAGCATGTCTCCTTCTGTCCGAGGAGATATTTTTTACATTTACAGACAGCCTATATGAAGATATATGTGCACAGCCCTCTGTGTATATATACATTCTCTCTCACACGTCCAAAGCAAATGCTCCCAATTGCACCCACCGTGATATTTTATCACCTTAAATATTTACTGCCTTTTTTTTTTCTCCATCAGATTTCTTACACTGATATCCCTGGACCAGAAGGTAGAAGGATGAAACGTCACCTGGCAATAAACTGTATTCAAGATATGGTTATTTGCTGGTGGTCAGCAGCTAATGATGGAGCATGGCCTTGGTCTCCTATTTCCTGTGAGAGGGACAGAGCCAACTTATTGCTATTAGACTGTGCACATGGCAAACTGGAGGTAAAGTTCTGAACTCTCTTGTTACGTGATTTTTCACAATTGCTATAGAAGTAGAGATTCAACTTAAATACATAGTCAGGTAGATAAAAATAGCAACTATATTAAAAACATAAGAAAGGAAGATCAGTCATCCTAATTTTAAAGACAGAAGTTTGTTATTTCATTAAAAAAAGAAAACTTATTTAGTGTGTCTAACATTTTTCACATTGAAATTGGCAATCTGAGAAATGTAGCAAGGAAGTTAGGTCTTTATAGCAAAAGTGTATCAATGCTGTTATCACTGGAAAAAAATAGTGTCAGAGTACCACTAGAAAACTTGGGTTAGAATCGGTAGCGGTTGTGTGCTTCTCCAGTGAAATTATTTTACATTGTCTGCAATATTATCTGATACACATTTTACAATCTATTTTAAGTGTATGTACTGTTTTATTACAATTATAACCTGTTGGCTCTACCCAAATTCTGCTTAAATGGTTGTGAGGAATATTGGTAAAATCAGCAACTATTTTTTGTCTTGAAACCCCAAATTCCCCTTTTACGTGTGGGACATAAGCTACAAATTAGAAAAGAACTACAAGCGAACCCTTTCCCTGACACTTGCTTAACTTACTTTTTTAGGCAGATTATTTCCCTTTGGCTAGTGCATTTTAATTTCATCTATTTAAGAATATTTGGATCCAGTTGCTTAGGTGAAAATTTTTAAATGAAACTATCAGAACATACTCTGAACTGAATTTGAAGTATAAAAACTGTTCTGGACTAACATCTCATATAGATGCTCCTGAGTTCTATTTTCAGGTTAGCTTGAGCTACTTCTAATACAGACTGAAAAGGCACTGACTGTGAGGGAAGTGCATGAACTTGAGGATCTGCTGTGGAATAGCAGGTCTGCAGGAGCTATTACAAACTGTTTTTCTATAAGGAAAAACTCAAAGCTCCTCTTACAAGCAACATTCTGTTCTCTGTAATTTGGGAAGATGTAAATTTTTTAATGCCTTGGAATTATTATATTAATTTAACTGAGGATTTTTTTCCCTTGGGTTTTTCTATATATTGAAAGCAAAAGAGAAAAAGTAGTCAAGACAGCTTTTCTTTCACATTTCAGTCATTAATCCCTATAGACTTTAAGTGCAAATTACCTCCACTTCTCTACTTTTCAGTTGACCTCTCTCCACTTGTGGTCACCTTTGAGTCGTCTCCCTCCTTTGCCTGATCCTCACCTGCAGTTCTCAATTCGTCCTGCAGTGACAGCCGATCGGATGTAAAATGTGACTCTTTCTACCTGAGTAACTATAAAGCATGTTCTGTTCTGTTCTTTTCTAGGTTTTTGCGACCAGGTCTCCTGTGCCATTTTCTTATTATAAGATTTCATCCTATGAGCATCTCAGATCATACTTCTTACCATGACTTTCCATATGTCTTGGTCTCACAGTGACGTTCCCATGCCTTTTTTTTTCCTTCTCGCACCCCTGTTCTTCCATGATGCTCCGTAACAATTCCCCAATACTGACATAGTGACTTCCAGCATCTCTTTTCTGAGATGTCTTTTAGAGCCATATTGTAGGAAATTCACAGAAACTACCATGTCAGTTTAAGATTTCTCCATTTCATTTTATATTTTATAGGGAGATTCCTAAATTACAGCCTTTCTCTGCATCTTTCAATGCACTTTGTTTTATCCTTTTCTAGTTTAGACTAAATTTCTCGGGGCGAGGGCTGTCTGGTCCCAAGCACATCTCTGGTTCTTAACTCAATAATGATAATAAACATTCACCGCGCCTTTAGGCGTAAACTCATAATCCTTTTAATTTAACCCATATTGTAATATAAATATTAGGAAATTATTTACAAAAGCAGAACTGCAAAATTTAACTGTTCCGTTGCTTTCCTTCTTGTGCTCCTTTGTGTGTTTGATTGTAAGCCCTTCCCAAGAAATTTCTTTTTCTGTATTTTTCAGTGAAACACCAAGCATTACACCAGTGCTCTGAAAAGCCTAGTGATGTCTAGATAGCAAACTTCTGTTGCAAGTTAGGAAGTTCTAAGTTAGCCTGTTCCGTGCACTTATCTTTTGGATACTGAGTGGGCTGCTGCATGAGATTCAAGTCTCTCTGCCTATGCACTTCCCTTGTGTGCCCGTGACAGGTATAGTCTACAGTGCTGTTTGTTTGCTTGTTTTTCCATTATTTCTCTAGTTTGGGTTGTTGTTATGCACCCCTGCAAGGGACGAGCATGGCCATAACCCAGCAGTGACAATATGCAATATGCAGCTAATCCATCCCTTCCCTCCAGCATCTGGGAGCATAAACTTCAACTTCTGAGGGTCGTGCCACAGCTCAAACATGAGCAAAAATGGTATTTCTAGACAGCTTCTAAGCTTTCTAGGTCAGATGCCACAAAAAAAGTAGATTTTCTATAAATAGTCCTATTTGCATTTCTGCAAAATTTCTGCAAGAAATTTTTTTGCCACTGTGTAGTGCTCTTCAGATATATACCTGGAATAACAACATGAGATCCCTATTTTGTGCATGGAGGTAAACCTATATTTAACTTGTTCAACCAGTAATGTAGTAAGTGTTTGCTCCCATGAAATAATTACTGCCAACAGTAGAAGAATAAGAGTCAAAGAGTGATTCCATTTGGAGAGTGTATCTAAGAGAAGTGTTATAAAATAATGCCACGTTCTAAGGTGCCTTGTCTTGTCATTTACCAGCATATAATTCAAAAATAATAGTATTAATTGGGTTAGACAAAATTTTTACCTAGAATCAAGCTAGAAAACAGGAAGTGCTGTATGTCAAACCTGCAAAGAGCTATTTGGTGTGTTGAGTTTATGAAACAGTAATCCAAGCCTTAGGAAGCGAGCAGGTGCTACCCACAGCCATTGTTCAGCACATTTGGGCTGACCTACAAAAACCACAGATAGATTTGCCAGTTCCTGCCACGTGTTGTTGTGGCACAGCAAATATAAATGCTGCTCTTACGTGATGCTACTTCCTCCCTGGAAGAAATTTTTGAGCGATTATGTGCTGCCCACCAAAAGAGTTGCCTTGGGACAAGCCAACCCAACCCTTCATCATGATGATATCCTGTAACTACACGTGATGAATTGGGATTGCTGTGGCACACAGAGTGTTTCGGGTGTTCCTTATCTAAATAGCACTTCAGCTTAGCAGAAGAAATACATTTAGTATTTTAAATACACTATAAATGTGATTTGAATCGTGCTATGTAGCTTTATGCTTTTACATTTACTACCATTAGGGCTAAAGGTAGGCATTATTTATTTAAAAACAGAAACAACTTTTTCTTAGCATATTCTGTGAAGAAAATCTTTAAATTTAGATGACTAACCAATACTTCTGTGCTTATTTTAGAGAGGAAGCTCTTTTTCAATTTTACTGTGTCACTACCCACTCTTTTTAGTTACATGATAAAAACTATCACAGAGGACTTCAGCTGCAGGTAAATCCCCAAATTAAAATCAATTAGAAGTTTTAGCATCTTGACTAGTATTATTTGTTTTGTTTTGTTTTTCTGAGATCAGTGTTTACCAAATTAAAGAGTATAGGATGTGGTGAGGAATCCTTCTCTGAAGAAGAAATAAAAGAGCTTTTCTGTACAACACCACTGTGCAAATGTATGTTGTGTGCCTGCATGCCTGCTGCTGCTGCAGGGTTTGTTGAATCTTTGTCAGCTTTCTTGTATGTTTTTATTTCCTGCAGTAAACTCATCCATTCTCCAAAGTATTTATTTATTTTTCTTTTTTTCTTCTTTGTTAAAGTACAAATGATCAAGGATGTTATTTGCCTTGTTTCCCTGTGGAGATAATGCTGGTGTTTTGATTTTGCAAACAGACGAGGACTCTTTCGGAAATCATTTCAAAGTATTTGCTCTGAATAAATAGGCTCTGGTGTGAAATCATCCCTATAGTAAATGTTTTGAGGGAAAGTCATGGTAAAATGAACATGAACTTCCTTCTGAAAACATAAATTAATCGGAGATGATGATGCCAGTGCTGAGTTACCAGGGTACTTTGCATTTGTTTCACCGTGTTTATTTTGCAGCAGTTGGTGCTAATATGAATCATTGAAATTACACTTCGTTCCTGTGGAAAAAATAATTTGCTTGGGAGAGAATATTATTTTCCTTTCTCCCAGGAGCTGGTATTTAATGATTATTGCTTCCACGTGGTGCCTCCAACTTGAGAAGCGAGCCCGGTAGCCCTTTTATGAGTGAGTTTTTCTGCAGCTACTGCAGTCGGCAGGAGGACACACACTGTATGCAACCCAAGAGCTGGAATATCTGCCCCGGGCAGAAAGCGGAGCCTGCCGACCCCGCGATATGATGCTGCCCTAAAAGTTCATTGAGCAGGATAAATTTCATGATGATAAATTTCAAAAGAAAATAAATATTGGCTGAAGACCAATCTTAAATAATAAAATTGCATGGGGGACTCATAATACAGTACAGCAAAAAAGAAACCTGGAGTATCACCTTGAGGTTTTATTTTAGAAGGGTTTAAAAACAGGGGATTTTTCCTTCCTCCTTTGCAGTGCTGTATTTAAAGTGATTTCACTTCAGTGTGCACTACGCTTTCCACTCAACATTTCTAATTAAAGTGTTTGTTGTTATTTGGAGCCTCGCTGTGTGAAATTAAACAAGCAGTTTCCTAACATCCATAAAATAAATCAAACATTCCTCTCATCTGAAAGACAGTCAATTCAGTCACAGCAAGCTTGTTTCTCTGTTTCTTTTGTTTTCTTTTTTATCTGCTTGGTAAGCCAATTTTCTGCTTAAGAACTACTATTTAAAACTCATACTTGGTTCGATATGTGGGCTTTATCCTTTCCCAGCGCTCAGTGCAGAATACTTCAACTTTAAGTGTTCAAATGTTCGCACTGGCGAGAGTGATGCTGCTTATACAAATTAGTTCTATTATTTCTTTCACACAACAAACTGAAGGAAAAAAATCTGCATTGTAACTAGCAGAATTCAGCCCCCCTCTGTACAAAGACCAACATATTCCTGTGACTGCTGAGGTGGGATTTGAGGTTGCCAGATATAGGATCCCTCCTATATTAGCTAGTACAGGGCACAGGCCATTTCCTGCAAGGGGGGAAAAGGAGCTAAATGCAATAGTGCTGCATCGCTGTGGCTTTAATGCACCTAATGTATAAATTATGTGGACAATGTTTGGGGTATTTTAGGATATTTAGTATATCTTTGTAGTGTACATGTCACAGACCTAAAAAGGGGGTGGGGGGAGGCAGTCAATAAATAGTTGGTTTGCCTTCATACAAATCACCTCCAGAAATTTTCTGAAATAAAAGGTCATTCTACTTGTTCCTAGATTTTTGGAAATCTCTTAGCCTTGACTGGGACTGTGCCCTTTGCCCTGTGATATTATGGCTCTGTCTTTGTAGCTCTATTGCCCTGTCCCCTCCTGTCTAATTCCTGCAGCCATCCTGCCCACTTCGGAGGGAACTTTGTCAGCTTTTGCTGCCCATTTCCCAAGCAGAGGTTGGGTTTTGTTGGTTGGAAAACGTATTGCAATTACAATGTTCTCCTTTAGGCTTCCAAGGAGATCAGTACTACTGCTCCAAAGCATCTTCTTAGACTTATCAACATGCTTTTGTAGTTGTAGGTCTTTCTGCTTTAGTTTTCCAGGTAGTGGCATGAAGAGTTGTTAATAAAAGCCTTTCCTGACAGAGAAATTCAAATCCCCCTTCTCAGATGAAACAGAATATCCTTTTTTTTTTCTCACCTTTAGAGTGCCAAATACCAGTTACATTCAGCAAAGCTGGAAGCCAGAACAAAGAGATCTCAAGGCTTGGTATTCTTTTCCTCCAAGAGGCAAATGAGGCCACTGATACATGGGGAGTAGCATATCTGTTCCCATCTCTGGAGAAGCGTCTTTCTTGTTCTCAGCCAGTATTGTGTGTGCTATCAACAGAATTCTCTAGAAAACTTTCCTTTAACACTAATTCAATTAAACTTTATGTCAAAACTTATCTTTTGAAAGACAGCAAATCTAGTCTTCCTCTCCCAGGAACTTCTGCTTAGTCTAGAATTGCTACCTGCACCAACCAGCTCTACCCTGGACTTCATTTCAAGGATCTGCTCACAGAGCTGTGTGAAACCAGGGAAATTTCTCATCTGAAGGCTGATTAAATTAGACCTACTGAAATACTACATTTTGCTTTCTTCTAATTTAAGTGTGGTCAGCAGAGTCTTGTCCCACTCTTGCTCTTACAAGACAGAACAAAACTGGTTATTGGATTCAGTTTCGTATTGACTCTCAAACGATCAGATGACAACATTTTTTTTTTTGTGACTATTTCCAGTGCCCACAGCAATCGCTCCAATGTTTCCTGTGTTTTCTTCTCCACTGCCTCAACCTTCAGGGCCAGTCACAGCCCTTTAGCCCTACTAGGCTTGAGAGTTGTGTGGCTCTTTATGACTTTCTTGTAAAGAGATGTCCAGAGAGGAACTCTGTTTTTGTATCAAATATGTAGAGGAATAATGCGGTTCATTGAAACCTGCCACAGGAAGACAGAAATCTGAGTCCCAGACGGCCTCAAGGCTCATTTCACGAAAGTTATGGAAGCTTTGAAGACTTGCATGGGCAAGATTTCTGTTTCACATATTTGAAAGGCAGCTGTATATACTTCTATACAGGCTTCTAGGGAAAATTGCAGAACAAATAATAACACTTCATCTTGTCTTTATTTGGGGTTACAGAGCTCTGTGGTCACAGTAATCCTTTGTCCACAATAACCGCTTTTACAGGTTTCCTTGCAATGCAATTTAACACCCTAATAAGATAGACGTTTCAAACAGTTTTAAGAGCAAACCACTGCTCAGTAGCCACTGCACTTGAGTGGCTGTACGTGAGTGTAAATGACTAGCCAAATGCAGGCAGGTGAGGAGAAGCTTTCCAGCCTGTATAACTAATTAAACCCTTTGTTTCTGTTTTGGTATATATTTAACTGATCACGATTTTTCTTTTGGATGGATTTGGCTTACTTGGTTTACACAAGTTGGATGCTTTGCCTTCTGTATTGGATGCTTTTGCATCTAATACTTGATTTCTTGATTATTAAGTGGTTGTCCCTAACTAATCAGGTTAAACTAGCTAAGACATTTGTATTAGTAGACAGATGTTATGCAGTCACAAAACTGCAGTAAATCTTTTTCCCCCCTTTTGAATGAGAATTTCTTTTGCACGTAGAATGAACAAACTGCTAGAACAAAACATTCTGATCTGATCGACATCCAAATAACTTGTTTATAAATTCAGCAGTTGCTTCTGAGATAACGGGTGATATGTCCTCTCAAGCACATGTATCACACAACATGAATCTTCATTGGACTCTTCTGTTGCCTGCATCATTTCACGGTGCTTGCAGTGTTTCCACACTGCGAATTGTTGCCATTTGCCAGTGCTTGTATAGTATTCTGTGTTTTTGTTATTCCAGTTCATTCAACCTTCAGGTATCCACAGCTGGTCCTCCCTTTCTGCTGTCAAAAATTCATTCATTTTGCATCTCTAGCTATATGGCACCAAGGAGCATCTACCACCTACTCACCTGGCAATCTACGGTACACATTGTTTCAACATGCCACTGTTTCTACCACTACAGTATAATATTTTCTGTTCCCATGGCCAAGAGCAGACGATCAAAAATTCTTTACATCTGATGCTAGCGTAACATCTATTATACTTTTTTGAGAAATTTCTTATTTCTCCCCCACCCATCCTAGTGAATAATCAGCTATTCTTTCATTTCAGGGAGCAGCTCGGTTCTCCTCTCACTAGGACTGTTAGGACCATCTCCTCTTATCTTCTGTTCTGCTAGCCTTTTATCTACTCTGAGTAAACACGTATTGTCAAACTGTATTGCAGGGGTTTTAAATAAAATGGGGGTAGCCCTTTTACAGCCTAAATAACAGATTTTATAATTCCATTTCTAAAATAGATATTTAGCTTAGTGAGAAAATGCATTTGCAGCAGTCTGCTTTTCTAAATTGTCAAAGTAAGAATGAAGAAGTAAGAATGTTACACATGAGTACCAAAATGCTCTGGATTTTTCTTCAGGTTTTGAGTTTTGTTCGCACAGAATGGGATCCACTTGATGCTAGCTTTAGCACTAATCAGCCCTATCAGGTGCACACGGTGGAGCACTCCGTGTCTGCAGACAAAGAGCCCATGGCTGACAGCTGTGTCTACAAGTGTGTTAGGAACAAAATTCAGTGTGTGACAGTCACCAGAATACCACTAAAAGCAAAGGCCATCAGCTGCTGCAGAAACATTACAGAAGACAAGCTAGTCCTGGGATGTGAAGATTCGTCAATAATTCTGTATGAGGCCTACAACAAAGTGACTCTGTTAGCCCAAGCACAGCTGCTGCCTGCCTTCCTAAGCTACCACCCTGGCGGAGCAGTTTTCCTCGTTGGCAGCTCCCAAGGGGAGCTGCAACTTTTTGACACAGCTCTGTCCCCAATTAAAATGCAGCTTTTGGCAGAAGACTTCTCACCGGAGACAACTTTGCAGTTCAGTAAGCACTTCGACGTGTCCAGCAGCCTCGTCCAGATAGAGTGGCCTGCTCCTCAAGGTGCATCTCCCAGAACTGATGGCCCTGATATCCATGATCTTCTGTTGGTTAGATTTGACAAAGGACCTTTGGGAGCACTTCACTTTAAACTTGGTAAGTCACTGAGCACATGGATGGAATCTTATGCTCTTAAGGAAACATGTACCTCACAAATTTCTTAGTTTGAAAACTCATTTATAGTTTTTTGAACCCTCATTTTAGCCATCTGGGCCGACAGCACCCAGTGCTGGTGATCTTTGAAGATATGAACCGAGTAGTTCCTTATGGTTCACACGGATTTGGTATTTTTGAGATGGAGTTTGACATAATAGCAGCCCAGTGTGGTTGGAAAATTTCCCTGCAACTGTAATATAAGCAGTAATTTCTCATATAAAAAAATTTACATCTAGAGTATTCAGTTGTAGGAATTGTATTCATTATATAGCTACCCCTAAAATATGCTTTATGTAATAATAGCATAGTATTAGTATTTTGTCCACAATGCAACTATCCTTTGCATTACAATGTGTATTTGTCCCAGTACTCTCTTTTTCCTGACTTCAGTGCATGAGATTACAGTATTTCCTTCCTTCAAGACTCACCACAGGAAGGAGAGGTTCGCACCTTTCAGAGAAGGCTGGTCTCTCAGATAATTTGACAGGAGCTGTAAATAAAAGAAATAGTAATAATACTCATTTTAGAATTTATATAGAACTTCCCACTTTATACTTTAGGTGTAAAAGCCTTTCAGAGAGCAGAAATCCCCCAGTTGCCCAGCACTGAGAACTGCCTCTATTCCATTCAAGTCAAGCAACTTACAGTGGTGCAAACCCAGCACAAAAGCTAAAAAATCAGTCACACTTAAATCTTCTGACTGCCAATTCAGTGTTTTCAGCATAGCAAATAGTCACTCAAATATGCTCATCCTGGAAAATTTCAGCATTTTGCCCATTGTCTGTCCAAGAAAACAGAATTCCCTTTGTAGGTACTTAGAGGAATTTGGAGGTCATTTCACATATTGAGATGGAGAAGATTTTTTTTTTTTTTTTTTTTTTTTGAACTAAGTGACAGTGTGGTTTGAAACCCTTCTTTAATTTTTTTTTTTTTTTCCCCACTGGTGGATACACATATATGCTTTTGTGGGGAAAATCCTATTTAAAAGTACTGCAGACCTAAGCATATGAGAGCCAAAATTGCTTAATTAAATATGCTAGTGTAAATAAGTAAATTAATATCATTGGATGTTAGCAACAGAAAATGTTGGATTGACTTACAGATTTTTGAAAGAACTACTCCAAATTATCCAAAATACTAATAAAAAAGTCTTTACAGGTTTTCATTTATTTCAAGTAATTCAGCTCCATTATATTCAATGACTGGTTTAATAGTTGCAGAGTACCCCAGACCACTAATTAATGTAGCTGTTTGAAGTTTTTGTGCATGTTGGGCATTAAAAAAGGAAAAAAAAAAAAAATTACCTCTTACCTGTCAAACAGAAGGCGCTCTGCCCACATCTACCTTGCTTTTCTTCAGTCCTCCCTTGTGGGGCTTAGTCACAACAGCTTTCCAGAAAGCCCAGCTTTCCCCTTGCTATCTTTAGCGCATTTATGTTCCTACCACGGCAAGCAGGCTCTCAGTGCAGGGATTTAGAGGCCTTTCCTGCTAATTGCCAGCTTGTAAACTTAATTGGACTGTGTCCCTGGGCACCGTTCCTAAATCAATTAGGCAGCGAGTTGGCGGTCGCCGCTTTCTCCCAAGGAGGTTCCTGGAAGTGCACCACCCAAGAGAAGTCAAGCATCCAAATGGGAAGATGTTGACCTCCACAGCTGAAAGTTATCATATTTTAAAATTCATTCCACATAATTACTGTGAAATCTCATCTAGGAGAAAGCAAAGCTCTCCCTATCTGTCCCAACCCTTCCTCTCTGTAGCAAAACATATGCTCTTCTCTACTGCATCCTGGGTTTCAGATTTTCCTCTTTTTGCTCAGTCTGCCAGACTGCTACTGCTGTGCTGATTACTTAGCCTGGCTTGCCAAGCTCAGCAGCTTTTAAGTGTGTGGTATTTAATAAATAATACAAATACAAGTTATGCAGAAAATTTAAGTCTCAATGACAAAAAAAAAAAAGCAGATATACAGGACTGAAATACAGTCATTAACTCCTAGTTATGTATATCTACAGTATATCTCATGTGCTACAGTAGAGCATTCATTCATAAGGCAGCCCAGCAAAGTAACTTGACTTGACCAAGTAGGTCAAAAGTGAATTTGAGGACTCTGGACATGCTTAAAATTAGGTTTCTACTTAGGACCACTGCTGAAACAGCAAATGTATTCCCAGCTTTTGCCTCTATCATTGTTAATACAGTGGCAGTGCTGCTGTAATCTTTTTTTAACATGTATTATTATCAGCAGATCTACATACAAACACACAGAAAACTTTCAAGGAGTCAGTTTATTTGATTGTCTCTCTGCAGTCATCTGCTGCCTTTTTAGAATTAGCTACTTCCATTGGTGCTTAAGAGTCCTCTATTTTTGCCCTTCCAAAACAACTGGATTTTTGGATCCTACTACCCATCACTGTATCTTGCATATCAGTTTTCAAAATTTCTTCTAGCAAAGAAAGATCTGCTGCAAATACAGTTGAATGTAACTCTTGTAATGGATGTAGTTTTCCTAAATAATTATGTATGTATGTATGTATTATATATGGTTATATAATATAGGTTGCATATATAGGTTACATCTGTTCTCTGGGATATGTGCAACTATAAAATCCTTTGCTTTTATCAGTAATAAATTACATTGACATTATTTGGATTGTTTGAAAGGTGTTCTGATATCTGGAACAGCAGCAATAAACAAGCTAGAACTAAACCCGAGAGGAACAGCAATATGCAGAGTAACAGCAACTGTTTCTCTGAAGTTTGAGCTGGTGAAGATTTTATTTCTGTACACACATAATTATTTTTAAGCATTGTCCAGCAATATTCTCCTAAGGAAAGAAACGCTAGGAGCCTGAATTTATGAGTAGGTAGGAATACGTCAGAAAAAATAAACTGGGAATAAGCTTTTAAACTTCATGCGATGCTGTCACTAGTAGGTACTGACCATACTCACCCACCCTCCATGTGTGAAGTTCACCGATAGTTTTTCTCCACTACCCCAAGCACTCCGAGCCTAAATATATCAAGGTGATAAAGAGCTATATCCCATAAATATCACATAAATATTTAATCATGAAACCCACTAACTTGAACTTTTTAATTTTAACCAAACTGAATTATTTTCAACAACTTTTACTTTATGCACTCATAACACTGTCATTGCTTCTAATGTTTCCTGTGATAGGTGTGTTAACAAGAGGACAGCTGGGTCTTGTGGAGCTCATCCACCAGTACATCCGTTACGATGAGATACATGAAGCCATCGGCGTCCTGAACACCATGAACTGGAACACGATGGGGCGTCACTGCTACGTGAGCTTGACTGCCATTGTAAACCACCTTCTTAAGCAAAAGCTTACACCAGAGAGAGAAGGTCAGCATTGATAATTTTTCTAATATATTTTTGTGGGGTCTTTGTAATTCATGTGTGGATTATGGCAGTTTATTTATTGACTTTAAGAAGAAGACAGTATCGAGAATCTAGCTAGGACTGTGGTACTCTGTAATCAAATGTCATATGTAGTTAAGTAATTTCAGTAACAGTTGGGTCAATGTGTTGATTGTGCTTTAAATCATATTTATATCCATAGTAATCCTAAAACAATATATATTTGAATGTATATATTTTGTAGGTGTGACTTAATATGTGTATAGCAACGTCTTATACACGCTATAACTTTGTTGTATAGACTTTACTTATGTGATTTTAGCTGGTATAGGACTCAAATATGCATTTTATATTCCTACTGAGCACTAGCTAAAGGAGGGACATTCTCCTGAACAGGGACAAGAGGTTTTCCTGAGGTTTTTAAGGTGCTTGTGAAGGGTCTTCTTTAGAACACCCAGGGGCTTTGAATACACTATCCTCTGCTGCCTCCTTTAGGATCAGAGCATTTGTCCTCTCTGCAATCTCCTGGCCCCCTGCAGTAAGAGCTCATGTCCCCAGCAAGAAATGAGGAATTTTTGTTTCAGCCCCATTTCTGCTGAGCCCCAATGTGCTGCCTTCCTCTTGAATTGCTGTCTGTGTTGAAACTCAGTAGGCTTCAAGATTTGAAGTGCATTGATTCGGTGGGAAGGTGCGACGGCCCAGGCTGGCAGGAAGGCGGCTGGGGACCGTGCGTCTTTCGTGGCAGGAATGAACACTCAGGAATGAGCTGTATTAGATGACAGAAAAACTCCAACTTGTCCCATATTGCTGCCAAGCCATCAGCTCTCCCATTTTATGAGAGCAGTTTAAAAAATCTCTGCATTATAAACATAATTATCAATTCTAAATAAAATGTGCTTTTAAAAGCACTCATGAAGAGGGCTGGGTTTGCAACGCTTATAAAAATATGCACGTCATGAATAGATGTCTGTGTGTCTACCCCCCATGCAGCTCCCCAACACTGTTTACATCAGGCAGAATTTTATTTCATCCAGGATTTGTTCTATATGAATCTAACAAATTTGACATAGTAATTTATTTTCTTTTTATTAGCAGAGCCCAGTGAAGCCTTTTATTTTCTAGCAATGTGGCAGTTATCTTTGAGATCTTTATTCTGCCTTCAACGTCAAGCTGGGCTATCTAATGAACCTATAACTGTGCTAGTAGTTACTCGTGTTCTATGTAGGTTGAAACATTTCAAAAGTACAAAACATGCTGTCAGGAAAACAGCAATGGCAAAAGTGTGTGGCTTGTTTTTGCAAAGGCGCTGCTGTATTCAATTTTAATCTAAATTGACTGCTGCTTTGAAAGAAAATACCTTTATAGTTCAGCTTATCTTACTGTCTAGATTTAAGATAATGAAAAACCTAATTTACTATCAGTTTGCTATGTTACTAACATGGTACTAATAGCACATTCAGTCCTATCAAGCCTAATAAAATAAATATAACCACGCTTGGAAATAAAGAACCCCTATCACTAAATACAGAAATGGCTACTCCAAACAAACTTTAATAACAGCAAATCAGTGAGATCTTCCTCTGCCTAATGAGACAATAGGTTGGTTTTATTCTGCTTTCAAAGCCCACACAAAGTTTGGGTAAGCAATAACAGTTTGCTTCTCCACTTTGAAAGAAGAACCTATGCTGATATATCATATTCTCCCTCTGATTTAAGAAAGAGAGACTTCTCAGTCATTTTGTCATGCATGTCAGGAAAAGGAACTACGCATTAGCTTTCGATCAGAAGTCGCATGACAATAAGTATTATTGATCATTACATTTCCTTTCAGCTAGGCATTTGCAACACAAACATGTAATGTGCATTTTCACCGATTATTTATGATTTTGTATTAAAAACATGCAGGGAAATACCTAGGAGCCACAGTAAAGGAGTAAAGCAGGCCAGAAATTATTTAAAGTGAAGAGTAACGGAGATTACAAGGGAGGTTAACCTTTCTCCCACCACCGCAAGCTGTAAGAGAATCAAACTTATAGGCCCTTTTATTTAAAGTTTTTAAAGAACTACTACTGGCTGAGAGAAGTTCCTTCGATTCTGTCACCTGCTGGCCTAATACGTTGGAGTAATCCTTGGAAAAAAAAATAGAACTTTGTTACTGTTTCTTTAAGAGGACAGAAAATTGGAGCTGAGAGTTGATCTCTACTGGACAAACTTGTTCAAATTGTGAGTCACTCTTAATTGGACACTTCGGGTGAGAACCTCGTGCGGTACAGAGTTCTGCTCCCTTCTGACAGCTTTAGCTGCTCAAAGTCAGCTCTGCCTCAAGTGAAAGTTTATATGCACATTTGTGTTCATACAAGCTGTCATAATTTAATTTCATCTGTCCTATAACAATATCACATTTCATCAGTGTTTGAGGAATTTGACTGACTGCAAACATGAACAACCTGTTGTAATTGAAAGTTTCTCTTGTTTCTTTGCTGTGTTTGAACTCCACAGCGCAGCTCGAGGCAAGCCTGGGAACCTTTTATGCTCCAACAAGACCCCTCTTGGATGCAACTGTGTTGGAGTATAGAGACCCAATCAGCAGATATGCAAGAAGGTTCTTCCACCACCTCCTCAGGTGAATGACAGTTTCAACTTCTATCAACTTAAAATTAATTGCATATTTCAATAACTGTCTACTTTAATGTGGTTAACGCTTTCCAAAAGGACCACCCATGAAAAAAATGCATTCATTGTTGTTGTTTGTTTAACTTGCACTTCGTTCCTTTCAAGTACAGTATTGCAGATAAAATGCTATTCAGAGCTTTTTTATCATCAATACACTTAAAGTGAATCACCCTTTCCCTTCTAGCTCGATAGAAAAAATATAGCCTGCTTCAGAGAGATTTATTCACTGACTGCTTTCAGATGAACTATTCAAAGAGCTTACAAGCAGGAAGAAAATGCTGAGTTTAAGTAGATGCTAGAATGCAAATGAACAGAATGTGGTCCAAGCCATTTTTGCCTTTGCATCCTCGAACACTGAGCATTTTGTTATTCTCGCCTTCACAGTTCTCATTCCTGCAGTTGTCAGTAAAAAGGAGTTCTGTTCTGAATGGTAACCATGATGTTTGTAACACCTTGTTGAGGACAAGTCTAGATGGACATGGTGAAAACAGCTTTTAATGCACTGCTCTTCTATGTTTCATCTAAACAATACACATCATGGGCGTATGCAAAGTTACAAACTGGGAAATGGTACAACGGGTGATTCTTTCAAATCTGAAAGAGAATTATATGATACTGTCTTCTAAGTTCTGAATCTGCAAAGGATGATCTTCCTGCTAATCCACTCCATACCAGTAGGCACGTCATACTAAGCGGATGAATTCTCACAGCATCCAAATAAGAGGTGCCAGCTGCTCACTGGAGTTTCTTTAACAGCTGCGGCCGCGATGGTGGGTACAAGCTCTGCTTCGCCCTTCTCCTAGAAAGCAGCAGGGAGGATCTGTTGTAGCACTGGCCGGGGGCAACGTCTGCGGGCTGGTGGCCTACAGAGGACCAGTGCAGCGAGAACCCCCCTGAGACTGCTGAGAGGTGGAACTGTAGCTCTCTCCACAGCTGCTAGAGGAAGGTGCCTTCCTGGTGATGCAGGCTTTGCTTCCAAATGCCAGCAGGCATGCAGAGGCAGGGGCCCTGGCTGAGCTTTCGAGCCCTGGGGCTGCTGAACACAGCAGAAACCCTGACTCAACCCCCCTAGCAATCTAGAGGCTTCAGTGCGGAGTCTGCAGGGAGGCAGGTAGGAGAGTCTCCACCACAGAGCAGCCAGCGGCATGGCGGGGTTGGGAACCACTGGAGGTTTCTCTGCTATTTCTCTATTGTCAAAGGGATTTGTATTCAGCTGATTCAAAGTGATAGGGTCATGTGATTGCTGCAGAACAGATGGTAATGCTTAAAGCTTATCTGAGAAGACATAATCTAAGTATAAAATGAAATGCTGAAAAATGGGAGCTTTATCTGATAGAAAGCAAGAAAATGATGCCCAGAGCTGATCCTTATTGTATTAAAGTGTCTCTTCCTTAATTGGTGTTTATTTCCTTTCAGATATTTCCTTAAGTGGCTTGAACCATTTGAATGTAGGCTAAACGAAGTGCGGCGGGGATTTGTTGGAGGGCTGGTAATGCAGCCGGCCTCTTCCGGCTGGGACAATCCCATCCAGCCACGACTGTAGTGTCCAGGGGAATCGGAGGGAGGCACAAAGCTCCCTAATTGCTGTGGGCAATCCCAAGTTACACCCTCTGCTTTTCCTTCTGTTCCTTCCCATTGCAAGGAGTCAGCAGGTCCGTCAATTCTGCCGGGTGCCATTGGTACCTGTGGACTCGGGACAGGGAGGAAAGCGTGGCAAGAATTTTGCTCTTGGCTTTTTGGAGAACTGTACCGTGCCCTGGTATGGACATTGAAATGGAGTAGTCCTCCTGCTGCCTTTTTACAGAATCAACCATAATCAGAGATGGCAATGACAACTGCGTGCCAGGAGGGTGGCATTTGAAGTTAGATATATGCTCTCTGTCTCAACCCGTATTTGATTTATTCACCCCTATTCATTTAGCACTAAATTTCAGCAGGTTGACTACAAATCATTAATGAATCTCTTCACAGTGAATTTATAGATGTGAGTATATGTCTGAACAAAATAATAAGAAGAAGACTTCAGTGGAGGTGCACTCTAAGTTGTCAGCGCCAACTAGAAGCAAGTGCTAGGGGACTGTTACTCTTTGGTGAGCAAAAAGAGACCAAAGCAAAAGCTTTGGATCCCGTCGTAGGAAGAAGTGAAGGAAAGGTGGTGCTTCCTAAATCGTGTGCAGTACTCAACAGATCTTTCCTGGAGAATTGTAGAGTGGGCTTTGGAGAAAGCCAGCAGTAGCTGCCCAGCAGGGAAATTTGGAAAACAAGGAGCTTCAAGACACTGGGAACAGGAGCTCCAAAGCAGGTTAGGGTCAGGAAAGATGGGTTAGGAGCGTGATCCAGAAGCGAGGAAATGGGGTCAGAATAAAGATGGGCATTTGAACATGCAGCAAACGGCAGAAGGGTAGAGGGGAAGTACAAAGAGAAGCAGGAGAGGACAATATGGGATGTGAGAAATATAGAGTAGATTAAATGCATAAGGAATGGACAGGCAAGGGCGGAGGTTTTCATACAAGATTAAAACGTTAAAACACTTAAATGTTTCTAGATCTAAATCTGAAAAATGTTCCTATAAACAAAAGTCTCCCCCTCCCCCCAGCTTTCCTTTGAATGCCCCACCAATCTGCCTTAAGCCTTTTCTAGAAGGACCCACTCTTGGGAGAGAAATATTAATTCACTCTACATGCTGAGACAATCTTTAGCCTGCCTGCTGAGTCTGCCAAAAAGGTGCCAGTTACTGTTGTACTTTTTAAGATGCAAGTGTCTGTATTTACTAGAATTGAGAAATACAGTCACCTTTTCAGAAAGGCTATCCTCACCTAGTAATAATCATGCGACAGTGATTTTAATCTTTCCTGTAAGCTGAAGGGCTGCATATCCAGTTGCAAATAACTGGAGACATCCATTTTCACATTATCACTGAGGTTATAGGCTAAATATTTTTCTACCATCAAAGAGATCACTTTCCAGAAAATGCTGAACACTGCAGTAGGAGGTTCCCTCCATTAGATACTGGGCTTTTTAGAGGGAAGACGCTCCCTATTTACTAACTATTGCAAATATGGGCTAGAAAACAGTGCTGCAGCCTGAGCTGGGCCCAGGCACATGTAGAGCACCATTGAAATGTATCACAGCTAGAAAGCAGGAAAATGCCTTGCAACATTTAATAATATTAATAAATGCTTGCAATTTAAAGCAGCCATTTATTTGTATCCGTTGCTATAAAAGCTGAGCTCTTACGTTTGCCAACCATCCAGCCTCTTTAGCTTCCTTTGCAATGGCAACTGAGCTTTGCAGGTATGGGCCCTGAATACAGGGCATGGAAAACCTCCAGATCCGGGCGTTCGGTATACAAAATTAAAATTAAAGGCCTCTTAATTATATGCCAGGGTCCCATTACAATAGTACTTACAGAATGAATAATTTCACTTTAAATTCTTATCTATAATTAAAAACACAGGAACTGAATTGCAAGTATAAAAACATATCTTAGGTGTTCCTTGCCACTTGAGTGGCACTCCTGTATTTTAATATGATGTCACTACTTATAATAATATAAAGCATTAGATCATTATGTAAAACATTGAGCCGGGGCGGGTTTATTGGGAAGCCTTGGGGAGCAATAACCTTCTCATCCCCACCCTTTGCAGGAGCGCTGCGTGCCGAGGTGCGCCGGGGTGAGGCCTCCCGTGGAGCGCGGGCTGCGGTGGCATCGCTCCTCACCCGCCGCTCGGGCACCGCTGACTCACGGCTTTGCTCCCCTCTGCCCAAGCCTTCCTGCACTGTGCTCGGCGTGTTTTCGAAGGCATAAAGTGAGCTGGCTGGTTTGACACACACACGGACACATAAACATAAAATAATGTTTCATGGGCAGGGGCTGGGCTCTGAAATCCAAAAGAGCTCTGCAGTTACCAGGCTCAAATGCAGCCATAATACACTGTTTCAGCTGAGCCAGTTCTCCTTTATAATTCTTTTGTTTGTGAATATACAGTTTAAGGATATCTCTCTTTTTCTCTTTAATGTAGAAATATGTTAAGATTCAAAAACACTTGCTTCTTAGCATCTGATAGTTCTATCAAGAGAATGTCATTGGATATTTCTTACAGAGTACAAATATGTTGCCCTATGAAGCAAAGCCCTGTTGTAAATAATAGGATAGAGCTTTTACCTCTTTCAAAGCCTTGAATTTTGAATGGCTTCATGAAATATTTTATGAATATTCATGAGTCCGAAAATGAAAACTACCATGTTTTCTGTTAACTGTTTTTACTCTTTTTATTTTATTTTTTTATTAACTTTGCAAATCTTCTCAGAAGTACTGTATATTCTTCCAATGGACAGTGTAAGATGCTGCTGGTTAATAGCAAAGACAAATTCAGCTACATGGTGAGCAGAACCTTCAGTAGCACCACTGGTAAGACTTTACTCACAAAAGTAATTTTAAATTGATAGAAATCCTCTGTAAATAGACACCAATAAGGGAGATGGCTATTAGCATCCGAGGAGACTTGTTTCCACCTCAATTTTTATGAATCTGTTGAAGAGTTGTGAAGTGCCATTCTATACTATCTGACACGATACCTTGACACAGTTCTCACTTAACACCAAGACAACCTTTGAAAAGCTAGAATAAAGCTCTTTGTTCCTGCAGCTGCGGGACTAACAACCACAGGTAAACCACTTGCTGTATTCCTACACTGTGATCTGCCAACTTGGCATCCTCTTGGAGTCTGCCATCCTCAACAGGACCCTCTATCAAAGGTGAGAAAATGCCTTAACCCTCTAAGAATAGTTCCAGTTCTATTTGCAGCCCACAGTATGGAGCTGAGGGACCGGGCGAGCAAAGAATTTTTACGATCCTTTTTACGAGCACCCTAGAAGTAGAATCTATAATTATATTAGTACATAGCCTGTCACAAAATAGGTATAAACATTAATGATGATATGGTTCAGGAGGAAAGACGTCTTTTATATTCATAAGGTAACCTATTAGGCATGAAATAATGCCTTCCGATAAAATGGCCACTGATGTCAACCAGGGTCTCTGTGGTGGCCACATGAACAGAATCCTGCTCTACGGGAGCAGGTTCAGCAGCAGCACTCTGACTAAAGTAGCACCTTCTGGCGAGGACTTTGAAGAGTCATTTTTTGTCATCTTGTGAAAACGATCAAAACCGAAGGTTTTCACATTAGCACTGCACTGACGAATGGGAATTTCACTTGCTGAGATAGAACTGCATATGAAAAGATTCCCCTGGTCTTGCTTCTTGACCTGTTTTAGAAACAGGAAATATAGGCACATTTTCAATGGAACTAGATTATCTTTACTGTTAAAGAGGGTAAGTATCACAGGAAAAGAAAGTTTAAAGTTTCTTTGTTTCAGTTATGTTGCTAATGAGTGGGGTTTCTTTAAAAAAAGCAAGCTCTGCAACAGGTTTCAGTTTCCGTCAGATTCTTTGATACCAGGGAATGGCTCCATGATTTCAGTCTCTAGTGAAAATGACAGTCTAAGAAATTTGGGGCAAAATATCAGGAAAAAAACCAAGGTGACACACAATTACTTGAGAACAAAATCCCATGAAACCCTCTGAATTTAGTAGAGTCATGGGTGCGCAAAGGGTGAGTAATCCCATCTAAGGGAGATCTTTAGGATAAGTCTGAGGAATCAGACGTGAGTGCCTATCCCTAGCAAATAGCTATAATTAACTGATTACGTTAAAATAATTATCTACAAGCTTGTTGTTTGAAGATAGAGGGAGCACTGGGCACTTAAGATGTCCAGTTCCTACCTCACATTATCGTTGGATCACTGGCCAGTTAACAGATCTTACAAGTGCTCAGGTATATTCTTGAAGTAAAAGGACAGAGTTTGAAGACACAGACAAACACAAAAAGCAACTAGGCACCTAGTCAGACCTCTTTAAAAAACTCCTTTCAAACTATAGGTTATGATAGGAAAGGATGGGGAGAGTAGAGGTTTTTAGTTCACATTGGTAAGGGCTGAAGTATCTGTAAAAGATATAGATAGATAGATTAAAAGATAGATAAAAAGATAGGTAGATACATAGATAGATAAAGGATAGATAGATATAGATAGATAGATAGTAATACATGACCAACACTAAATAAAATTTATCAAAAATTTCTAAAGTAAAGGCAAAGATAAAATAGTTGAACTAAATATGCTGGTGTGTAACCTCTAATTTAAAATCACCCTAGCACCTAAGGGAGGACCAGAACATAGAAAATACATATGTTTTTACAAAAAATTCTGGAGAGACTTTTAAGAACTGCAACCCTTATGTCCAACCTCTGTACCAGTCAAATTTAGTAGAAATTCTTACTGTAGTGGGCCTACGTTCATACATAGTCTGGGAAAGGAACAATTAATGAGGTGCCAGCATTTGCTAATGACACTAAAATATTCAGATTAGTAAAGATAAGGACCAGATGTGAAGACCAACAAAAGGACTTTGCAGGACTCAGTAACGTAGTATCAAAATTGAGGATAAAGTTTAATGTAAATAAATGCAAGTGAAGCATATGGCAGGGGGAGTAGGGCAGGGAGAGAGTCTTAATCGCATGTAAAATGGTGGAGTCTGAGGTCACAGCTATTCAAGAGGAAGAATTTGGGCTTATAACTGATAGTTCTGTGAAATAGTCAGCTCACCGCTCAACAGAAGGTAGAAAAGCAAATTAAATGCCAGGAATTTTTAGAAAGGAACAGAGAACACAACAGTGAACTTCAGTTCACTTTTAACATGAAGATTGTGTGCAGTTTTGGGATCTCCTGCGCTGTAAAAAGGGTATAGTAGAACAGTTTTAGGAAGGACAGCCAGGATGATTAAGGACATGGAACAGCTTTAGTGAAAGGAACAACTAAGTAGGCTAAAACTCTTCAACCTGGAAAAGAGGCAAATGAGATAGAGGTCAATTAAATGCTGAGTGTCATAGAGAGAGGGGACAGAGATGTTTGTTCACTGCTTCTTCTAATATAGGAACAAGGGGCTGTCGAGTGAAGCTAGCATGTGCCAGGTTCAAAATAAAGTGATTTTTCACATAATATATAATTAAGCTATGAAGCTCCTTGCCATAGGATTTTGTGGGTAGTAGAGTTGGATGAGTTCAAAGGGAAGGGAGAGAAATCCACTGAGGAATACCAGCATAGAAACCACCTCTGGCTCAGCAAAACCCTGAACCACAAATTGTTGGAGACTGTTTAGGGATGCATCCCATGTGTTTGTCCGGTTCTTGTATTCATCCTGGGCGCCAGCTGGTGGCAGGATACTAGGCTACGTGGACCTACAGTCATTCTTACATTTTACATTCTTATACGTGACATTGTGCAGAGAAAGCATAAAATCATTACTAGTTTTGCACTTGCTCCCCCAAATCTACCAAAACTCATACAATCAATGTTCTAGAGAATTTCTTTTCTGGCTGTCCTGTTGGTTACTTGTTACTTTTCGTTACCTTTGCATTATTTTATTTTAAAGAAATAGTCTTGGCTGCTGACAAACCTAGACAGAAAAAGGGGATATACTGTAATGGACCTGTAACTCAACGAGTGATCTGAAATTTGGCCATGCACCATAACTATGTAATTAGATATTTATCTTTAGGCAGCCAGCTTTAGAAAATATTGAGCTAACATTATCTTCTCTGAGAAAGTCTCAGCACTAAAAAACTGCATCTTATCCAATGTCAGGCATGAGGGAGAATTGGCCCTGCAGCTCATGGAAAGCCAAGAAGGAAAAAAGGGTCTGTTCATCTTAACTTTAATACCAAATTTCCATCTGCTGCAGTTTGAAATTGCAGAGATATCACACGTATACAATAGGGATTTATAATAGAGGCAGCAACTCATCCTTAACCATAGCAATGATACTGGGCCTCTGTTATAGAGCTGTCTTTAGTGTGTAGACATGCTGATATGTTTGCTCAATAAAATACAGCTTTCAAGACATACTGTTAAGTTTACATGATCACCAGAGTGAGAGGGATAAAGCCGGAATAGAAGAAAAGCAGGAGAGAATTAATGCAATAAAGGCTAGGATTTAGCAGCCAGGGTTGAGCAAAATAAGTGTGAAACAACAGGTGTCTTTGACTCTTATCAGCATTTTTAATTAACATCTGCTTTTAGCCCAGAGTTCTTTGGAAGAGTATGCTGGAGTGTGTCTGTATTTAAAGATAAAGACAGACTGTTGAGAAGTTGCTAAGTAGTAAGAGGTTGGGGGAACGGAGAGGCTTGGGGGCAAGTGGGGGGACTGTGCTTGCCGGGTGGATATTCGTTGCAGCTTAAAGAAACCCCAAGGAAAGCTGCTATAATAAAATCGCAAGGTAGGGAAATATTGCTATGGCAACAAAATATTTTCCCTCGAAGGAAAATGACTATGAAGAGGGAAATACGGAGTGTGGGAAATTCAAAGGAAGTGGCCATTACAAGAAGAGAAAAGATTCAATTTGAAAAGAAGGAAACCTTCATAGGAAACCTTCCTTTATAGAAGGAAACCTGAATAGTTTTAATTTATGCAGTAATAATTCATAATAGCAGTGGATTGATATTTTTCACATTTTTATAGCACCTACTGTTGAAAAACTCAGGACACTAGACAGACACAAAAGAATTAAGCTACACTGTCAGGCAGCATAGCTATTGCTCACAACAGTGGTCCTTTTCAGTGGCTAACCCTATTTTATAAGAAAAGAACCTGGAGTAACATGTTTGACCAACATCACATGGGAAGCATGTGATATCAATGTTTATAGTATCAGGATCTTCTGAATAATATTTCTTTGGAACAACAGTTCTACAGTTGTAGTTTGATGCCACTTTACATTTATTTGAACAAAGTTCAAGAAATAAGTTAAATGATACAGCTTTTAAGCTAGAATTATCACTTTTTTTCCAGAATGTTTTGTATATCTAGGCTATTTTTTATAATGTATAGTAGAAGTTTAAATGCAACCTTCTTAAAAAGTTTCTTCTTCAAAAATGAACTTGGTTCACCTGAAAGCTCTAGAAGAAACATATGCGTTTAACATAGAAGCATCTCAGCCTTTTCACACAAGAATACTTTTAGATTTCCTAAAGCAGACTATCATCCTACATGATAGGAATCCCCTGGTAAGAATTTTTTTTTTTTCAGGTTGGGAAAGTCTTCCAAAATTCACAGCCTGTTACAGCCCTCAAGGGCTTTCTCTGGCCAGGGAGTCACACTGTCTAGCTCCCCTTATTAGCTTTCTCTTTCCTCCTGTTTTTTTAATTTGTCCTGTTTGCTTCCTTGCTTCCTCCCATGCCCTTTGATGTGAAGGGCATTCGGTTCTACGCCCAATAATCTGTAAAGTTATAGGTGGACTTCTTTTAGTTCAGAGATTTATAATTTGACAGTTCAGTTCAAGTTACAGAGACTTTTTGGGTGGCTTAAGATACCTAATTTTCTCAGAGATAGTAATTCATTAGCTATCATTTATTCATTTGAGACATATTCGTGTTTGACCTTTAGAGTCTTCCATAAGCTTTTTTTAGCGAGTCACTCAAGCCCCAGATCCAGCACTTCACTTTCCATGCCCATATTTAGGACCTATCAAAAAATTATAGGTCGTAAGCCCATACATTAATCCTTTGGCTAACTTTGGCCCTCAAGGGATATGTAGATTATGCTGGACACCCTTTAAAACTTTAATACAATTTAGAAGATTATGTCTTTGACACACATGCATATGGATCTGATGGCTGTTTCTCCATGACCTTTGCTATGCTCTACAGCACTTCTGCTTTGCCACTGCTAGAGATACTTTGGAGGCAACGAGGTTGTGGATGCTCTTCAGAGACTTTTAGTATCCTGTTCAAAGAAGCTCATAATCTAAGAAGATAGTGGCGTGGAAGCTTAAGATAGGCAAGATAATGTCACTAGCATCACAGGTCATGATCTGGTGATGCATCCATCAAGTCTTAACAGTCAACACACGTACTGCTTACAAGTACGCGCAGTCCATATTGCCTCTTGCTCAAACAGGAGAGAGCTGAGTGTACCCTGGTGGGTCACAGTTCAACACCCAAAACAACAATATAAGAAGATCAAGTACATTCAAAAATTAGTAGGCTGGGTTCCCCAAATAATGAGATTCTGAGAAACAAGTTCACAGTCAGCAGGGAGTCTTCAGGCTGCATTTGGTGGTCTAATTTTCACTGCAATTGCCTGATTTAAAATTGTGTGTCCTATTGAACCCTGTCCATTTTACCCTGTCCATTTGGGTAAAATCACATATAAAATGTAAGTATCATATTTTTATCATATAAAATATGAAATCATATATTTTGGGGTTGTCTTTGTTTGTTTTCTATGAAATCTAAGATTCTAATGTATTTATTGATTCCAGGAACTATAAGGAGAATGTCAGTATTACAACATTCACTGCAAAGCAAAAGAAAGTTTTTGACACTATACTAGATGCTATAGGTACTATATAGATGAAAAGCCTTATGTTTAATCACTTTGGAATTTACTGAACTTTGGCTTTAAAATAGCTCCTTAAAGTTCAGCAGGGCTGTCACATTGAAGTTATACCATCTGTATCTGACTTTTTACACATAAAAATTAATTACATATGAAATGCATGAGAATTTAAGGCTTGGGCCAACATTTTTTTTTTTAAATGGGCTCTGAAGCTCTATTCTGAAATATAGCTCTGTGCCTGTGCCACAGGCGTTATACAACCAACCAACATGTGGTTGAAAACCCATTTTTCCCCATTTAAAAATCAACCACTTATCAATCTAGCCACACACTTTTATGTTCTCAGCCCAATAATCTCTTAAGTATTCTGGCTCAGAATTCCATTGAAACGGGATTCAGAGTCAGTTTACAGACATTATTCTTTATTTTAATATTGTCTAATTTAAAAAGGAAAAAGTATTTCAGATAATAACATTTTTTTTGCAAAAAAGGCATGAAAACCATTTCTGTTCCAAAAATTGCTGATATGAAAACTTATGGGAAACAGCTCCTTTTATGAATAATTATTATTATTGTGTTTAAGAAATGGGCAAGATGCCTAGAAATTGAATGAAAGAATGAGCTATTAAATTGAAATATTAAATGAAATAACTGAATTAAATGTGATCACATAAACCCTGCAATAAGTGTTGGGAGTTGTAGCTGATTGAACATATTTTCATCATCTGTTTTGTATGCTTAAATACAATTGCTTGATGTAAGTAAACACTTGATTGATATTCTGAATACTTAAGAATCTGCATATGCATCACAGAATACTGAACAATTAAAACTTAATTTCAGTGTAGTTTGATTGCATGTAAATTATTTCAATATTCATTTTTTTCCTGTTCTGTTTGCTCGGTGCATACTAAATATTCACTTTTTGAATGCACATCACCCTTGATGGGTTGGACTATGCGGTGAGGAGGGCTCTGAAATTTCTTCCATTAAAAAGGTTTGCCTTTGAAATAATATTTGTGCCACAGCTCTTCCACTGCAGATTATTTTCTCAATGTGTGTTCTTACTGAAGACGAGGAAGAAACCTGCTGCAGCCCTCCTTTATCAGCCCGGCACAAGGAATATGCTTACATGGTCGATAGGCATGTCTAAGAAGGCTTGTTGGTTGTAACTAGTCCCTAAAGAAATGTTCCCATCTTTTCTGTGCTGTATTTCTCTCCTGCTTGCTTGAGCTCTCTCTCTCTTCCCTTCCTCCTCCCTCCACAGGGTCCTTTTTTCTTTCTGGTTCTTGGACTTCACATTAGACATTTTAGTGTTACGTATAAATATTACAAATATGTTTTTAAGGTGATTCCCCAAGATTCCAAGAGACTTCTTTTCCCTCCTTGCAGGCCCAAGTCCAATGTGCCTCCTAGACACATGGGTTTGAGTTGCAGTATTTACAGTCAGCTTCTTTTTGAGCATCAAACTGTAGGTTTAAAAGGTCCTATGAAACCCTGGACATTTGATTCTCTTTCGACTTATGCAAGCCAAGAATATCCTCTCTGAACTTAGTAGATTAAATTGATATGTGATGGAATAAGTGTTCCTGACTTTCATGGTATCTGTTGGGGTAAGTCACATTCTGAAAACACGGGTAGTTACCGGTCTGCAACTTCACTGTGGAGAGCAGGGCTGGATCCTTCTCTGTCTCTACCATTTTGACCTGCATGACCCTTGTCATATCCTTTATATTTTTTCTTTGTTTCCTTGTCCTTAATTTTATGTACTAACAACCATTTTTAGAGTTCTGTAGGATGGGCAGAAAGGTTGCAGAAGAGCATCCAGTAACTGTATTGTTTTATTAAGAGGAGTTAAAACTTAGCATTTTATGTCCTAAGCAGCTTGCAGAGAAATGTTTTCTGATCTGTCCTGTATAGCTAATCACAGTTTGAGAGTCTTAATCTTGAAGATCATATTTCTGTTGGCTATCACTTTGACCAAATGAGTGGCTGAACTTCATAGTTTACAGGCAGATTTCCTTATCTCTCTTTTTCAAGAGACATGTAAGTCTTGATTGCTGGAGTTATTGTGAAACAAGCAGTAAGGACCAAGCAGAGGGAAGGGAGCAGGGAGGACACTTGCTTGAAGACCTGTACCCTGCAGGTGCCTTATCAGGAACCAGATATTGTAACTTGTACTTGTAGCATGGGAAGAAAAGGGAAGATATTTTGTTTGGAGCTTTTTGGTGCGAGGAACTGATAAACTCTAAGTGTGCTGGCAATAACAAGAGGTTTTGCCATAATAGAATGTGCTCGTAAAACAGGTATTATGAGCTTGAGGTCTCTCTCCTACTATATAGGATTCTCCTGTGGAGTGAAAAACAAAAAATCCATGCCAAGGAGATTCAGAATAGCACGTGCTTTCTAATAAAGCTAGTTTGTTTGTTTTTTTTAGGGAAAAAAAAGACATTCTTAACTGATTTAATATTGCTTGCCTAAGTATTGCGAACTTGCCGCTGTTGTTTGACACCTTCACCTCATTTTAGACCAGTTCTATTTATAATAATTTATGAAGTGCCTGTGATTGTTATTTCCAGCTCTCTTCGTTTGTGAAGAGCATTTCTTGGGTAACCTTTTTTTTTTTTTCCCCCTTCTTACCCCTCAGTGCAACTCTGAAAATAATGAGCTAACTTCACAGTTTTATGGATAGTGGCTTGTTTCCTCCTGCTCCTACTGATATCCCCAAGATTGCACCCAAAAGGGTATATGCAGCCTTTGGTGGTATCTCCTGCCCCCGTAGGTATTTGCTGCAATTGCCAGGAGATGCTGTGTTGTCTCTGGGGAAGGAAAAGCTGGCAGTCTGGGTCACTGGAAATCAAAGGAGCTGCTACCATCGCTCAGCAACCTTCAGGTTTAATAAGATCTGATGGGACTCGCCACTGAACGCAATGCCTTGATGAAGCTTTTTAAGGACAGTCACTGTCCTATCTCGTACTTCTGCAGTTCTACCACAAGGATATTAAGAGTTTCCCCAATAAACCTTTGCCGTCTCTTTTGAGCAGAATAGAAGGACTTCTATCCGTTGACAAAAAATTGACGTAGCTCTTAGGTTTGACATTGTCCCCAGCAAGTGATACGCTACTTTTTTCTTGCAGGTATCAGAGATTTGAAAAAGCCTTTCTGCTAGCTGTCGACATAGGTGCTCGGGACCTCTTTATGGTGAGTCATTTCTTGGAGGCTGTTGTAAGGATGAGTTAGTTGTCAACTTTTGTACGCACTCAAAAGGGATCAGTGTCATTTGCAGTCTTGGACACATGCTAAAGACTACCTTGCCCCTTGCCACCATGAAACTGCTCGATAGCAACTGAGAATCTTTTGAGTCACTGACATTTTCCCTAACATGGCCTAAAGGCTGTTCTGTGTTTTCCAGGAATTAATGTATATGTTTTTGAACTTTCTTCATCCGTCCTGATGCGGGTGAATGTCATCTTTCACTCTAATAAGCTTATATGTTTCTAATCCATTCCTTTAAGAAGTGCAACTGCTGAGTCCAGGACACAAGAGCCGGCCATATCCTGGGGATCCTGAATGCTCTTAGTTTGTCTCTCGGGGTTTTGTGAAAAGTGACAAATTATGAACGCTTCCACAGGTACTTTTAAAACAACAAAGCTTTGCAGCATCAACCCAAGGGTTTTTACATTTCATGCGCTCTCTGCCCCCTCCCATTTAATTAGCTACAAAAGTAAAATTAACCAGCTCTTAAAAGGTCCTCTGTGCAAGCTCTGCAGGAGGCTCTTGTTTTATAAGATCTTGCACCACAATGTCACAGCGAGGTCAGCTGGACAAAGCCAGTCGCGCTTTGCTAGTCTCTCAGCATGTTGCTGCTCCACAGCTGATTTCATTGTTTTCAAAGAAACAATTGGAAAGGGGCTTGTTTAAAAAAAAAAGAAGAAAAAAAAAGCCCTTTGAACGACTGGTTTGCCTGACTCTTTTGCATAATGAAGACATTCTGTTGTTTAAATTAAGCTTTGACACTAGATGTTAATATCACTTATCCCATTAAGTCACTTGCCCTGCTAGTTTGATCTTGATATTTAAATTGTATGTTAAATTACACAATTAAATCCTGCTTTTATGGGTTATGAAAATTCCCTTCTAATTATATAAAAAGTTGTGTGAACCTTTTGATGTTTTTTTCACGGCTCTAATCATCTGGCTTGTTCCATCTAATTAGAAAGATGTGAATACTGCGATAAACTTTTCTAAGTATGCATCAAAAGAATGTGATGGAAATGTCAGACTTTTAGGAAATTCATTACATGTTTAATATTTACTCCCCTCATTTTTTCCTCTTTTTATCTCAGCCTTTTCCTGCTGTCTTTTTGTTTTGTTTTGTTATGAAAGACTACTTTTTCAAGGCTACTCTTACATCTATCAAAAGCTGAGGACTGCAACCACTTAGGAGATTCAGACTGTCAGAGGTCTGTGGAAGAATACAGCATTACCAGGGCCCTTGCACCCTGCAGAGAATAAATCCTTTCTACATAATGGCACCCATTACACCAGGACAAATGCCCCAGCATTTGGGCTGCCGTCTCGAGGACTGAGAGCATCTTCTTCTTCATGTTCTGGCTGAAACGCAGGCACGATCACGCCAAGGCTGAGGGTCACCTGGTGGGGAACATTGCCTAGAAGATGAGTCCAAACCTGCTCCTGCGAGGGATGGACTTGGGGCCTTCTTCCATGCGGGGAAATGTGTCCTCCTCCGAGCCAGAAGGTCTTGGAGTTTTCCTCTAGAGGAGCTTTAAGGTTCACACAGAAATCAGCGCTGTCCTTTCCTGCTCTCTTCACACTGCCCTTCCTCTCTCAGGACCTCCTCTCCGTATTCCTTGTGCTGTCTTTGGGCACAGTTCTTGTCTCACCACTGCTTTTAAACAAACATAAATGCACATTTCCACGGAGCTTCTCCCAGCTTACATTTTTGCGCTATCAAAGCAAGTGGGTGTTGTCCTTGTTCTCCAGGGCTTCTAGTACCTAGGCACCCACCTCAGAGGCACCCATCCCAGCTCCGTTGTGCAGGGGTTAGACACTCAAGTGTCATGGTTGAGATTCAGGGCCTTATAGTTTCCTGTCAATTCTTCCACAAGCAGCACTCACGTTCAGGTCCTCTACCAACTCCCAAAGCTCCTCGGCTTTGGGAGGGCGCTGGGAAAGCTCCCTCGCCTCACCTCGGCAGGAGCAAAGGAACAAACTTTACAGTAAGGTAAGAAGGCATTGCTGTAAGATGACAAAGTACACAAGTCAGAGAGCTTAAGGAAAAATAGCTCATTAAAAATATCCTTTTGTGCCATGGTAGTTTTTAGGGAACGGGGCTTTGTTGCTTCAAATACTACATGAAAATGAGGAAGAGAGAACCTCTTCCCTGGAAGCTTAGAGTCCTCCTACATACTGGTGTAACCGTTCAGTTGCTAAGCATAAGGTTTGTGCATCCTTCTCTTCTGCTTGACCTTGAATAATTTGTATATATTGTTTATTTAGGTCAAAACGCAATTAATAACATACATCTTGACTTCACCTGTGCTTAAAGCATTTATAGTTATGTGCAACACAAATAACTACTACACAGGTCAGTTATTTGTATGGTTGCTCTACAAACCAAACAAATGTGTTTATAAAACCCCAGCTGTCCCTAGAAGTGACGCCTTATTCCCAGTTAATTTAATGGAATTTCAAGAAGAAAGAGTAGACTAAAGATAGATATTCAATGGCATAAAAAAGATGAAAAACAAAAAGGTGTTTATTAAAGAGAACAGAGAAGGAAAGAGGATAGAGAAGGAAAAAAATGAAAGGATGGAGAGGAGCGGAGATAACAGAACCTCAGAGAGTCTTTGGGTTGGATGCCTGTCTTTGGTTGAATACCTGCCTTCTGACACTTCTAAGGAAATGTTCTATATCTTGGAGAATTTATCTTAGTGTTTCTTTTGCCAAACAGAGCGCTGCAACCATCCTGATAATTATTTTGAGATTGCAGAAAAAGTTTGATAGAATGTTATCCAAAGACTGATTTCTTTCCTAAAACTGAAAAGGAAAAAAAAAGGGCTTAGAAGTTCCTCCTTAGCTATAACTGTAGCGTCACTAGTATGATGCCATAGCAAGACACGCAGCCACTGCTGTGTCTCCCCATAAGCTTTACCACCACGTCACATCTAAGTCCATCAATTATTATCATCTCCTACAAAGTTCAATTAAAAAAAAAAAAAGAAATTGGAAAGAACATAGTATCATGAACAACGGCCACAGTTATTGGACAGTGACTGATCCAATCTGTGACAGAAAAGATCAAGTGATGGAAGGGTTGTTAACTTTAAATCCTTTTGTAGTTTGCTCCAGCTCTCGGCTGCTGAAATTTCAAAAGGCCATCCTGTGTACCAAAGGTAGCAAAAAGGCAAGGAAAAGACACTTTAATAAAAGTGTCAGATCTTGGGTGATGCACTGATGAGGAAAGTGCGTGCTTCCAAGAAATGTTGGAATTTTGCCCAGAAATATCCTATAGACAAATGTGCATCAAGGTTTCAAATGACTTCTCACTGAGGACCAGCTCTATGACTAACAAAGATGAGGGTAAAAAGGAACTCCAAAAAGTAGTCAAACTGTTAGATGATAAAATACAGCCCTTCAGCACACTCCTGATAAGCAGCTGGAAACTGTGTTTATCCTCACCATTGTTTTTGAGGGGGACATGATCTTTGAACTGCTAAATTCTTAGATAATTGGGTGAAAAAATCTGTAACAAATATTCAGCTTTAAAAAAAAAATCCTGCCATTCTTGAATGCACCCTGCAATTCAGTGCTTTTCTCTTTTATTTATTTTCTGGTTTTATCCTACTCAGAGATTTAGAAATTCTTAAAAAAAAAAAAAAAAAAAAAAAACTTTTTTTGGCTCAGTTGCATGGAGACCACCTCAATTTCATGTGAAATTGTTCAGTTGGGATATTTTACACATACAGCCTTCTCTATTTAAGACTTGTTTAGAAATGGAGACAAAAGTCAAAAGAATCCTAATTTATTCCTATGGCAGCAACTCTTGGCACCCGGCTGCTGCTCCCTCTTTAGTTTCCTACAAATCCCCCACTAGTAAATGAGGGATGTCTCCCATCTTCATACTTCGTATAAAACAAAGAACATGGCCAAAAACAAGACCCAAAAGTAGCCGATCTTTTGCCATGAACAGCATGGGCATCCTCCCAACTGCAAGAACTTTGCAGTTGCTTCCACCCCCTACCCAAGTTTAATCCATAAAGCTGTGTTAAAGTCTACAATACCTCTCTGAGTTTAAACAACAGCGAGTCATTAAAGCCCAGTCAGAATAGACTTTAAATTGATGAACATAATCTACCTATACATTCAAATACTTGTAAGCTCAGACTTGTTCTAGAGCCCTTGGGTTTTCTATTGTTATCTAAATAAGCTGACAAGATCTGCTTTTTAATCTCTGCAGAAATCATCCCTTGCTACTCAGGCCCTTTCCCATGACAACCGTGGTAGACACGAAGTGAGAGGAAGTGCAGAGTTCACAACAGGTTCATGCGTCCTTACTTTGCCCCAAGACACATCAGCATTTCTGGAAGTCACACCTGGGTTTGGGATCAGAAAGCATTGCCGGCTCCTCCGGACCGCTGGGATGGGGAGTCAGCATTACATTCCCTGGTGCAGTCAGCCTCATTCCCTGACCTCATTATCTGGCTGCCTCTTGGGTTTATTTTCCTTTTTCTTTTTTTTTTTCTTCCTTGTTAAGTGAGAATATGGGCAGTATCTTTCTTCTCCCATTCAATGTTACGGCCCTCAAATTTTTTCATCTGTCTTCTCTTTCTAGAGTTGCTCATCAGTTTCTGGCAGCGTTTCTGCTGTGTTGATGAAGATGTCAGTAAATTCATAGAATCATAGAATGCTTAAGGTTGGAAGGGACCTCTAGAGATCACGCAGAAGAAATTCACCCAGAAGAGGACAGTTTCCCCTGCAATCTTCTGAATTAGTGTGAATGCAGTTACTTTTGTGATAGGCAGGGATCAATATGTCCAACAAATACTTTTTTCCCTTGAAATTCCTGCATGCAGATAGAGTGCAGCACAATGGCCAGCAGTGACTTACATTTTTTGATACCAATTGCCATTTTCAGCACAAAAGAAGCCCGCCAGCTTTGCCAATGGGAAAGGGTTTTCACTCTTACTTCATCTCTTTCAATTCAGACACAGATCACCCTGTGGCTCTGGTAGCAAAGGGGAAGTGGGTTTAAATGTCTCTTTACTGATAATCAGGGATGTAACTTTATTTAAAGGACTAAAATCAAGGGCAAGGACAGTTGTCCCTGGGAATATATTTCCCTGCGAATTTCACTGCACCTCGGAGGTTAAAACACAGTTAAAAGCTTTGCAGTTCACCAGGCAATGATAAATCCCTACTGCAGCTCTCTGATTTTTAACCCTACGCTAAAGACAAGATCTAGATTACTGGCAACAGTTCATGCTCACCAAGAAAAATTTTGGAAAAGCCTGTTGTGTAACTGCAGTCAGAAAATCCTACAATGACTCAGAAATCCTGTCACTAGCGGGGCTTTTAAAACTGTTGAGCATTGCTGCTCTTATTACCTCCAATATCAGGGGGGAGGGAATATCAGAGAAGACTATCACCATCTTACGCAAAGAGCAGTCAGGGTAACACGACAACCTCCAAAGCGAAATTAGTCCCAAAAGGTTTCCTCCCAAACTCCTGCGTTAGTTGGAAACGTAACACCCTTCAAATGCAGGCTCTGAGCCAGAAGAGTTCGAACACTTCAGATCTGCTGTAGCCGGCACAACCTCCGAGCAATCCTCTTCCAACTCTAGTTGCACCAACCAGCGCAACTTAAAAGCAGACAGATTGGTTTCATTCACACATTGAGTCAATAGCTTCACTTTTATCAATGCATGGTTGGTCAGCGTTTTTTTCATTGTTAACAAGAAACGCTGCATTCAACAGCACGAGTAAGATAATAAATTTGCATTGGGAGAGAATGAAAATGTAGCAGTAGGTTCATCAGTTCCATCTGTGTTTGTGATCTAAATAATAAAAGAGCCTCTTTCTTTCAAACTCTCTTTTGTTACTCCTGTGAGATTCATTTTAGATTAATCTTTTATTTTTCTTTTATTTCCAAAGGACATCCATTACATTGCTCTAGATAAGGGTGAATTGGCACTAGCTGAAGTGGCAAAGAAAAAGGCTAACGACATTGATGCAGAATCAATAACTACTAGAATTGGTAAGAATTAACCGTGCTAAAAAAAAAGGAAAAAAATAACACTTTTGTTTTAATCAATTCTTGTTTTATACAATACCGTGTTATGTTTGCGGGGGGGTTATTGGTTCATTTGGATTGTTTGGGGGAAAAGAAGACAGCATTTTTGTCTGTAACTCAAGTGGGAAGCTTCTGTAAACACCATAGTTTTGCCTTTCAGTACTCAAGTGAAGATTGTGTCAATGCAATAGCTACGAAGCAAAAGAGATTAATACATCATGGTTGTACAGAGAAAAAAGCTGATCAGACTAACAGCTCAAACACGAGTAATTTTTCCAGCAGGGGAACTCATACCACGTTCACTGCTTTTGTATTTCTTCCCTGTTGTCATGAAGAGAAGCGCGCAAATATGTAGGTTATTCTGATTATCTAGGCTGCAGCATGAGCCACACAGAAAGGGGCTGTGACAGAGTCTGTGTAGCTGGCCCAAAAACAAAACACCATATTAATGTAAAATATGCACACTGCTGTTTCCCTTGTTCTATCTCATCTCTGAGTACTGAAGGAAATTGCTGAGCTTTTGTCCTTGACCTGTGACAAGAAAGTAGAAAATGATTAAGACTCCGAAGAAGGAGTCAGAAAAACTTTGAGATCTTGGACAACACAGGACTCATTTAGGACCAGGTGTGAAAATTAGAACTGTGTATCCAGGTGTTCACCCGGAATATACCACCAGATTCCATTCAAATATTTGTATAGTAATTCAGAGAGGCAGTGTGTGCATTTATGTGGCTAACTGCCTGTGTTGTGTAAATCCCTGACTTGCAAGGCAGTGTGATGGAGCAGCACCGCTCCAGCAGCGCAGGGATGAAGCCACATCTCTCCTGAACTCACTTGGGCAGGGCTTTCCTTTGCCACCTTGCGCCGCTTGTGCTGGGCCTTCAGGCAAGTCTTTCCACTACTGCGTTTGTGAGCAAAACCAGAGTTTTTGGGTGGTTAGGGAGCACTCTTAAAAGTGTACAGTTACACCTCTCCTGCAGTCTGTTCTCCTTGTAGCTATAGGTAGTTTTCCTCTACGCTTAATATGACTAAGAGTTGTCTCCAATCATCTCTCTTCTGTCAGTCTATTAGTCATATATAAATGAATTATACCACACTTAGTCCTGGAAATTTAAGCCTTAATCTTTGTGTCTTAATTGTTTGTAAAGTGCATTTTTTTAAGTAAGGTTATTTTTAAGTTTGCTGAGACACATGCACAAGCAGGGGGACAGGGAAGAGACCCGAAGTGATCGCAGGGGCCTTGCTATCCCTATCAGGTTCGGTACGTGGGCTACTCCAGGTCAGTCACAAACACTGCCCTCCCCTCCTTCAGAGCCGTCCTACACTTACCTCTGGAATGCCCCATCAGCATAAGTTATTAAAGTCATTTCATATGATAAAGTCTTTGAAATGTGCTCATTTGCTGAATAATTAACTATCAGGGTCACTTAGAATATTGAGTAAATTCAATGTCCTGGGGGCAAACTGTCACTGAGATTCAGTCTATTAACAGGAATGAATTTGCATCCAATTCATTTTATATTACAATAAACAAGAATCTCCCATGAGTTCATTTCACTGCAGATTGGATCTCACCTTAAACACTTGAAATCTAAGCCAGAGGTTTTGTTCTATTATACTGTATTCCAAGGTCTTTGCATCATGCTGTTTTTATTCCAGCAATTGTTGTTAGCAAAAAAAGATGTCAAGAAACATGGGGGTTTTTGTGCCCAATGAAAGCAAAAGGATAATTATAACAAGCCTTACATGTCAATTATTGTACTTTTGTTCTAAATAGCACAAGCATGAACTTTTTCTCTAGGGCTGCATGTGATGGTATTTCCTGAGCTAACCTATCCTCAAAAAAACAGCTTACCTCTACTTGAAAATAAGTGAGTCAGTACTCCTGGCCAATTCCCAAGCCCTTGAGAGCTGCAGTTTTGGACCCTCGGAGTCCTGGCCCAGATATCTTTAATTTGTCAAGGTATTTCTGTGCACAGGGCTCACTTCAAGCATAATATATTTCAAACTCAGACTTTTGGAAAAGTTTCAAGCTCCTGCAAATAACATAGAATGACAATATAATTTCAACTTAAATTTATAGATGTCATACTGAGTTCTATAGTCATTGGGGGATTCCTCGTATATATTAAATCAAGATATGTGTCAAGAGAGAACTAAAAGTAGTCTCAAAATTTTCTGAATTTTAGCTCTTTTTAGCTCCTCACGTGATGACAGTTTTCTAAACACTGTCTCCAAGAAGTCACCATCAAAGCTCAGAAGACTGTCTAGATAAATGTGCTAAAAACACTGGTAGAGCTTCAGAGTAGACTTGTGGGGGTCTTGCTGAGCAGGGAGAACGTCAAGTGAGCTTGTTGCTATTCCCTGCTTGTGATTTTGGTGGAAACCAACACTTAAATCAACTGCTTAAAGTCTTCTAAAGACAATAGTTCTCGCTGATTTTGTGTCTGATAGCCTGTGAAAATGCATCTTGAGGCACTGGAAGATGGAGGTGAGGGTACTGTGCATCTCTGAGACTGCAGATGGAAAGTTGGTCTCTTTCTCCACTTCCGTTTGACCAGCAGATCAGTGGCCACAGACATGGTGACTCCTGCCAAAACTTCCTCCTGGATTATTGCTGTAGTAGATCTACAGGTTCCTTAACAAAGTCATGGAGTACTCATTTAGCCTTGCCTGAAATATATTCTGTGCACCTCATTCACCCTAATAAAGACAGAGAGGACTTTTTTTTTTCAATACAATATTTGCAAACTGAATTATGCTACAAGTGAATTATTCTTCTGGGTGTAACCCTGCACATAGGCTCCAGGAGCACGAATAACCAGGCGCAATATTGTCCACTGCAGAAGAACGTGTCTGTTCAGTGCTGCAAACTGCACGGTGCTAATGTAAAAACTCAGTTCCAAGGAACCGACGTGGCACAGCCTGCTAAGAAATGCCATAACTAATAATGATCATCGAGGTGAGGAACTCAGCCTTTCAGACGTCATTGCTCAGTGAACATCCAGCAAAGAGCATATGTAGTCAGTGTCAGAAAGTTTCCCAAGGCCAACTGCCAACAAATTACATTAGGGCCTAGCGAGATGATTTTTAACCTTCAAATCAATAGCTTTCACCCAAAAGGGATTCGTGTTGTGACAAGACGGCTAAATGCTGCATAGTTGAAAGGCCAATTATGAAGCCCTGTATTTCTACTTAGAAATAAATTTGGAATATTAGTAACACTAATGTTTAGGCAACACTTCTATCAGAGGTATTGTAATAGAAACACTGATGGTGAGATAATCTGATTGTACTGAGAAGGTAGATGGACTGACTAACAGTCTGGTGGTTCAGTAACATCGCATGAAAACACTTGAGGTTTTTCTATAAAAAGAAATTCTGGAAAAGCTCTATGATGTTTGCAAATGAGGTATGAAATCTTATCAGTTCTCATAGAGATAACATCCCACACTGTTCATAAAATGGCATTTAAAATAGAGAGACCCGTAATGCATCTTACTGGCAAGGAACATCACTGAGCTGAGCCTTAAGCTCAGAGTTTCTTCCTTTTTTCCTAGTTCTGTGCAAGTGTTTTGTGTGGAATGGCTTGCAGGTGCTTTGTGATGCTTTGTACTGATCCGTACGGCCGTGGCTCTTTTGCATCCAGAGCCCGCTCTGATCTCTGGTGCATCCTGCTGCCTCCACATCCTCCTGTTCCCGGCAGTCCTCTCCTCCTCAATTCCAGTTCTTCCTTGGCACACGCACCTCTGTTGTGCCGTCAGGTTTCGGACTGGCAGGATTAGCCTTTTGCTTCATGGCACCATCTCTCCCACCCTCTTCTGCTATTTATTGTTTCACTATGTAACATGCTACTGGCATGCTTAAAACATGTTATCCAGTGCACAGTTGAGCTGTGATCTAGACAGGTTTGAGGCGCTTGTCGAGCTCTACTCCCCTATTTAAGCATTAGACTTGTTCATTTCTTTAGATCTCCAGCGTAAGTCAATCAAGCCTCAGGAATCAGATCACTTGCTACGAGTTTTCTAGCAGTATGACTTTTTCCCCAGAGAGCCAGAAAGGCATTTATAATGAAAAATGTTATTTTTTTTATGTATAATTGGCAGTTAACCAATGGTGAAAAATGGGGTTCACCACATGAACTTTTTGAATTTTTCAAGGAGTGTCTTTTAAGATCCATAGCAAATTTATGTAATTTAACTATGCTTGTGTGTAGACTCTCCCATGTGTATCAAAGCACACACAACATTTGACACAGAGCCTGCTAAAAACAACCAGATATCCATCATCTTCAGTGGCCTTGGGCCTGGGAGTTGAGCTTGCTTGTGGGCCTGGCTTTGCAGAACACCTGCACTCTACAGAAGGTGACAAAGAGCCTCCTCTGGAAGGACCCTCTACATATTCTTATGTGAATGCATAAATGGATCTACTGAATCTCCTTTACTCTGATATTTCGCTTTTTGTTAATTAAACTACTGGTAGTTGTCATATCCATAGATTGCAGACACTGATTGCTTCCCTTGCTGCATTCTTTTCATGGAATTGATTGTTTTACTTAAAGTCTATAGTGATGCCAAACTACTTTTGGCTCCACCTCATCTCACCTCTCTCTTTGCTTGTGTCATGATGTCAGGTTTGATCTAAACCTTCCCCCTGCTAGACAGCTTTGCCTAAAGACATAATCCTCAGTCCCTAATAATTAGAAGTACATCAAAGGCTGGCTGGTTTGCTTAGCTGCAGAGCTCTACGCAAGGATCTGTGTATCTTCACTTGAAAGAGATTTAGTCTTGTGTCAAGCTTTAGAATAATCCTGGCATTCCTTTTTGTTTTCTTTGTTTATTTTGATATATTCTTGCCCAGTATATAACCTGCTTTAAAAAGCACCGCTATATACCTGAAATTGAGACACAGTTTTCCTTAAGTTTTTGATTTTAACAATCACCCTATTTTGTAATATTTCTCAGCCGTACAGTTATGCCCTATGTAACACATCATTTTACATGCTGACGTTGAATAGAAAAAGAAATCAGTAATTGGAAGGGACATCTTTAGGAAGTTATATTTTTGTAAATGTACCCACATACTATGGCTGCTTTACAAACAAAAGCTATATTTCCAAATTCTGAAGACTGAAAAGAGCTGTCTGTGCCTGGTGTGTTTCTGTTCTACAGTCAAATAGGTGGTTGTAAGGCACGTGAGATCTCTGATCTCACATCTTTTCCATATTTTGCTAGTTTATCCATAGAACCTCCAGCAAAGTTGATACATGTAGACAACAAACACGGGATGACACTAATTAACAAGTAAATAAACTTATTTTCAGCGGCAACATGACAAGCGTTAAGTTACAAAAGGAAAAACACCTCAGAGTTTTTCATGATGTGAGGATATTCCACGATTGAGGATAGTTTCATATAGAAGATCAGCATTACAGAAGACAAGTGAGTCCATACTCAGTCATTGACTGATGTTATAGGTTGGAATTTAAATAGTTTACTTGGATAGTTGTTTTCTTCAGTGGTTGTCTCCTTCAAAATAAACGCACAAAAAAAAGTATGCTTAGAGATGCATTACGAGTTGAAAGAAGGAACAAAAAGGTAATTCTAAGGTCATTACAAGATAACAATTTCAAAAAATAAGGCGTTAATTCTTATGTCCAGGCAAAGTTTCAACATGAGTAAATACCTTCTGCCTCGCAGTGTTACAGTCTCTAACATTAGGGAGCGTGGCTCTGTACAGCCACCAAGTTACACTGCAGAAATAAGATATTCCCTGAATCTGTAGGTGTGCACAGCCACACAGAGCAAAAAAACCCTCAAAAGTATTCCTGTAAGTTCACCAGTATTCTCCCTTGCAAGAGTAAGCAGAAAAAACAAATTTACACAATCTGCTACTCAAAATAAAATGTTCAGTAAGTTAGAATTTTCAGCAAGTTTGAGAAGTGATTCTGAAAACATTGCACTGTAATGTAATGCATCTGGGGTTGTTTTATTAACACTTTCACTTAACATTTTCCTTAACACTAGATAAATGGCAGGTACTTAGGCATAAACGTACGAGAGAGTCTTGGTAGACCAAAAAGTTGAATTATGATCCTAATTTATGGCAACCGCATTCAAAAAGGTTTAAGCTTTGGGAAGAAGTATAGAAATTATGTCAGGATCTGGTTAAAAGCGGTGATTATTAATGAACATCTTTGCCGCATGCCAGTAACATTGTTCTACCTCAAGAAAGACTTTTACCAGCTCCAGCTCCTGTGGTTTCTTGCTACGAGTGAGAAAAGTGACGTATTTGATGTTAGGAATTCACGGTCTCCGCACTGACTCCCTGCATTGAAGTCAATTTAAATAAAAAGCACACGTAGTTAATGTAAGTGTTGAAACAAACTATCAAAGAAGTTGATGCATGGAAAGTGTCTTTGCATGGAGACTGAATGAACACCTTTCTGAGAAATAGGCTTCAGCCAAATACATTTCATGCATTAGTTAAACACAAGTTTTTCTGGCTCAGTGCAGGATAGCTGGATGGAATTTAATGGCCTGTAATTCACTGGATGATTTACACTATATCATTATAGTATAATATTCATGTGCTCTGGGTGCCTGTCTTGCCTACAGCTCTGTGAAAAAGCCCCTGGTAAATCTCCCATTAGCTTCAAAAGGCCCACATGTGGGCCAAAAGGCTGCAGTTAAAAGCCACATAATGTATATTCACACATCCCGCAGCATGCACGTGTGTGTGTGTGTACATAGGCGGCTGTTATATTTACACATACGCAGCCCAAATCTGGCCAATCATAAAAAACAGCTCCAAAAAAAGCGCCCTGCTCATCACTCCGCGTTGCTCTTGGGCTCCGTGCCTTCGGTATCCGCGTATTTCTGCGGCCGGAGCCGCTTTCCCGACGGCGGGAGCTGCCCTGGAGCGGGCGCCCCGGGCTCCGGCGCCCCGGGGCCGTCCCCCAGCCGCCCGGTTTCTGGTCGGGAACCCGCGGTTTGCATTTATCCGCGCCGAAAGGGGAGCTGGCAAACACATATTTGCATGGCAGTTGGTATGTGTTTTGTCCTGCTTGCGCTGCGGAACGTAACGTGATGTGACAGGCTGCAATTCATCACATCAGCGGCGTGACAGCAGAGCAATTGGAAAGGAGCTGTAATGGGGGGCTGGCGCGGGGCGCTGAATTAACGGGGGGTGGGAATATCTCACCGTTTCGCCTTTCAGAACGGCCTGACAAATAATTATCAGCAAATACGTTGGCGAGTTTAAGTAGTAGTGAGCAGGTACAGTGTAGGTAATGTGAGGAAAAGGCTGGAGCTTCTCCTGCATCCGTAAAAAACAACTCTCCTAAATACGAGCGTCTTTGCAAAGCTGTTTTCTGATCAAACGAACCAAAAACATGCCAAAGGGCTATGTATTTATTACCTCCTCTTTCACTACATCCCCAGCCACGCCACAGCCTCCTAAGCTGGGGTGCTATGGAGTTCCCCAAGGCAAAATCAGGAGGCTGTGGCTCCTTTTCCCTGGAGACTCCTATCCCAGACACTCCGTGACACTTCACCTTTGTGAAACTCCTGCATCAAAAGCAAAGGGGTTTTGCTGATCTTGTGTTAGCTCTTGTTTGAATATTTTTCAGCGTAACAAAACCAGCACACGCCATAACCTTCTTCCTGTTAAAATCACACCTCGGGGGCAGAAGTGTGCTCTTAGAAATATTACTAGTGGAAGCTATAGGGAAAAGCTCAGGTTGGGCCCAAAGCAAATTTTGCAACTATCACATGAAAACCTGAGCAAAAATGCCCATTACCAAGCAGTGCAGTGAGGCTAAATGACAGGCTTTTCTCATGCCTGTATTTGATTCCAGGTAAATATTCTCCTTGTTTGGGTAGCCTGTAGTGAGACTTCTTGATTAGAAAGTCTCAGGCCCATGAGATTGTTGCAGTTCCTGGACTCAGCCACAGTAGGTATTTGTCCCTCAGTGATGTTTTGGTAACAAGCAGGACTCTGACAAGTCTTGAATCATGCTGGATTTCAAACTCCAAAACTTGGCCTTAAAAGCAGATCGTGAGACAAGACTACCTCCACATTCTTGGAATTTGAAATTGCACTTTAATATGACAAAAAGATGTAGTTAATAAGAGCCCAGGCACACATAGTGATCATTATAATCAGTTCTCTACCACAGGTGCTGGTGTCCTACCTTTTCCCCTGCATGGTTTCCCTGAAGATTTAACTGGTTTTGGCCTTCTGCGTGGCCAGCCAGTGCCTTGGATTGGGCCCGGTAAGCTCATAAATTTAATATTCCCATTTGTTAATATTCCTACTGCTGCAATTCCCCCCAGAAAACACCCAACCATGCCTGAGCTGCCTTGAGCGAGGAGCAGCTTCTGGGGCGGCCTCCGCAGGGATCTGGCTGCAAATCCCAGGATTTTACACCTCGTCGCGTGGACACATTGGTGCTTGGGCACCGCCAGGCGGGACGGGGGACCCGGCGAAGCTTCTCCTGAATCATCCATGCAGGGAAGCTCCTTGCCGAGGCGACCACACCTCTGCCCAGGTAGCCCAAATTTATTAACCAGATGAAAGGTTGGGAGGACAATTAGCAGTTTCTTTGGCTATGGAAGATGCGTTGTGGCCAAAGGAAGAATAAAAACGCCAGCCTCGCGCTCCCCGGCAGCACCCTGGGTGCAGGTCGGGTTCCCCAGCGTTGCCTTCTCCAAGGTTAACCACACGCTTAAGCAAAGTCCATTTTCTAGGCTCATTTTCTTGGATAATTTGAGCTAATTTTTTCCAGCGTCGGGCAAATCGCACCCCTGGGAAATGAGCCATTTTTAACACTCTACTCCGAGCTCCCATTAGGTGTCAGTGTGACAACAACGATGGCCATCGAAGGCTGTTGGAGGGCACACACACATTCCACCCCCCTTTAAATGTGTTGGTTTTTAGGCAGGAAAAATACAGTGTAAAACTGAGAGAATGCAGTAGACAGAAGGATGCAAGAAACACTCATTTAACTTTTCTTTCATCACCTAATTTATTTACTCAATATAATATACTAATAATCATCGCTTAATTTGAGTTACTTAATATAGTATACTCAATAAATCTAATAAATAAAATATAATATAATATAATATAATATAATATAATATAATATAATATAATATAATATAATATAATATAATATACTCAGTAAATAAGGCCATTGGAATTTATTTCTAAATTCCATTCCATTTGTTACTAGGGTAAGTTGGTGTCTGCTGAGGGAGTGTTTTTGTACCAGAAGGGTCCTGTATAGGTGCAATTAAAATCCTGTTTCGGAAATTTTATGAAAAATAACTAGAAAGTCCCCTCATTCTGTAAAAAAAAAAAAAAAGTATAAAAATGTGAATTAGTTTGAAAATAACTCTTTGAAATACTAGGAAAAGAAATAGTAAAAGCTTGCCATATATAAAGGTGTTAGGGCTGTTTTTTATACAAAGTTTCAGGCACTTCCCAATGTGAGACGGCAAAGGTAGTAACACTTTTTGAATATGACAGGATTTTTTATAGTACAGTTTTGTTGAAAAATAAGTTTTGTTTAAAAAAAAAAGGTATTCTTAAAAGATAATTTAAACTACATTTGGTAGTTGCCCTTCGGGCTGAGAATCTCTCAAGTACTGATAGAATAACATTTTCTTCCCTTTCCTTTGGAATTGGCAGTGTTTCTGCATTGACTTTAATGACATTTATCGCAATGCCTAAAACCACTTGGCTCTCTTGAGGCTCAAGGGGGGTTTTTTGCACGAGATCCATGCGGATGCAGCGTTGCCTTCCTCTTTCCTCCTCGGTTTTTAGCAGCAATAGATTAAACCTGGAGTGGCCCCGTGTTGCTGCGACGAGCGGCTGAGTGGGCAGGATTTCCTCTTGCCTACGGACTGCTATGGCTACTACTTGGCTGCAGGACGCAGGAGCGGTTGATGGGGCTATTTCCAGGGTTTTCCATTCCCTGTCCAGCCCTGACCTGCTCCTGGGGCACTCTCACCCGCAGTTAGCTTAGGGCACTTCTGATTTCACTGGTTTTGAGGCAAATCATTAGTAAAATAGGCCTGAAAGCAGCAGCCTGCTGCAGAGTCCCGTCCTAGCAGGAGGAACGTTGCTTCCAGCCACGCTTGACACACCATCCAGGTCCACGCTGATGGTTTCCCTCTGATCCCTTCTCCCTGCAGCGTGCCTGGTTCCCACCTACAAGCTGAAACAGTCCAAGATGTGCCGTAAAACATGGGAGGGGAGGAAGAGTTTCAACCCTAGCACAGAATCGAGCTATAAGGAGAGACTCTAAGGACCTAGCGAAAGGCAGGTAGGCAGTGAATACAGTGAATACTTTGGGGCAATGCATGTCTATGTAAGCAGGATTGGTCGTGGCAGGCAGGGGAGGAAAGAGGTGGCTAAGGTAATGCAGAAATGTGGAAAGATGTTTTGTAAGGGCAAATGCACTTTAAGTGATGAAAGGAGTGGCTGACGAGCAGTGTGGTACTCCACAGATATCAGAGGACGCTGTTGAGGTTAATTAGCTTCTCTTTAAAAAGAATGCTCTTCCTAGAAGGTGAGCATCTGTCCGAGATGGAATCTTATCTCTAAATTCCTGTCACATACTTCAAGGCGAAGAGGAGCAAGAAAGGCAATGAAAGGGCCTGGCACAGTGAGCCACAGTGATTTTTTTTCCCCACCTCTCAGCATCAGACAGCAGTTCCTTGCTGCTCTTGTGCATTCTTCTCAGGTACCTCCAGAAGCACACGGAGCACGAGGAGCTGCTCGCAGCTCCCTCCAGGGCCAAATTTCACCTTATTTATGTAAAGCATAGCATGTCTACTTTGCAAATCTTTGTATTTTCATCCCGAATTAGTCTCTTGTGGTGGCCAGGGCTGGGAAGGCAAACGTCCCCCGGGTTTGCAGATGCCGCTGGGGCACCACGAGCCCTGGAGGCTGCTGGACATGGGACAGTCGCAGGACATGCCGGTGGCTCTCGGCAAGGGGAGAGCTGCCCCTAGATCTGTTTCAGCAGCCTAGTCAGTCCCTCCTTCCCTGCAAATTGCCAAGCGCCAGGGTTTCTCCAGAGGTGGTTGATGCCCTATGCCCCAACTTCCTTTATGTCCCAGTGCCTTGAGGCGCCTTTAGAAAATGCAGCCAAATTTTAGCCCGAATTGTAGGATTTAGCCAAGAGACATTGAGGAGAGCAGTTTGTAAGGGTCATTAAGAGACCTTAGCCACAGAATGTCAGTGTATTAAGTAAATATATATCTATGCAGATGTGTGTGCGCCAACGCACACCTTGCATATGCTCACATCACAGTAAATTTCTGTACTGTGTAGGTTTAAATAACACGTTTGTACCTAATAGGTAGCATGTTCTGTCTATCTTGGGTCAGTGCTGTTAATTAGTGGGCAGATACATGCATGCATAAAAACCCCATAAAAACTCAGCCTTCAATTTCTGAAAACTCATCCTCAACGTTCAAAACTTCTATATTTAAAATGAAAAAAAAGTATTATAGGAAGTCGATAATTTTAAGGAAAATGAAGAACATGCATGTTTTCTAATTTGGTATATGGAAAACTGGCTTCTGTTAAGGCTCGTAGGCATAAGGCTTGTTGCTGTCGCAGTGAGTTTAGTTTATACACCTTGCATCCTAAGTGAAGGGCTTTAATGGGATCCACCAGTTATATTAGTCCATCAGAAACCATAAGGCAATGCTGTTCTGCAATTACCACTGTGTTTATAGATGGTATTCCCTTTTTGCTGTTATTTTAATTAGGGAACTAACTGCCTCCAAATTTTCCCATTCAAAGAAAAACAAAAATATTTCTTTTAATGAGTCTGTTCTTCACACAATCAAGTTCCACTACCAAAAAATTCGCACTTCATCAGCAAGCAGATTTAATTTGCTGCAAGGTTAAATGTTAAAGGCTTCAGTCTCGCGGTCGCGAGCGCACAAACTGAACTCGGCGCATTGCTCGAATTTCTAGCTGCAGTGCATTTAGCCTAATTGCTCGAGCAGGTTGGATGCTTAGTAACTACTACTCTTCTGCATTTTAGCCTTTAAAGGAGAGCCCTGGAATAAGCCTGAGGGGCACAGGTGGGCTCGCCAGCTCTTTGGGATTCACCTGTGGGGTCTGCCCACGTCCGCACTCCGACAAGCGGGAGAGGCTGAACACCTGTAGGCTTGAGCTATTTAAGCCCAAATCAATTTTGAGGCAGCAAGAAAGGGTGAGTGAAATGGTTCAGGTTTCAGGTGCTTGTCAGCTAAGCGTGTGCATGGGGCCTTTAGGGATTTGGCTGTACGCGCGGGGATGGCAGCGCCTTTGGGATAATTCCCAGCGGCCGGGGCTCTCCTGTGATGCCCCAAGCAGGCGGGAGGGATTGAAGAGGGGAAAAAAAAAAAAAAAAAAAAAGAGTTGCAGTTAAGTATTCCCGGATTTTTGCACGCAAGGTTTTTGCGAGTCGTTTGCAGCACCCATACAGCCTTAGCTATAAAAACCGTCAGGCCTTAAGGTTATCCCTGCTTATGCGATGAGTAAGGTGGGCAGCCGCTTCCGGAGCGGGGAGCCGGCTCGGGGCTGGCTGCTCCGGGCAGGTCAAGCCGCAAGTCCCCAGCGTTTTCCTCTTTGTTTGTGGCCTTTACAAGGCTTTGGGTTCTCACGCAACATAGATGTCATTAAATGGCTGGTGCCTCCTTGCACACGTTGCTGGGATGGCCTGTGGCAACGTGAATTAATTGTTTTGGGAGTTGATGGCGGTTACTAGCCATAATTATTATAATTTGCATTTATAAAAACACCTTTCATCTGAGGATCTCCAAGTGCTTTTGCGCACATTTAATTAAGCTTCACAACATCCTGTGAGGTAAGTGTCAAGAGTTGTTATGGCCGTTTTTACACGGGATTCTCCAAAGGAACCAGGTCAGCCTCCGACCCGGCTGCTCCTTGGTTCACCCCACCGAGCCGGGTGCAGGACCTGGGGGTGCCGAGCTAGGGCCGCTCGGGTTGATCCTGGCTCCTTGTAAGCTGTGTAAGAAACACAGATCCAAGTAAGCGGTTGCAAATTGAGTGAAAAGTCCTGAATTGCTGCCGAGTTCTTTCCCGTGCCTGGTCTATAAGGGCTGGTTTGCTTGTGGCAATGGCCAGAGTAGCTTTTTTGGAAGAGCCCTCCCTGTGGAGGCGCTTACCCCAAAACAAACATCGTTTCGTTATTCCGAAGTAAGTGGGTGTACGGGAACGGGAGATACAGGATGATCATTCTGGCTCAAATCCAAAGCAGAGTTCGATTTCCCTCCTACAAACAGCTCATGCACCCCCTAAATACCCCGAAAGCACCTGGGAATTAGCCGGACACGCGCTGAGGTGCCGCAGCGGCCCCGAGCCCGGAGCGGCTCCGCACGGGGCAGCGGCTGCAGGGGAACAACCCGCGCTGCTTTTTGCTGCAACGGCTTCGCGCCCGCGTTTCGGGGAGGGGTCAGCGGGGAAGGGACGAGGAGGGCGCCGGGGAGCGCGGGACGGGCGCTCGCCTGCCCCGCTGCCGCCCAGCGCGCCGCTTGCCTTCGGGAACCTGCGCCTCCAGTATTGCAATAGGCCCTGTCAGCAAGGGTTGAAACGCAGTTCAGCTCTGCGTTAGTGGCCCCGCTCCAAAAGCGGAGAATTGCTGCAATTCGTTATCTTGACAAATTAACTGGTCTGAGGCAATTCCTTTCTGAGAGAGAGAGACAATTCGCTCCCTCTCGAACTCCAGCGTGGCCGGGCGCGATGGCGCGGGCGCGCACCCGCTCCGGGGGCCTCTCCCCCAGCCCCTTCCGCGGGAACGCCGCTCCGGCAGCCCGGGCGTGCGGCCCCGCGCGGGACGGCACTGCCGGCAGTGCAGGAGCTCATCCCAAGCTCCCGCTTGCTGCCTCCTTGGAGGGTTTTTGCTGCGCTGGATTCGGCCAGGAGCTTCTAGTTGTCGCCCCCGAGGCCCTATGGAGTCGGTGGGCACCGGGTGTTGCCCCTTGGAAACTCTCCTTGGAAGGCTCGAATCCGCCCGGGGCTCCTTGCGCGGTCCCGGTGGCTACGGGGCTCTTGGAGCGCCGCTTTGAAGTCCAAGGCTTCAGCATCCAAAACATCTCAGCCTCTTTCCCGATTTATCAGTTTGGCCCGTGGCCAGCTGGCAGCTTTTCCTTGCGGGCTCCCGCTCGGCATCTCGGATTTGCCTGCAGATGCCTCCCTGCCTCGCTTAACCCCTGCCAACGCTCCCTTCTTTTCTCTCCCTGCACTTTCCTCTAGGGAGGTGCCAAAACCTTATCAACCTCCATCGTGGTTTAACTTAATTTTATACCTGATATTAGCAGAGGCAAATCCATAGTAAGAGTGAAAAATCTCAGCTGGAGCCGGTAAAGACCTGGCATGTCCATCTGCAGGAAGTTTAAAGCTATTTTTTACTGCTAGTTGCAGAAAACTGAGATAAATATGGCTGCATTTAATAATAATAATAATAAAAAAACAGTTATTAATGTTAACTGCTTCTTCAGTTTTATCACCCAACTTTCATTTTAACTATTGAATTTCCTGGCACACCCACTAAATCAGTTGTGCTGCTGCTGTTTATGCCTAATATCCAACGAGGAAAATAATGACGCTTTACGCTGTTATTAAGGGTTGGTGCTACTTAGGAGTGATTAAAGTGTTATCTGCTCAAGTATCAAATTGTTAAATTACAACACAAATAGGAGATGTTCTGATTTAGCGCACCTTTTGCAGCTCTCTCAACAGGAACAGCTGCTCTTGATGATTTTTTAAAAGGGCTATAAAGGCAATATTTCAACATTTGGTGTTTGTTAAAGGAAGACCTGTCAGCACTGGGAAATAATGAAGTAGCACAAAAATAATCTAAAAATAAGAAGCCGTAATAAAAAAACAGACCAAAATAAGCAGAGAGGTGTTGAGTTATTTTCCCCACATACAGCCAAAGCTGGGGGTTCCCCAGTGCTCTCCCTGCAGGAATTTGCTAAATCTCAGCATTTTTCCTCGCCGCTTGCTGCGGTTACGGCCCCAAAACAGCAGCGCGCGGCAGCGCCAGCCCTCACTTTCAGCAGGTCAGAGCAGCAAAGAAAGGAGCAAAGGCAGAAGAAAAGGCAGCAGGAACTTGTCCACGTTAAAATACCTGCCCGGGTGAAAAAAAGTGCATTTTGTTTAGCTGCCTCAGCAGGAAAACATTATTGTTTGGATTATTACAGAGTTTCCACAGCGTTCGTTTGGCTTAACCCCTTGCCTTGTTTCCGAGCCTCCATTTGTCTCTGTCAGAAAAACTCTACTTTTTTATTTTTTATTATTTTTTTACAAAAAGAAGCTCTACGGCTGAGTTCTGGTGGTTCACTGGGAGTTCCGCGGGATAAATTTGCAAGTTCCAAAGCAATAAACCCCTGATATTTTATCTGTAGATGGAGTTACATTTTTCGAACTTACTGAATTTTTCGAGGATGAGCATGGAGAGCTCTGATTAAACGCTTGCTTCAGCATTTTAAAAGCTCCCTGTGTCCCCGTGTGCAGCCTAAGGAGGCCGTACGTTACGAGGGCGCTGTGAACATCAGATTGTGCAGAATTGGCTCTGCATGCCCTGCCGCGCACGCAAAGAGGCAGTCAAATGGCTTATCTGGCACTTATCAACTAGTTTATTTCTCATGTGAAAAAAAGCTATGGTTTTTTTTCGCAAGGGCAACTGCTACTTTGTAAATAATTTGATGGCTTCTGGTAAGTAGAGCCGTCAGTTTTGCAAATGATATTAAAAGGGGATTTTCATTTTTCTGTGTGTTTGCAATGCATTTTATCCCCAAAAGTCCAATAGTGGAGGCCTCAGCATGGAAATGACTTCTGATCTGCAGGCACGGATCCAATAGAGAATAGGTAGTTAAATAATGGCACATCAGTGTATAGGGAAGGCGTGAGATCTCATTGCTCAGCAAGCAGGACGCTCTCTGGAAAGAGAAATTGGAGAGGAAAACTTTTTAGCAGATTTCTAAGGAAGTGCGTTCGCTGCTGCGGACAGGTGCTGGATGCAGCAACAGCAGATTTTGGAAATACATGTGGTGTTCTATTTTACCTGCAATATTATCCCTAACATTGACCAAGATAAGCAGGATTTTGCAGAACAAGGTTTTTAGCATTTTTTTTTCCCCCCAAGGGAAAAACAGGAGTTCATTTTATTGAATCTGGCACATGATGCTAGCAGAGATCCCAGCTGTCAGGTTTTTAAAATTCAGATTCAAAACCCCGGCCTCGAACACGACCACCAAGGCCCGAGACGATAGAATTAAAATCCGGGAGGGTTCATTTTGCAGTAGCCGAAGGAAGATCTCAGGTTAGCTGAAGGGGAAACCTTCAGGTGCAGCCTGTGAGCCCTCCAACGGCAGCGCAAAGTCAGGTCTTGATCCAGCGCCAAACCGTAGCCGAACCCTCCTCCAGATGTACCGATGAGATCCACCTTTTGCCAGCTCCATAGTATTTTTACCAAAACCCTTTTTTTCCTCCTTAATTAAGACGCGGGATGTGCTGTCACTGGTTTGGGGGTTTCTGTTCCTTCCATGTTTTCTTTCCTATCGTAATATTCTGCTCTGAGAAACAAGGCCTGGTGTCCCACAACAAAAATCCCTATTTCTTTCCACTCCAGAGAGCTCACGGCAGATGGTTTTGTGGCTTAAAACCATTTTTGGCATCTGATTGTATCTTCTCTAACACTACAACACTGCAGCTGTGTACCAGCATAGGTTCAACACTGTAACTTCAAGGGCAACTTGAGCTATTTAATTTAGATATGAAAGTGCAAATCAATGTATTTGCACGCCCCATAGGTAAGATCCCCGGGTTTTTTAGCCACATCACGGACTGCAGGTGGGCACCTTGATTTCCCAGCAGATCCAGCACCGTTTGGCAAGATGCAGCGGTGCTGCAGAGAGCTGCCAGGTTGGTGGACTTGCTTACAAAGTAGTTTTCTGCAGCCTGGTTATCACACACATCTGGCTCGTAGCGTTCATATATTATAAGCCTCCCCTGCAACTGTTGGCACAACAAAAGTGCAGCTACCCAACAGGAAGGTGTCGTGCGGAGCATTTGAAGCAATGGGAAAGGGTTGCAATGTGGTGGAGGAAGACGCAGGCTGACAGGGCGAGGGAAGGGGATCGGGTCAAGGTGCTGCTCTATTTCCTTTCCCGATCCATGCTCCTCTTTGGCCATCTCTGAAATGCCATTGCTCCTTGCATCTAGGCCGCTTTCAGATGTGATGCTTAAGGAGAAGCTGTAAAATAAGGACGTATCGGTAGAAGTTGCAAGTTGTGCATGTCAGTAGGTGTTTGGAAGTTGAAGGGAATACGTTCCGTGTGCCTGCTTAGACGTTACTGAGTGGGTGGAAAGGAAAAAAGAAGAAAAAAGCATGAGTTACACCCGCTTGACGCACCCTGTAGGTCTCAGCTTTCCCATTTAGAAAACAGGGCATTGAACATTCCCCGCCCAGGAAACTAAGGCCCAGCAAAGGGAGAGTCTCTTCAAGACCACAATCTTACGATGCAGGTAGAAGGATGCCTTGGATTACGGGTACCAAAGTTCATCCCACAAGAGCCGTGGTGGGTTTTGCCTAAATACCTATTCACAATAATTAATAATATTAATACTATTATTATTTTATCTAAACCATTTTTCCAGCTACTTTACACACAGGAGCAGCTTATGCTGCAACTTTAAGTGAACTAAAGTTAAATTAACTCACCCCTTCCTTCCATTCCCCTTCCGTTGCTCACTCCACATTAGGCGTTATACCCACGTTAGACCAAGAGCTCTTCAGCGAGAGGTGCAGCAGCAGCAACCCACTTGATTCACCTTCAGTTTGAGTTTTCTGGGCGCAGGGCATTACTCAGATCCAGATTATTTTATTTTCCTCCTTTCTCTCATTGGAACTGCTATTCTTGATAGAGGAGAAATTGCACCCGGGCCTGTTTACTCCTTGCCAGGTGTTTTGTCCTGGAGACACAGGGCATCCTTGCTTCTTTGCAATGCTTTCCTGCATTATTCCAGGTTTGGAAATCACAAGCCAGGGAGAGAGCGTGAGTAATTCAAGGAAACCAAATCCATCACCTCCTTGCCTCTTATGTTAATAGTATTTAGGTCTGAGGCATTAGGCAGTGGCACGGAGTTAGCTTTTCTGGACTCTGCAATGGAGAAGCACTCGCAGGCAGATTTGCCCTCCTAAACCAGGGAGCATCTGGAGGGCCTGGCCGGAACTTATCCAGCAGGATGGAAAAGCCTGTGAGCCCGTTGTGTCCTCTGCGCTGCCCGTGCTGCTGCCACGGGCATTGGGCAGATCAGCTTGTGCGGCATGCGGGAAGGTAGAGAACAAGGGGAGAAAAATGGGATTAGAGGAGGGAAAAACCACAAAAGGGCCATTTATGATTTTGAGAAAAATCTTTCAAAGTCTTTATCTATAACAGAGTTTTTCCTTAATCCAAACTCTGCTAGCCTGGGGTTTGATTAATATATCTTTATATGTATATATATATATGTTTTTTAAAAACATATCACATCTAGGCTGTTTCCCCTCTCTATTTTTAAGTGCTTGGGGTATTTCTAAGCAATGTCCTTCTCCGGAGGGCTCCGCTGGCAGCTCGGGAAGCACCCAGTCCACAGGCAGCGTCATGGAGTTCTCATGGCAAAACCTGATTCCTCTTCACAGAGCTCCTGGGGTGCGTAGCCGGAGAAGATGCTTCGGATGAGGCTCGGCTTGACCTGCCTTCCAAGCGCCCAGAGCAGCGCGGCCTCCTTCCTGACGGAGCCAGCGGCCCAACACGGACACAGGGCTCCTGCAGCAGGTGAGCCCTGATTGCTGGCAATGGGGCTGCCTCACCAGGGCAAGGAAAAATCACCATTCCCACAGCGGGAAATGAGGAAGGAATGGGGGTGGAGGGACTAGCCAAAGGGTATCTTGACACATTTGCTGTTATGGACTGTCCTGACAACTTTCCTTGTGTCTGTGTCTGGCTGCAAACAGAGGGAAACATTAGAAAAACAGCGGGAATGACGGGAAATGCGGAAGCCGGAAGGACTGGGATGGACACAACCCAGTCTCCAGAAGCGTGTATAGCTTGAAAGGATTTAACATTCCTTAACATAATGAATTAAAATGTTGGAGCAAATACAACCGGCTTTGGCAAATGCGCTGAAGAAGGAGAAACAAAAACTGAGATTAACAAATGCGGGCGATAAGCAGAACTTGTGGAAGTCCAGCGTGGTCTTTATGGATGTCTCTGCGCTCGTGTCTGAGGCCTCCAGGTGAGCCCTCGAGCACAGACAGGTACAGGGGTGACAAAAACCTGGAAGATGTCAATGGCAGGAGCGGTACCAGTGCGTTTAAGTGCTTCGTCTGCACTTCTCTTGCTTGCAAAGCGCAGGGCGTCTTGCGACAGAGCTTGTTTCATTCTCCCAGTGAAACATGGAGTATTCAGCTCTTCCGTAAAGATGAACACAATATGTTTGTCCCTAATGCATTCTAATGGAAAAGAAACAATTCTTTGTCCCCAGCGAGGATACAGATGCATCTGTATTTACTTTCTGTCCCTACCGGGTGTTTGAACTTTTTTATTAAGTTTATTGCACATACAACATTGAACTTCCATGCCAGCAAATTGTCCTAAAACACTGCCTTTGTGGGCAAGGATAGCACTTCTCTCCCCTTCCAAAGACCATCCCTTAGTTCCCTCTTTTCTCATGAGCAGGTTGAGCGTTTGCAGGATTAGACAAAATACCCACTGTGTCAGCCGCACACCAGCAGGTATATCCTGCAAAATACTTATTTTACACAACCTACAATTCCTAGCATCGAGAACACCATCTACGGCTTGCATAGGTACCTAGAGGACTTAGGGATGGGCCCTATATTTGTCAATGCACTTCACTGCTGTGCTAACGCAGGCACTAAGCGACGGTGACGAACCCCATCCATCGCAGAGAACTTTCCTGTCCTCCCCTCGCCACCCGTCGCGGCAGCTCCTTTAGCAGAGCACGAGAACAGGGGCTGATCCCAACACGCCTCCGCTCCAGAGGCACAGGCACGCTATCCTCCCCTCGGCTCGCCTCTTCCCACTGGAATTTGCCGTGACTCACGGGTTTCTGGCAGCCCCGCGCCTGCCGTGGGAGACACCGGCAGCCGTCCGGGCGCTGTCGTCTTCGCAGCCTCCCGTCTTTGTGGCCAGGGTGGTCGAGCACTGCTGGAGACCTGGCTACCCAGTCTGAGGCATCGGGAGAGGACTTGGTTTAGAATGGGCAGATGGTTCCTCTGCACCCTGGTATTCCTTCAAACCCGCTTGGGAACCTTAAATTAAATCATATTACTTTGTTGCTTCAGTTAATCTGCTTTAAAAATGGGAGCAGTCGGGCCCTACTAAAATGCAGAGCAGTTCATTGAATCACAGCTGTAGAGTGGCTGGCACTGGCGCATCCTCCTAAGAGCACAGCAACATTATTATTCTGACCCATTTCCCACATCACAAATTCATATCTGACATCTCCACTGTCCACTTCTTCTCAGCCTTCAACCACTACCTGCAGGTTCAAAATCAATACCCAGAACACATTCTCCCTCCTCCAAAGGCCCTTCACTGTTTGTTAGCGTGGTCATTTCTGTTTAGCTATCGACTTTCCCCATTTCTCATGCTGTTTAACACTAGTCTTCATTTATCTTGCTGGTGAGCAGAATTCATAAACATTGTAGATACTGAATCATTTCCTATTCACTTCTGAAGTCTTTCACCTCAAGAAAAAAATGGAAGAAAATTCCATTCTGTAATAGATTTACTATTCTTCGATGTCCCCTAGTCCCATGCACGATGCGCTTCCCATATTCTCTGGCTCCCTTCAGCCACACTTCACGCACATTCCTGCAGACACCTTGTTGGTTTATCTCCTCAGCACTGCAGAAATCCAAGAGATTTTTGTGTCTGGGGCATTTATTTGTATTTTATGGAGCAGGCTTAGTTCGCAGCTCCAGTTTGCAGCCGGCTGGTGGACTGTGACTTGCTAAAGCCACTGTCCTCCCTGCTGATGTGACGACACCTGTGTCAGGAGCATCGCAAGGGAAGGGATTGCTGCTGTCTTTAGGATTCCTCATGTTCACCAGAACAAATGGTTCCCGTCTGTCCTCATCCTTTACAAGTCCTCCTTGGAGCTGGACCTAACTTAGCAGCTGAGTCCGCATGGAGCAGAAGATTGGACCAGATGAGCCCTGGGCCACGTATGAAGGCTGGCAGAAGACCTTCCTATTTAACTTAGGTCTTAATAAAACCTATCACTGTAGTCCTACAAATATACCCATGTGTAACAGAAGCCCCATTTTCAACCTGTGGATTTAACAAATCACTTCAATTAACTCTCCTCAGTATCATCATCTCCTTTCAGGCCCTGCCTAATAGCTGTCAAGGAAAGCCAAGTCTGGAAGAGAGAATCAAGAAATGACTGGAAAGAAAATGATCATTCCTAAAGCAGTCTCAGGGCTTTATTTACCTCAGGGCTTGTTCTGGACAAATTCTGGCTTCTCCTCTTAGTAGGCAGAAAGCAGAGAACTTGGAGACTAAGCTAAGTCTTACAGCTAGAGGAAGCTGGAGCAACTCCATGGCCTTTTATGAAAGTGGCACTTGTGTTGCTTTCAGTGCAGAACTGCAATCGGTTTTCCAAGCAGCGCGGCACACAGGAAGTTATGGGCAATGAAAAAGGCAGGACAGTGCTCCAGGCGCAGGAACTGCATCAGTTGTGTGACTGCTTTCACCCTACCACAAACAGGACAGAAATACCAGAAGATAGTGAATAATTTTACAAGTGGAAGTGCGTATCCCTGGCTTGCGTGCTTGCTGTGGGCCACTACCATCCTGTGTTTCCAAGCCTTGGGTCTTTTATAGCCTAGGAATAGTTCTTCTTTCTTTCTCATTATTCCTTTTTTTTTTCTCTGCCTGGACGTGTTTTGATCCCAATAGCTCTTTTGCTACACATAAATATTGGAAGTCTCCTCAGAAGGCCTTAACATTGTGCAGGGGAACACGATAACTGCAATACATGTAGGAAACCAGTTGACTTCTCTTGGGGCAGGACGGATCAGCTAGCGAGTGCCTGGGACAACACCAGGGCCCTACCTGTCCTAGCAGCAAGAGCTCAAGCAGCAGGACAGCTGTGCTCAAAAAAGGTGTTGAGACTTGAAATGTCTTGTGTTTATTTATAGCATCAGAATTTAACTGAAGTTGGATTAAAAAAAAAAAAAAAAGTTATCCACAAGCCCACTCACACCAAACCAGAGCTACTCTTATTTTAATTAAGCTATCGCTTGTCTTAATATAAATGTCTTTATAATAGCAGGCCAAAGTATATATGGCTGCACTGGTTTTTCTCCTGAAACTTTCCCGTTGCTTTCCCGTTGTCCTTTCAAACACACATATTCCAAGCCCTCTGGGCCGCTAGAACAGGCAACTCTACCTGGTTAGACTGCTAACTTGTTAGCACCTTCCCTTTCCCAAAGAAAGAAAAGTCTGAAAAAGTAATTTCACTTTGTCAGCCGAGCAGTGTGGATACTTAATGGAAATTTCTTCAGCATGCACAAAACAAAGAAAAAAATCAATAAAATGCCTGCCAACCGCTCCACTGAAAACATTTTATAATCTATAGCACCACGAATCCTGAGCCAAGGTAAACCGTCACTGCTGACAGAAAATAGTGACAATTATTCCGCGTTGATTCAGCTTGGCCCAGCCCAGACTGACCTTGTTTATTCATCTCAGTCTTCTAATTCATGCTAAGTTGGCATCAAAATGGGGCATGTGGCATGTGTGCTGAAGACCCATTTCTGCATCTTAGATAAACGTAGTGCTCTGAGCACTTCCAGGGCCTTGAGCTCTTAGGTAGATTTAGATGCATTAGACAGAACTGGTTAAGTTCCTTTTATCCCTGCTGGGCTTTTCATGTCTGTTGACTATAAAACTAGAAGCTCTGCAGAAGTAACATCTTCTTCTAAGCCTTCGGATATACATGAAATCCTCCCAGCAATGGCCAATTTTAAAGACACATCCAAAGAGGATGGACAGTTTTAAGCTCTTAAAACATAAAAATAGAAGGTTTATGGCAATTTGGCAGCCAAAACAGCAATTTACAGGTCTGTGCAGAAGCAGCGGCTACGTGTAAGAAAGCTGATCAAGATACTACAGAGGAGATAATGGGGCCTGAGAGCAAAAGCATCTCTCTGGTTTTGCTACCAGCATAATCTGGTCTCCAATGAAGTTTCTTTTGCCGAAGCAATAAAGCTTAGTGCAACCCAACCGCTGCTTTCCTGCAGCTTAAACGGAGCTCAGCAGAGCTGGTGAGGAGAGCTGCTGTTGGGGGCCTTGCAGATTCCTGGTGCTCGCGAAGCCATCGCCGCGCAGGCTGGACGAAGACAAAGATACAGAGAAAGTCCGAGCTTTTGCTATAATTAGTCACTTTCTCGTTAGCCATGAAAGGGGTTTTATGTCTGGAAGGTGCTATTCATGTTGTCAAAGCCATGGGAGGTTTCGCACCGTGGCTGTTGACAAACGGGGCGCCCTACGAGAACATCCGTGTTTTCATGCTTGCAGTTTTCTGTTGTAACTAAACCTTTCTGTGGCAAATAAAAGCAGCACTTGAGGAGCCACTGAGTGGCTTCAAGGAGGGGAGAGGGAAAGAAAAACCCCCCAAAAGACAGCAAAACCCCTGCAACTCTTCCTCCCTCCCCTCCCATCACTTTGGTTTTGTTCATAAAGGGCCGCCAGCCACGAGCAGCCGGAGCGTGGGGAGCCCGGGCCCGGAGCGGGCGTCTGTGCCGCGTCTCAAGCGGAGAACCCGCCGGCCACGCCGCTCGCAGGTGGGTCAGCAAGCAGCTCGCAGGTGCCCACGACAGGGCCAAGGGAGAAATAATAGCAGTGCTTGGGGGTCAGGAACAAAAATAAGCCGGGGCAGTGCAGCTTTAGCTTGCTAGATCTAGTGGTAAGAGCAGCAGAGAGGGGTCCCGGGGGAGAGGCAGTTCGGGGTGGCTCCACGGTGCCCCCCTGCAGAAACCTTGACGGCCGTCGCTCGGCACAGCTTTTAAGGTACGTAGGTGTCCTGCGTGCACAAACCTGCACAAGCAGCGTAGTAAATATTTTAGCTCCTCCGTCGAATAATAGCAGGATATAAAAATAGCTGTGTCCTATCAAAAAAAAAAAAAAAAAAAAAATATGGAAGTGTTACCTAATACTGTGCCCGTGTTTGTTTGGGTTTTTCAGTGAGTTCAATGGAATGTAAATAACATGGTGATCTTTTTTTTCTTTCTTTCTTTTAAAAAGGAAATTTGAGAGCCCTTCCTACAGAGCAGGTAACGCATTTCTGATTTATTTTCCCATTCCTGCTTGTTATTATTTACCCTGCCTCACAGCTTCCCGGAGCCTCCCGAGCCTGTCCCTGCAAGCAGTTTGCCTGCAGGGCACTCACGGAGCGGGCAGAAACGCGCCGTGCCCCGCGCCGGCGGGACGGGCGGCCTCCCGCGCGGCGCAGAGCGCGGCAGCCCCAGCGACCAGAGGCGGCCGGGAGAGGAGGACGGTGCCCACGCAGCCAGGAGCAGCCTGCCCCGTCCCGCCGCGCTGCAGCTCGCGCGGTGCCCGCGGGCTCCTGTGCCCCGGTGCATGGTGAGGCTGGTTTGGAAGCACCGCACTAACACGCCTGTGAAATGCAGGCACACGAAGAAGAGCCGGCCGGGCCCCGAGCTGCAGCAGCTCCTGCGAGACCGCGGGAATGCGCTGGAGATGCCGGCTGGGAGCAGCCTTTCCCTGGCAGAAGGAGGTGACCTGCCGAGGAAGGAGCAGCCCCGGCACCGCCGGGCCCTGGGGAGCGAAGGAGCCGTCCTCGCCATGCAGCTTCCGGGAGTGCTTTCCAGCACTGCTCTGTCCCCACTTTCAGTGGCGTGTGGGAATTCAGTAATTGGATGCCAGTGGAGAAGTGAGCACCCAGCAAACCAGAAAAGCCGCCTTGGATTCGGCGAAGCTGTGGCGGGCAGCAGCTCGGGCGCTGTTTTGCATTGCCCCTGTTGCAGAAGGGAGCCAGGGGCTCCCCGGGGCCCGTCCCCGACTCCCACTGTCACCCTCCCGTGTTGCCCGAGGCTGGAGCTGTTCCAGCGCTGCTTCCTGCACGTTGCTTCAGAGGGAGCCCGCACAATACCGGGCTCGGTGCCACGCGAGAGGAGCACACCCAGGACCCAGCCCTTCTTGCACAGCCGACTCCGCAGGAGGATCCTGGCAGCTGCCAGTGGGACGACCGGGCTTGCCCCCCTTGGCGCTTTCTCAGCTGAAGGCCGGGGTGACCCATTTCTCGAGTGAGCGGCCACCGAGGCCTCCACGAGCTCCGGGACGGAGCTCGTCTGTGGTCAGCACGTGAGGACCTGCGTCCCTCTCCCTGGCTGCTGCTGCGAGCTATGAGGAAGCTTCTCCTCCCTGAAACTGCGGAGATCATGCAACAAAGTGTTCCCAGTCACCTGCCAGAGCAGCTGGCTGTCACACGGCCAAAGAGGACAGGCAGTCGAACGAGATCTGTCTTCTAGAGGGAACCCTTCGTGGCGCCGCTTACAAGGGCTCAGGCAAACCCAGGATCCCCACGGTAGCATTGGACGGGGTTAGGAGCTGGCGCTCCTGCTCTGTCATGTCTTCCAGGAAAGGCTGGAGATAGGACAGGCAAGGAGGCAAGAGCCAGCCTTCCCGAGGCCCCCATGTCCTCGAGCTGCCTTCAGCAGGGCCTTGGAGCAGTTGGCCTTCGGAGTCTCTCCTGGCCTGTGCCGCCCACGGTCTTGACCAAGCTCGGTAGGTGAAGTCCAAGTGTCCCTGTTCGGCAGCTCCCAACCCTAGGTGAGCACGAGTAAATCTCCAAACAACCCGGTCATCCACCTCAATACCAAACAGACACTTTGGGGCAGGTGGATCTTAACTTCTCCATTGCTCCTACGTTGAGGACTGCTGTGGCTGATTTGCGGTACTTTGAGGCGCTCCAGTCAGTGGTGCCTTATGGCTGCTCAGTGATTGCTTTAATGTGGTATAATTACCCAGGGCAATCGCCATCACAGCCATAGGGGTTGTATATGCCACTGTCCAGGGAGGCATTTCCCGTGAAACGGAGCAGGTCCTGTGGGACACAACAGCACTTATGTCTGCCCATGCCCTCCATTTTTGTGGCCTAGGCTAGACAGAATCAGGCAGGCTCCACCTCAGGAAAAAAACAAAACAAAACGTGTTTAAAATAGTTGTCCATGGTCCTTCATCTATTCCTTCCTCTCCTGCTGTCCTCTTTTCATCGTGCCCCTGAGCATGCCCCACGCACACGCTGTCTGCGTCCCAGGCGCGGCGCGGACACGCAGGGAAGGGTCCGCCCTGGTCCCTCATCCGCGCGAAAGGGTCCCTCCGATCTGCCTTCAGGCTGAGGAGACGGAGGAAGCCCCCCCAGTGTCCATCCTGCCGTGCCGGCAGGCCCGAGGTGGCTCTTCCCCTACAGGACACGTGCTCCTGCGCTGCTCCTCCTTCACCTTGCTGGAGAGGGAGCGCACTTTTGCCGCGTGCAGCTGAAGCTCTGCGGGGCACAAGTGGCTGCCCCCCATGAGGCCCCCCAGGCTTTCCTGCCCCGCAGAGCCTGGCTGCGCGTTGCCACGCGCGACGCTGCGCGGCCGGCTCAGCCCCGCGCCTTTTGCTGGAGCATGAAAGCGGCCTCGGGGAGCCCCCAGCAGTGCAGCAGGTTGTAGCAATGTGACGGCAGAAGAGATGTAGCTGTCAGGAGGAGGGCCAAGGCGTTAGATGGCTCGATTCTCCTGGATGTGCCTGGTGCCACACGGCAGGCTTGCCATGCGGCACCGCAAAGCTTGCTGCCCGCCCTTGCTGTCCTCCCACGGCCCCGGTGCCCGGAGCAAGCGTCAAGAGCAGAAGGAAATCACCCGTTTGCTCTGCCCGGGCCGACCCCACGGCAGGGCCCTTCGGGAAGCCGGACCTGCTGCAGCGGCGCAGCAGCCCCTGCGCCGAGGGAAGAGCCTTGTGGGACCGGCACCAGCGCGGCCCTGGGCACGAAAGCGCCCGTGTTCCCTGCCAGCACCGCCGCTGCCCCCCGGGAAACAGTGCCCTGAGCTCTGCAGCCTCCAGCCGCAGGAGCCCTTCCAAGGGCGAGGAAGAGCCAGGGCAAACCCACAGCCAGCCGGGCCGCAGGGATCTGCGGGAGCCCCCGGGGATGCGGCTCATCGCCTGCCCCGCGCATCCCGACGCTGCCCTTCTTGCGGGAGCAAAGCCGGCTTTTTCTCGCTGTCTTTCGAGCAGTTGCGAGTCGGGGAGGCGCTGGGAGGTGGCCTGGGAGCAACGCGCGGGCTCTGCCCGCGCCGGGACGGGGCCGCGGTGCGCGTGCTGCTCCCTCGCCGCCGCCAGCCGGGACGGCCGCGGTGGCGCGGGGGCCATCCCGGGCTCGGCGGTGAAGGGAAGGCTCGTGCCATGAGATGGAGCTGCTGCTCTGGGAAAAGCTCGGAGCGGCCGCCGGCCGCCTCTGCCCTCCTTGCAGCAGCCCGGGAGCGGCGCGAGGCTGAGCAAGCGCCGAGCTCGGCCCCATCGCAGCCCCCCGCAGGGTCTCACAGCGCCCGGCGCCTCCGACGCCAGGCGAGCGGTGACGCAGGGACGGGCGCCTGCCCAGGCCGCCTCGCGGAGCGGCCGT
>VZSV01000107.1:1413806-1425571 GCA_013398735.1 Nothocercus julius | reverse complement strand
TTCCCCCTTTTCAAGGGACTCGGTCATGTTTTATTCCTCCTCTAGGAATCCAGGGGAATTCTCTCACTTGAAGTCTCCGGGCCATTTTCTCCTGGCATTGTCTGGCTCGAGTGCGGGCTCTGTTCTTCTCCTCACTTGACATCGGCCAGGACCCTCCTTGCTGATTAGGAAGGATCCCAATCCCAAACCGGGCACTACATTCCCCCTCTGCTGCACCCATCGCCTCCTGACTGCTGCCTTTTCGTACTGTGCTGGAGTATCTCCTGCAGCATAAAGTTTGGTGATTTTGTCCCAACAAGCCAGGCTTTTAATGACAGCCAAAAAAAAAAATATATATATATATATATTTCCCCAAAACATTCTTTTCTCCTGTGGTTAATCACATGTATTCAAACATTATCTCCATGCTGGTTATTCAATAATGACTTGAGCCAATTTTCATCTTCAACGCTCAAGAATTACAAGCCTGTTTCTATGTTTCCCGTTTTTGAGAACAATACAAGCGACGAGCTTGTTTTAATGCGGCACGGCTTCCAGGCAGTCTTTTTTAAATCACACTCTGCAGGATTTGCAAATGGATTTTTGTTTAAACTGTAAGCTAATTATTTCCTAAATATTTAAATAAGGAACATTTTGATACATGGCTGTTCTGAATCAATTTGAAAGAGCCATTTCATTTTTTTTTTTTTTTTTTATTTTCCTGCTAAAAATACTTCCAAACCCACCTCCTATGATTGGCCAGCTATCAGTACATACATGTACCATTAGATCCATTATTTTTAAACTCTTTGGACAGCTAGTCATTAGATAAACCAAATATAGATTAACGCAGTAAAACGGTACATTGCTAAGAAAACAGAAAATAAAGTGCTACAAAACCCTGCAAATACCACTTAAAAGGAAGAAAAAGCAGCAACGTGCAGGGACAAGATTAGTTTACGGTGTAAATGGATGAACACAGTAACTTCTCTACACTTTATACGGTCGTAAATCTGTCAAGATAAGCCAATAGATTAATATTTTCTAAAAAATCCTTACATGTAAATGTATTTAGCTGTTGAGCAAAAATTTGAATTACACCCTGCAGAAGATAATTAAGAAAGGCTTTCTAGCAGCATCCAAGCCCAGGCCTTTCAATCTGGCAAGAAATAACAGGTTCCCAGAGACCACTCTGTGCTCCCTCCGAGGCGGCGGTTGTTTCTAAACTGTATTTGCGCTGCGTATCCTGCGTGCAGGGAGAAACACGACAACTCCCCGGCTCCCCGTTTCCCTCCCCAGAACGACCTGGAAAACAACCTACTTAAGCCCCAGCGCATTTTTCACCCGTTTTCCACTGTTCTCGCACAGTTTTAAGACAGAGGCAGCTTTCTTCACTCAACGCACTTGGGTGCAGAGGCCAGCAGGAGGAGGCCAATGCAGGTGGACCAGAGCGGGGGGAATAATGCCCAAAATGGGCCACCTGCACTCTACCCTCTGCCGGAGGACGGTGCTATTTGTTATTTGACAGCGGCTAGCTGGCCACCAAGGTCCACTGATTTTGCTGGAAAGTCTTTTGAAAACATACACCACGGTGCTTATTTGCCCGCTGAAAGAAGTCGTGGGCATCCGATTGGGACGATGAGTTTTTAGGGGGTTCTGGATTGGGAGCGACTGGGTTGTCCACCTGCAGGAGAGACGTGCGGGCCAAATAAAGAGTATTGCTAGGAGGCTTCTCGTCCCGTCTTGACACTCAACAGCAGGGAAGATGGTGTGTATGAGACGGAGAAAAAGAACTCTCTTCCCTCAAGGAGCCACCGCTTTCCTGGAGAATTCCCTGCCATAAGGCAACCTGAACCTAAGAGCTCATGGGGAATGACCGCCAGGTGGAATGGATGTGCGGGACGGCCAAGCCATAGCAGTAACCACTACAACAAACAAACAAAAATCCCAAGAGGCAGGAATCGGATCCTCCTGCTTCAGGACAAACACTGACCTGTAATTTTGAGAGGTTACATTAAATGTCCCCTGGGTCAGGTTACCATATGCAGAATTTCTTTCACCTGCTTGGGTTCAAACTGTCCCTGTCCCTCCAGGAGACAGCATTCTGGACGAGACCATTGGGCCCCTCCAGAAATTACAACCTTACGCAAAGGAAACAGGGGAAAGGAGGAGAAACAACACGATATGACGCAGCCAACCTCACAGCACAAACAAAACATAATTAAAAGGCTCAACCCTCTGAAACCAATGGCAGACTTCCCATTGCTCTTAACAATCTCCTTACAACACTCAGTGCGAACAGTCAATGGCCAAATGAGCTATAGTTTTTAAGGCAAGTTACCAAATTGAGCAAATACATAGCAGAAAGGCCAACGTTTGCAACAGCTCTTCTTCATAAACAAGAGGACACCGGCTCTGCCCCAAAAGGCATCCAATTCCATTGAAAGTTGCGGTGGGGATTTTGAAACAGCTCGCGACCTGGGTGAAACTGAGGCATCTTTAAAGAGAACAAATTTCTGAAAATTCCCTCTTTCCAGGTATCTCCCAATGTAAGCAGGAGTCACTCCTGAAAGTAAATTACTCCATAGGAAGGTAAGGAAAAAACTCCCGAAAGTCTCAGCAACTTTCATTGCTGTGAATTCACCTGCTTATTACAGAAGGGTATCAATACGCGTTACGGAAAGGAAGCACTCTCAAGGGAATTGGGAAGGGTAGGGCAGGAAGAGAGAGCAACAAAACTAAATTAAACTCTCAAAAAACAGCACCCCCCCCTTTCAGAGGACAACTGAATCCTTTGGCTGAAAACCCAGAGTTTGGCTTAAAATAATTCCACAAAGGCCCAAATGTCAAAAAAGACACTTCAGAAGGTACCTCTGCATGAATACACGGGCAGCTTCACCTTGAACTTCACGCTGCCCTTCCAGAATTACCATAGCCAGCTCTCTTCCAGAACCTCTTTTCCTTTCACTGGACAAGGATCTCCTTAATTACTAAAAATAACTGAAAATTAGTAAGAACAGAAAACAACAGATAAATGGGCTAAGATGCTTGCTTAGAGATGACACTGCAGAAGAGTCAGCTATTAGATGAAGCGCTAGCACAATTTTCCTAGCCTGAACTGCTGATGGGAAAATGCTTAAAGAGCATCAGAAAGGCAAATTCACAGGCAGTAACTCAGTGCCTGAGAGCAGTTCTGTAGGAAACACTGATATCCACACAATAAAGTCTCATAAAGGTAGGTAACGACTGCCAAGAACCTCCCACATAGAATTCCATTGCCCCCCAAAAGCACAGGAACCTTGATAAAATGAAGTTGTAGCCAAGTGAATTCCTTTACCCCAAAAACATAGGGAATTAGCTTAATATTAAGCAGGAAACTTGTAATTTCTTTCGGTTTCTGAAACATCATAGACCAGACAGCCTATTTAAAATTTGTGAACAGAACTGCAGGGCTCTGACCACATCTCAGAGTGTCTCGGGATTTATTCTACCTGGAATGGGACCGGCTTGCAGGAAGACAAACATCTGTGGGCTGCAGTCTTGGCACCCTGGAACCGTCACAGGACCAGAGCTTTTATGAAAGACAAACCGCCAGAAACATGCGCCGATAACTGGCACACTCAGGTCTCTGAAGCTGCAGAAAAAAACAATAGTTCACGCTGGGAAATTCGGCAAGAGCAGAGGAGCATCTGGGAGGTCAACTGCGTTGCTTGCACGTTCAGAAGGAGATGCTTTCTTACGAGAGATTGTCATTTCTCTACTGCTCCTGACTATTCCTTAGACCAATTCATACCCCATTTGCTTCTCATATGGCAAGCGAAGGCTGGCTAAGACGCACAAGTGAGGGGAAAGTAAGTCATCAAGTCATTTGGCTGTGCTCTTGTAGGGGGCATATTATCTTGTTTGTACCAATTGTTGTCTTACTTCCTTCAGAACATCTTCTCCTGGGGCTAAGAAGGGATGGTGGACAGTGAGGAATGACTTCTTCAAAGGAAGGGGCTGAATTTAACACAGACAACGGCCTGAAGTGAGGTGATGGCTCACACTGAATGTCACCCGGTACTGGTGTTCACGAATACGTCTTCTCTTACTGCTAGTTGACAGGCTTGTACTTCTGGCATCAAAAGCTCCCCAAGGTTAACTGGGCAAGTTCAGTTAGATTCAGGTGTCCTGGGGCTCCGCAGTTTCTGGTGCTGACAGCAGAAGTGGTTTTGGTGGTGCGAGGGGGAAAACGGAGGAAAAATAACCAGGCTTTCTAGAGACTGCAACAGCATCTCGGGCAGGGAGTCCTGGGCTATCCAAAGTGCCTTTCTCTTCACAAAGAGACACCGATTGCGGAGAAAACTAACTCCCAGGCAGGAAGCCAAAGACCGGGCCAGCCACATGAAAGACCATTTATAATGCAATACCACAAAGAAAGATGGAAATCAGTTAAAAGAAGCAAGTGTCTGTTGGGTCTTGCAAGACTTTTGGAAGACTTGCGAGTCTATTCATAGTGCCTAGGGCTCTCCCGGAGTGGCCTCCTGCTATGTGAACAACATTGGGGTTAGGCTTCACTTCTCCAAACGGCCTTCAAGCACTTTGTTGACAGGTTCTTTTAAGACAATGATGAGTCTATATCCAGCGAGGCTCGTGGAAAAGAGGCCTACTTGTCTTTCAGTCCTTAGGCAGCCAATGGCAATTCTGTGTTACTTCAATGAAAAATAAACATTGATATTTTAGCTGTTGAGCTTCTTTAACAATTTAACGCACTTGTTCCGGAAAGGTTGAGCGTACACGTTGCCTGCTTCTGGCCTTGAGAAAGTCTCCTCCTGGGAACTTCTGCCTACACATTTAGGCTGGAGACATGTGAATTGGAGAGTCCAAAGCACGTTCTCTGGGGGTTGGCATGCCGCACTTGTTTAACGTGAGCTCTCCAGCTGTAGAAATGCAGGGCATCCAGAAAGGCGCGGCTGGCTGACCTTCCTTTACCGAAAGCAAGGCAAGATTGCCCAACAAGGGGAGTTACAGCCCAGAGAGGAATGAGTTGACCAGTAAGAGCATCTGTGGAGCCAACCTGGGAACCGGGAGAAAAGCTGACAAGCCTCAAGAACTCAAGAAGTTCTCAGCTGTTCAAAAATGCCTAACTCTGGTGGTTAAAAAATTAGTACTCATGCAGAAATTAATGTAGGAAGGGGACAGAACTGGACCCCTAGAGCTCATTTCAGTAAACCAGGTTTTGCCAATCTCTTTGCAATAACGAGTTTCAATGAATGGCTTTGTGCAGCCTGTCTACAGTTCTAGGAGGCATTTCTACAGAGCTCTGTGGGCTTCAGTGTGATTAAGTCAGCCAAGTTACACTTACGAGCAAGATCTAAGCCTGGTTACCATACCATAAACAAGACCCAGACCAGGACACGGTCACACTTCATTCACCCAGACAGTTCTAGTGGTTGCCAAAATTCACGTGATCATAACCCTTGGAGCAAGTCAACATTCCTAAAAACCCATGAGAAAGAAATATTTTATGAAGGGCTTCATAATACTCACGTTTCAAAAAAAGTAGCATCTACTGATGCATGGTTTTGTGAAATGTTACCAGGTTACAGCAAAAATCATTGATCGACTTAGGATTTTTAAATGCCAAAGCCTTTTTTTTTTTTTCCTTTCTGTTTCACAGAATTTGCTATTCGTAGTATTCTTCCGGCCTCCAAATTGCTAGACAACCATAATAACTTTCTCAAGCTTTTTATGCTAAAAGCAAAAAGGTAAAAACTTTGATTTTCAGTAACATTTTGCAATTGTCCAGAACTGCCCCTGTTGCACCTTTTCTCATCCTTTTCTGTGGCTGTGGCCGTGTGTTTGCACCCTTGCTTTCCAGGACGTGGCTGGACAGCTCTTCACCTTGGCCTGGTTTGGGCAGTCCTCAGTTGTGAAAACGCCAGCGTTACTAACTCCCTCTTTCTGATTTAGGGAAGATATGAAAATACAAAAAGACTGTTTGTTTCTGTGTCTAGCTACAGCCTTCTCCTGTGTACCCGCACAATCTTCGTATGTTCTGCCCGTGAGCCCCTAAGCGAGGAGCCACGGCTGGGCCTCTCCTGAGGAGAGGAGAAGGCAGCTTGGCCCAAATGGGCCCACGGGTGAGTTGGAGAAACTAGAACAGGTAAGGGAAGGAAGCAGATTTTGCACACAGAAGTAAACGAACGTACCAAAGGCCCTCAAAAAGGCTAACACACAAATTGCCGATTTACCACGGCAGCCACAAAACCAGCGTTTGAACAGAGCCCATCTTTTTTTCCCCAAGCACTAACAGCGCTAACTATAAATGTGCATTTACTTTTGAGCCTTTTATTTTATTTAAAGGACAAAACTTGTTTGAGAGAGCGCGACATGTCCTGCTCCTACCTTTGCCCTCCCTCCCCATGCACACGTTTGCAGTAGGGACTGACAGACCTGACTAAGAAGTATTCAAGGCTAAATAATGCAGACTGGTAAATGCAGCCTGATAATCAAGTTTGTGAAGGCGCAGACCACATGAGGGATTTATTTTTGATAGTGAATCTATACCCGTCCACATCAGCGAGAGCCCATTGAGAAGCAGAACACTCCAAGTGATTAATACAGCTAAGGGGGGCAGATAAGAGATCAATGACAAAATCACCTGGTAAAAAAAAAAAAAAGAAAAAAAAAGAAAAGGAAAGAAAAAAAAGTAAAAGGTGTTGCATTAAAGGGGCTTTTACTTTGCATGTGGAACAATACCGAGAAACCTGTATTTTAGCACTTGCACTCAACAAGCACTCCAAAGTATGCCAGGATGAGAACAGAAATCCATCCTTTCTAATAATCTTGTGACAAAAGCTAAAAGACATCATCCTATTAACTAGTGATCTCAACTGCTAATGCAGAGTACTTCCTGGTGCCTTTTATGTAGAATGCTGCTATTAAAAAACCACTAAACATTCACTGCGAACAACACAGAATCATTCATCTTTTATCAGCATCTCTTGTTAGAAGAGTATGAGAGGGGCTGGAGGTGTCATTGATATTATAGAGTGGAAATTAATCAGAAATTTTTCTCATATTTTCCTCATCACGCTAATTTACTTTTGTACAAATTTCCCCCTGCTAAAAAGTTCATACCCAGCCCCCTGTTGTACGCTTTTAAGTTGAGAATATTCAACGAGTGCGTCAACTGAAAGGCACCAGGTCCGAACACAAAAAGCATTCGAAATTCTCATTTAGTTGTCTTTATTTTGCTAGCGCCATGTGGTCCTTGAAGATGTAGAAAACACGGGAAGCCGAGTAAAGATCAGAGCAAGCTCATTAGCATTCTGACAAAATTGGAGTGGTGGAGATGTATAGTTTGCCTAGTTTGTCGTTTTGAAAGCTACCGGTGGTAAGCTTCGGGCGGCATTGTGCTTTTGTCTTTTTTGGGGGTTTTCAACGCAGCAGGGTGTTTGTTAGCCTAGGTTTTCAGAGTGCATTGTGGGAACCTTTCCTGCGCTTTCAGCCTATATAGTATCACTCGAGTTCAAGTCAAAAAGTTTTTTTTTTTCCCCCCCTTCTCTCCCCCCCTCTTTAGTTGATAATAACCTATCCTAATGCGCAAGCCTGGCTGTCAAAACCCATCCGGCAGGACACCTGCGTTAGAAACCTAAAAAACAGCAGCAACAACAACAAAATGAATAAAATAAGTCGCATTTAAAATAAAACCTTTTAAATGTGTTCCTAGTTTCCTTCAAAAGACAAGATAAGAAGAAATTAATTTAAATTCCACTGTTTACAATAAACTAGAAATGAATTTGAGACAGATCCAGTCGATTAGAATTTAAAAGAGACTCTGTCACTGCCTACGATCCCTCTGCTATTTCAGAGACTCTTGAAGGAAAGATTGGTTTATGCTCCAGAATTATGTAAATAATGAATTACCTCTTAGAAGACCTAAAGAAGTTATTACTCTGGTCATTTGATTTTTTTTTCCCCTTTTTTTTTTTCTTTTTTTATAACACCAGGCTCACTTTGAAGGGCTAAAAGGGCTACATTAATGCTGCTATTCGACATGAATGTCTCCAAGTTGCAATGAAATGGATAAAGGTCTTTTTGGTTGAATTTATCTGCTAAATCCTTGTGGTTGCCCTCCTATCTCGGATGATGACCCAAAAGAATGTCAACAGCTCATTTCCCAGGAAGCGGGAAGGAGTCACTACGCAAGCCATAATCTGCGCGTTCGCAGAGCCCCATTTCAAACATTACATTTCACAAGCTGTTTAAAGAGATTTTCTTTTCCCCCCCCTCTCATCTCAGCTATCCTAACAGCGCTTTGGACATCAGGGCTTCGGAGACGAGGGCTGGCCCAAAGTGGAAACGTGGCTCCACGCGGTGAGTTTTGCGCGTGTTGTACAGAGGCGCCCACGTATGCGCCCCCTAAACGCAACATGGGAGCGCCTGCGCACACGCAAATGCTTCAGCTTCGCCTTGCAAAATGCTGGCCACGGCATAGAAATGGCAAGTAAATAATAAAAATTCAAAACATTCAAAAAAGTCACGCCTAATTCACTCGCCTAATTTTTAGTATAATTGCTGCCGAACTGCAATAGTTGCAGATATCCTTGTGTATGGCAGAGCTAAACCTGGCTGGAAAGGGGTTGCAATGGCCTAGGGCCCAGTTCCGTAAACGTTACAGCGGGAAGCAGATTTGAGATTTATTTACTTAGCAATAGAGAAACAAATACTAAGAGAAAGACCCACTTTATACAGAACCTTCAAAGTTGCTTTTCGGCGTTAGCGCTCGCATGGCATCCTGAGGATTTTCCTGCAAGAGGATGGAGCTGCAGGTCCCTCCTGACCACGGAAGCAGCAGCCAGGCCAAAGCAACCCGACGCCACGGACGGACAGACCGCGCTCCTAAATCCATTCTACACCCCTGTGAGCCACAGGGCATCCTGCTGGGAGGCAGGAGAGGCTTCCAATGTTCCAGCTACACGTGCAGGCCCACGTACGCTGCCCAGCTCAGCCCCAAGCCCGGCCCCGGGAATTAAATACCAGGCGTTATTTTAGGATCAACAAAATGTAGATTTTTGCCAGCTTCACGCTCCCCCCCGCCATTTTTTTCCAATCTGCTTCTCAACACTTAGTTCCAAATAAGCTGGAGGCTGCTATGTGCGCTACAGTAACGACGGCCGAGCTATTTTCTATACTTTGCAATGTGCTTATAGCTGCAAAATTATTTATCTCCTTCACTGCATTCCGCCAGGAAAGTTTCGTCTGTGGGAATCGTCTGGACCAGCCATATCAAATTAGAGGGCAGTCAGGAGTGTCTAAGTCCAGCTTTAAAACAAATATCGTAACAATTACTTAGCCATATGGAAAATAGGGTATGTCTTTCCTGAAAGCTTTTATACATTTTCTATCTCAAATTTCAACTTCATTAGAAACTATTTCTGACTAGCAAGCTGCAAGATTGCTAAATATCTAACTGTTAACTCACCATGAAAACAGAGACTCTCCCGACTGGCAGAACTTTTCCAAGATGCAAATGAACAATAATCTAATTTCGAGAGTAAATTGACTGAAGGATTCATTTTAATATGTTCCAAAGTTCTCCGAAATTAAGTGGCGGTTGACACGTACGTACCGGGCACATCCACCCGCACGCAGCTCCCACACGGCCCCCTCCAGCGCCAACCTCCGTCCGCAGGAGCGCTCACATTGTGCTTATGTTTAGGTTCCTATGACTTAAAGGCCAGATGTTTCACAAATGACCAACAATTGGAGGTTAGAATAAATTAATGACTGATTTCTGAGCTTTGATGGAATTAGGCATACTTCTTTTCTCCATGTGCCATGTGAATGTTCCCCCGTTAAACTTTTTTTTTTTTTTTTTGACAAGTGAGGCCACCCGGCAGAAAACAACTGATGCAAAACCCAGGAGTAATCCCTCTGTTTAGTTCAACACTGCGGTTAGCCTTAACACTGCCTCTATTATCCAATGGATTTAGAGAAACTTTCATTTATTTGTTGGCCTCCGTCTTCAACTCTGTTGCCTCCTTTAAAGACCCCCCGGCCCATTGCTATGTAAATACATTTGCATACAGTCACAAAGACGCGGCCCGGGCCGCTGATTAAACTTGCACAACTAGATAGCTGCAGACGGCAGGGCTGCACGGAGCGCGCGCGAGCGCCGGCGCCGGCAGCCAAGGCCGCCCCGCGGGCACCGCTGCGCGGGCGGCGTGACGCGACATACAGCATGCACCAAGGACGGGAGAAAGAGTCTTTCTTGTTCAGGTGTCGTTAAGATCGGCGCGTGATTTGTCCCCAAACACGGTCCTCTTTCCCGCGCTGTTCCTCTTGCAGGAGGACGGCGGGTCCCTGGGACAGAAGTGAGGACCCGGAGTCTTTTCCCCCGTTTTTCCTTTCCGCCTCCGTTCCTAACGCCCAGGCGACGTTTAACGCGTCGGTCTTCACCGCACCCCAGCACAGAGCCTTCCCGCAGCCCACACGGCTTCAGCCCCAGCGACTCCAGTAGGGAACGGCCCCCGCAACACCCCGGCGATCCCCGCAACCACGACGCGCAGGAAACGCGGGGCGGCCGCGGGGCCCTTCCTCCCTTCCCGCACACCCTTCAAGCTCCACGTTCTGCAAGAGGGCCAGGAGGGGCCCCAACCATATTCCTTGGAGCCTATTCCAAGAGCTCTGTTGTACTTTCATTGCTGCTGAGGGCTCAGGCCAGGAACTGTGACTTAATGTATTCTTTTGGTATACACCAAGGCCCCGGCACCTTCGGGGCTCTTCTTCTGCACACCCTCCTCCCCATGCCTTCTGTTTCAATATAGTTTAAAACAATTGAACATATATGAAAATTGAACACATGAACATATATGCCCTTGTGTAACTGGACACATGATAATGAAGGCAGTGGCACTATTCATAAAGCCCCCCGATTTACCATTTATTTTCCTGATTACTGAGAGCATATGTGAAGCCTCTGCTACCTCGTGTAAATACCATATACAAAACCGATTTCTCTCCTTGGACTAAGCCCATCAATGCAAAAGCAAATGAACTACCCAAGTGCCCTAATTAACAATTTTGCAAGTGAATGCAGACATCAGTGCCACACTGCAGCCATTAAAGTCCATTCCGCGCCATATCTGTTTCTGTTAACATTTCAATAGACCAATTAAATGACCTTTCCCCCCTCAAACTCAATTAAGCTATTTGAACATCAATTGATAACTTACCATGTATTTATGCAAAACGTGCAAGCGAGAGATTCATTTTTCAATCCTAATGATGTTTCGGAGAAGGGGAAAACTGTGGTGACGCTACCGTTGGGATACTCCCCGCGGATGGGGCCTCCCGTTGGATCCCCTCGGGACCCGGTGGCCACGTCGGCGCTGGGGCAGGTGGAGAAGGTGGCTGAGAGACCCTTCTGCTCCCATGCCATTTGTCACTGCCAGGCAGTGCTGGGCTGCCTCGGGAGATTAAAACTAAAAGTGGAGCCACCCTCTCCCTCAGCTTGTCGGAATAAGGCATTGCCAACTTGTGGAAGTCCGGAATTGGCTGGGTTTGGGTGTTTGAAGTTTTACTTGAGCTTCCACATCCCCCGAGCGAGATGCCATGCCCGGCGTGCGGCCACGCGGGCGCCTTGCGGAGCCGCGCGCGGCAGGAGGGCCGCTCGCCTTCCGCTGCGGACACCCGCGGTCAAAGCGGCCACTTGCTGCCTTCTGCATTCTCCCGAGGGACGCGGGCCAGCATGAAGCTGTTTGTCACAAATGCAGAGGAGCTGGTGGCACAAAAAGGCC
>VZSV01000107.1:1381306-1408806 GCA_013398735.1 Nothocercus julius | reverse complement strand
AGCAAGTAAAATACCAAAATGGCGATAGTATCGCCCGCCCGGTTCTCTAGCGAATCCGGCGCGCGGCACCTTAACTCTTCGCACCGTGGGTACGCACCACTCTGAAATATAAAATTAGCTGCTTTTGAAGGACACTGAGCTCCCTCTGGTGAAGGCATAACAAGTTTATTAAGTAAGCACCACCTCTGGAAGTATAATCCCTTCTGGCTTCTTCCACGGAGTTTATTGGTTCAGTTTTCCTAACCATGAGCATCATTAGGGCAATGCAGTAATTAAGAGTTGTTAGAAAGTGAATTCTCAAACTGCAGATTAGAAAATTAAACTATTTCCTGATTACATATTAATGGAGCACAACAATAGCAGTTGCCATAAGCTTGGAAGGCAACCAAGGGATAAATCTGTGTACTTAATTACCATAAACAATGGCTGCATAGAAATGAAGTTTTATGCACATTCCCTTCTGTAATATGTCTGATATCAGTACACACTTGACAATTCTTGTTCAATTATCTCTATTATTTAATGCGCTGTGAACGGCTCTGTGTAAATAAAATTAACCACCCCAATTACTTTGAATTCATCTAGGGACAACGTAATAAAAAATGTGAAGAATTCTGTATGCCTATTAATCTAAAACATTACAGAAGCTTTCACCAGATTTTCTTGTCTATATTTATTTTGTCTACATTTATTTTAGTGCACTGCTAATTCAATTACATTTACCATCACTGGTCAATCAGCAGCAGCAGAGGGTTTTTTTGTATTTCATTAATCCTTATACAGCCCCACAAACATGCTCATCCACTGGTAAGGGTACAGGATCTCAGATGGAAAATACCAATGTGCTTCTACTTGAATTTCGGAGCTTGTAGCTAATCAGAAAAACAATTAAAAACACTTCATACTCCATGGTCAGATAACAAAATATCTGATAGCTGCATTTTTTCTTTAAATGGTTGTTTTTGCAATTAGTGAAGAAAAAGTGACCGAAAAAAAGAGCTAAATTTAGATTAGAGATTTGTAAACTAGGCTTCTTTGTTTTTCACTTTAATTGTATTATGTGATAATTCTGCATTTTAATTGCTGCCTAGATATCGGGATGATAGACACCTTAAAATACAATGACAGAAGAATCTGCAATAGAGAAAGACACTGTCAGAAGCAGAGACAAAACTATTTATCCATAACAGGTTAGGCACAACACGGCGAAGCACAAGCCTGAAGAAAGCCAGATAATCCTACGACTGCCATCTTTCAACATGAAGCTATTATAACGGCGGAAAGAAGAGAAATCAGCAGTATTAAATTAGGCAATTTTTATACTCAGGTGTACAAATGCCTCCTCTTATTTTAACCTCTGCCCTGTGCTTTCCCTAAAAGTTCGCATCCATTGATTTTTTTTGTTATATTTTAGAAATAGCATTGCACAACCCCTTCTATACATGCAACTCTTACCTGCACCCTGCTAGCAAACACGGCTTCAGCTCATGCAGGCTGAGTTCAAGACCCAAAACCCTGGCTCCCCTCTCAGTTTTGCAACGTACTAGTAAACTACATTTTCCTGGAATAAAGTGAGATTACATTTTAAGCACAAGAAGCAAGGACTGCGGTGTGCCACCAATGACAGAAAATGCAGGGTATTAATAACAGTGTGACTAGTCACATTCAAATGGAAATCCGCACGCTGGTAATTTTAATAACTCGTATTTTTTCCACACCTTGTAGGAACGTGTTTCTAGTCAAACCACGAGGCGCTGGTGCTGGGAATGCAGAGCTTTGCCCACGTCAAGACTCGCTACCTGCCAAACTCTGCAGCTCATGGCATGCTGCATTTCAGAGCACTCATTTGAAGTCCTAAGCACCAAAAACATTCATTGACAAGCAAGCTGAGGGTCTAAGGAAGTTGCAGAACGCCCGGAGCTGGTCTTTAACCAGGAACATCCCTTGTCTCTGCTTCATTTGCCAAAGTTGCTTCCCTTTCGGTAAAGGTCATGAATTCTTCCACATTTGCCCAGTCTTGCACCACTGTCTGCTCTTACTGCTCACGTGTGGTAAGGAAATTCCCATCTGTTTTGGTGCCGAGATGCCCAGGAGCAGGAGACGTGTTCTGCCAGTGCCTGGAGCCGCACGAGGCGCTTTGGAAAGCTGCAGCCTGAAACGATCCCTCCTGCATCAAGAGGACTCTGCACTGCAGAGGACAGAGAACTGCCAGGTAGCCAAGAGCCTCCCCCCCAGAAAAGGCAACCCCCAGTCTTGCTCTGGAGGAAACGAGAAGGAACGAAGGCAGAGAGCTTTCTTCCTAGGAAAAGTCTACTGAGGAAGGGGCCAAGCGCAGCGGAGAAAGAAGAGACATCCTAGGCACCAGCCAACACAGCCGGGGAGCCGACGAGGCCGGTCTGGCATTAGCAAGTCACCTTCAAGGCGAGCGGAGTCTCCGGCTTGTTCCCTTCACCCTTCAGCACCTTGGGCTCCTCTGGGGAAACCAAGCTGAAAACGCTGCTCCAAAATGCGCCCTGAAGCCGAAGGGGACACAAGGTCCTATGGACAGTTGTCACGACAGTTCGGGGGGCCCCTTCTCTATAGGCTGCATGAACACAGCGTCCTGCTCCGGTGGGCAGCTCAGACTCTTGCTTGCCTGAGGCTCTCCTATATTCCAGCCCCAAGCAGTGCAAGATTAAATAAGGAGGTTTGCTTAAAAGAGAGTTTTAAACATACAACAAATCCACTTGTGGGTCCTCTCCTTTATGTTCTGCGTGCGGACTCTGTAAGCCCACGTGACCTCCTGGTTCCTCAAGCTTGCATTTTAAGGAAAAATAAAACAGACATCAAAAGATCTTTCAGTGTTAAGTCCAAGAGCTGGCAACATACCGTGTTTCTCATCCTTTTGGTACGTACCAAGAGCTCGGGGAGTATTTGCAAAAGCCCTAGATCATCATCAACAGCCCTTCAGGGCTTTTGTAGCGATGGGGCTGTGGTCACTTCCTTCCCTCAGCCTTGGCTTCACAGCCGGCGGAGGTCTCTGCAACGCCGGCAGGTCAGCTGCTGTTGACTCATCTTTTTGTTCGCAGCTTTATCTTGCAGACAGTCAGACTCTCAGGAGAAGACGATTTAGACCCTCACGGACAAAGCTGAGACTGCGGCAGAGGCACAAACTGCTTGTCTGCCTGTCTCAGGAATTAGCTCATAAGGAGAGGAGGGGAAGGGAAACAAGGGCTGTCCGAGCAGACGGAGCCGCTAATGAGCCCGGAGAGCACAGACCTGTGGCGCGACTGCAGCAGGGACCAGAGAGGGCAGGAAAGGGAGCACGTGGAGAAGAACTGCCAGAAAAACACCTCAAAGGGACAGCAAAACACACGGTAAGGTTTTTCCCACCAAGAAGGTCATAGCACACTAAAGCTAGTTGAAAAAAAATGAATAAAATAGAAAAAAAACACTTCCTAATACCACTTTTCCACAAAAGCAATTGTGGTCTGGTGGGAAATGGGATACTGACTGGCAGGGGAGGTGGTACACAAGACAGAGCCCAGTTAAGATGGGATCTGTGGTTAGGAAAGTTTGTGGATCCCAGCTTCCGAGGCTCTGAAGTTAACGGCACGTGGGGGACTGCACTCTTCAAACACTTTCTCCTAAATTGGGCTTTTAACCCGAGCACATAAATAGGATCCTCACCAAGGACTGTCAAAGCATTTGTTTGAATTTTTAGGAAGGAAGCTGACGACTCAGGAAACGATCGAGTCTATAGAAATAACTTGTTATGAGGGCCGCAGCGCGTGCCCCCACCTCCAAGAGCACTAAGCTGGTGAGTCCACGTCTACCTGGAGGTGGGATCCGGAGCTCCCGCAAGACCTGCGCAATGTCGTGGCAGTTCTTCTGGGCAGAAGGCAGGTTTCACAAACAGGACAAGGTACACAAGAAAGTGCAGGTAATATATACAGTTTTCACTAGTAACATCTAAAGGTCATGCAATGCATTTGAAAAAGTACTTCAAAAGACCATAATAGGTAGAAGTCCTAATATATATGCGTTCATGCAGGAGAGAAATTCCTTCTGAGTTATTTTTTTCTTGCAAAATAATTTCAAAAAGTCAAACCACCAGAGCACATGCGGAAGTAAATACATTACAAAAACACCCTAATACTTGGACACATGTTGCCAGCTCAGTTCAAATTACTGAACTTTAAATAAACCCTATTCTTTTGTATTTAATAACAACATCTCACCAGATTTAAATCTATTTCTACATCTAGTTGTTACTTCGACTAACGGCAAACTTTGAGTTTTTAACATCAGATATACATATAATGTTTAAACATAAATTAAACATAAAGTGCACACACTTTCTTCCCTGAGGGACAGGAACAAAACCATTTGGAATTACAGTTTTATTTAGCTTTGAAATATCAGAGTGCCCAAACTGGCTCAAACAGGGGCGGTGAAACCTCCCTGGCTCTGAGGACCATTGAATGCAGCACCCACCTGACCCTGAGTGCAGATCTCACAGCACCAGGCACTGAACAAAAACCCTCCCCGACGCTTTAATCCCCTCCGCGGCACCTACGGCACCAAGTACTACCGACTTTTTAAAACCCGCTCTCCTGAAAATAAATAAATAAATAAAATAATTGTGGAGCATCAGTAACCAGATAGTATTCTCAAATTTCAGTGATCTAGTCAATGGAGCCTTCCGCCATGTACTGTGCTCTGTTTCATGCAGTACATGGCTTTAGCTGGCCAAATCTTTTTTTTCCCCACTGAATCAGTAGAACAGTGAAGATCTTTACTTCCCCCCCGCCTCATTTTTTTTTTTTTTTAAGCAGTGGCATATCAATGAGGCACAGATGTGTATTCCAACTCTGCATGGATGAGCACACTGTTCAATAGTGCTGGCTCACACGGTATCAGGGCAAGTTATCACTTCCCATGAAGGCACTCTTATCACCAGGGCCCAGAGAGGTGGCTGCAAATCGCAGCCTTTTTATTTTCAAGGCAGTTTTGCTGAACATTCAGGCTTCAAAGATTCACACTTCCAAAACTCTATAAGAGTTTGTGAACGCTCAATTTGCCAAAACTGTTTACAGTGTAATTGGGCACCGTACCTGTGTCCATGAGATAGCGAAGGCGCTTCTCCACCCGCGCGGCACGGGTGTCAATTTGCTTTTGCTCATTCTCTAGTGCTGCCAATTCTCCTACAACATACTGACTGGTGTCTTTGAACCCTTTCTGTTAAAGAGAACAAACAAGAAGAAAAAAACATCACTTGTAACTTGCATTTTTCTTTTTCACAAACACTTAGTAAGGCACTTACCTAAACAGCCAAATAGCACGCTCGCAACCAAAAAGCCAACACTTACATTTCATAAACTTCACAATCTTGCCAAATGCCAGCATTTGTTTATTAAAACCTAGTCTTTTTTTTTTTTTCTTTCTCTCCTTTAGGAACCATTTCAGAGTCTCCTCATTGATTCTGCAGTTTTTAACTACCAGGCTGACTTTCTGAAATATTTATAATTTATTTCTAAGTACATTAAAGCTCCTGCAGCAAAGCATAATGCAGCGCGGCATAATCCAAATACGGCATTATTTAATGTGCCATTTCTCTTCCATTCAGTCCTCGTTCAATTTTAAAGCACTAGCTTGACATGAAATAGCATGAGCATCTCCATGGGCAATTAAAACGTGGGCGTTTGAGATTCCCAGCAAACCCAGAACAAGCTCCCTCGCCTTTCCAGCTCCTCAGGGTCAATCCCAACACCAAGACTTGGTGGACCAACTATAACACCTCTCTGGCTTTCTCCTACTGCAGGCGATTACCCTGCTACACTGAGACCTGCACAAATACTGCCCGTGATGGTACCTGTGACTCCTACCCTGAGAAACAGGGACCCAAACTACCGCACAGGCGCTCGGGTGCACGGAGAGGACCAACCCAGCCCCGGCCGGCCTCTCCGGTTTGGTGAATGCCAGCCCGAAGGCGGTTCTGGAAGGCCCATTTGGTAAACCCCATCCAACCTGCTCGTTGCTGAGAGTTGTGTAAGTGCTCACAACTCACGCTCAACCCCTGCATCCAAAAACTTCTCCATCTCATCTCAACCGGCCACACAAATCTCCAGCTACGTCCCACAAGGGCCACCACTTTGGCTCTCATAGGGGGAGACAGTTTTAGAAGCGACGTTTGGCACCTCCGGGTTATTCTCACAGGGCTCAACAACTTTCTTACACTGCTTTGGCTCTATGGGGGTAGTGCAGGAGGCAGACAAGGCTGAAATACCATTTCTGAGGTCTGCTTCTGCATATGAAGATGGAAGAAGATATTACTCCTTCAGAATAATCCCGTCTCCTTTGCGCTCCTGGTCATTAGTAACAATGTAGACCCCCAGTGAATGTTCTCAGTTGGAAAAGAAATGGTGAACTGCTTCCAAGTTTTGTCTGTACTCTGTAAGGTAACACTTAAAATGACTGCTCTTTGGAAAGATTAAAAAAAATGTCTCTTTTTTGGAGACATATTTCCCTATTAGAGGCCAACTTGTTGCTGCATAAGAATCACAGATACTTCAACTAGGCAGTTTCAACGTCCCTCAGTAAATGTGGCTGCAATTGTGAATTCAGCATCATACTCTTGTGTGAGTTACAATTAATAATATTAACCATGTCAGCACATTGTTGCAAATAAAGACACAATCAAGAGAAGACTAAAAGAATGACTGAACTCCCAGAAGCAGCAATAAGAGGAGAATTTTAAAGTTTGGGATGTGCAAATTTAAGCTTAATAGGCTCCCATTAATCAATTCCTTCTTTTCATACACAAACTAGCCAATAGTATCAATTCAAATTTCAAGGGAAATCTTTTTCTACCTGTCACAGAGCCAAAACAACAACAACAAAACTACCTGAGAGCAGTCAGTGAAGAAAAAAAATCGGTCTGGGGAGTTGAGATGCTGTGCAATATACTGCCTTTCATCAACTCTAATTAATTGCAAATAGTATGAAAACTTCCCTAATGTCAGCATGCATAATTGTTAGCAATTGTTATTATAAGATGAAAAGAAATGCTGCGTCAGGCTGAAATATCCCAAGAGTTCATGTGTATCATCTGCATATATAATGCGAACGTACTGCGCCAGACCTTTCCAGCTCTGCAAAAGTACAACTGCACTAAAAATAACTGGAAGGTTCCTAAGTTAGATGGCTTGGCACAGATAGGACAGCAGCGCAAAATCTCCACTTGGCTCTAGATTGCTTCAGCAAAAGCTACAAATGTGTTTCGATAAATTGTGGGGAGCAACAAGCAACCACCATCACAGGTCGTGTTGTGTTTTCAGACAAAAAATTCAGGTTAAAACTTGTTCTTCCTGCTTCTGTCCCACAGCTGTCCATCAAAACCAGCTTTCTCCCTGCGGTCTATCAAATATTTCCCTCACAAATCAATTTTACACATGATCAGCCCATACCCCTACTGAGCTGAACCTCCCCGTTAATTAAGTGAAGAAATTACCATATATATTATATTAATGCAAACATCATTCAGCTAGTAATTCACGGCTGATCTGGATAATGGAAAGGTTGAACACCCATTAACCCAAGCCAACAAAATGGGTTGGCTGAGAAATTCTAGCAGGTCTCATGTGACTCTTCCCTCTAACTGCAGCTCTGCGGTATCTGCTATTGTAATAATTAAAATCCTCCCGGTAGATCAATACTGGAATCTCTTTATGGGAAGTGCCCTGATGGAAATGTCTCAAGGAAGCTGGGGCTGTGGAACTCTGAAAAATTCATTTTTTTTATCTGACAATTATCACCACACTGCAGACTAATTCAACAGTGCACCCCTCTCACTCTGCTTTGAATGCACTGGAGATTGACATCTAAAAAACCTAACATCTCATTTTAACAAATAAAGGCACTATTTCCACATACAGTTTGGAATTATCAGCAATCATGAAACCAGACAAAAAATTAATATACATTAAGCACTTCATCTTCTGATGGCTTCCTCTGAGTCTCAGTTATCGCAGCCTTCTCCTCATTTCCTCTCTTTGTATCTTCCTGTATTGATCTCTGCCTTTTCATCTCTTGAAAAAAGAGGAAAGACATGTAAAATTATTATAAAGCTTGATATTTATGTATTGAAATGTGGACTTACATTATCAGGTTGAAATATATTTATTGTTAAATATTATTAAATCATAAGATGGGAAAACATGTCTTAAATTTGCTCCTACCTGGTCTGTTCTCCACATACTGACTGAAAGACTGGAGTTGAGTTTTTCTGACGGTGGAGTCCTTGCCAAACACAACAGGATTTCTGAAGCGCTCGCCTGCCTTTTGCGAGCGCTCAGCACGATGGTCCTCTGCTCCGTTCTGCTAGGAAAACAGGACACACAAGAGTGCCTTTTGTTCCCAAAAGTGAAGCCACAAACCGGGAAGGTGCGTTTCACCCAGGGAACGGAAGGCAGGGGGTGCAAAGGGAATTTCACAACTCGGACTGCGGCTTACCCAGGGTGAAAGTACCGGTTGCAGAAAAAAGCAGAAGAGCGATTAACTTTTCTCTTTTTTTCCCCCGAAATGCGGGGTGGGAAGGGCTGGCTCGTCCCTGCCCGGCACCCTCACGCAGGACTACGCATTGCTCAAGGGCAAGACCCATTAACTGCCGCCCGCGTTTGTCGGCGGCGCCGATTTTTAGACGGAAACTGCTCTTTTGTAACTTTGATTTGTCAGGCGTTGTGTGCGCCGGTGCCGCGCAGCAGCGCGCGCAGCCCCGAACACGATCTCTATCGCCTGCGAAGCACCGGGCTTTGAGCTGCCCTCCCTCCCCTCGCTCTTCTTTCTGCCCGGCACAGGATTCTCTCGCTTTGTACAGTCCCCCAGACTTGTATGACAAGAAGAACTAGTTTCTAATTTTATGCCCATTGAGATAAACCACTAATGCTGGATGAAGGCTAAAAGGTAGGATTATAATACTACCCCACTGAACTGCATTTCATCAGCTATAACTTTCCAAAGCCAGATTTGTAAGTAAGCCCTTTACAGCGAAGGAAACTACAATTATCTTTTCCAGGGCTTCCTATGTTAATACTGGTAACAAATTCAAATGGGTCTATCAACATGAAATATCCCAGAAGACTGAACCACTGCAGTGTGTGGAAACTGCAGATACCGAGGGGCTGTGTACCAAACAAATATTTCATTTTATACCTAATCTTTTATTATTTTTATTAAGTGTTTTGAAAGTAAATAGGGAAAGGCTAAGATGCATGACTAATAGCTAAGCCTGCTGAATGCTGAAACTGGTTATCAAAAGCTACCAAGACTTTGCCCTTCCTCTGCATTGAGACAATCAGTAATGAGGGAGTTCTCCAATGGCCTATTCTCTAGCCTCAAGGAGGCCGGGGATACACAATCCTCCAGGGAAGGTAACAGTTTATCCTTTTCCACAAACACAGAATGCCTCATTTATAAACGTGTAAACTGCATTTTATTAAAAAACAAATCCAACTCAATGCCCGGAGCTCCCCACGAACAGATGGGCACCATATATTCCTTAGAAATGCCATTTTGGAACTCTCCCTTCACAAGGCGGGTGTGGAGGGAAGCTGTTAAGTTGCACCTTTTTTGCTACAGTAACTTGCAAAAAAATAGCTAATGCAGAAAAGCTTTTTTATTATTATTATTATTTTTTGTAACGAGAAATGGCATTCTCTGCAGGTTAGCTGATAGCAAATTGCCCTAATGGAGGTGCCCTGGGCGTCATTTATTGAATTAAGCTTAAAAAAACCAGAGTATTGCTCATATCATAAGGATGGCTTTTCAGCTGCAGGAACCAGGCTGCTATGATTCTGGCTAAATAAAAGGCTGTTTCCTGTTATTAGCACAATAACCATTTGACAGGCTAAACTAGAGTCTTTACCAAAATAAACAAACATGGCTAATTTTTTAGGCCTGGCAACATGCTAAAATATCAGTGTGATTAGCCAGCAAATCCCATTTTAAGAAACCTTTTTATGACTAGGGACTTCTGCCACTTTACAAATGTATTCCTCTAAGCCCACTAATTCAGTTAGCCTTTTCAATCCATTGTATTATTCTTGGGCCAGCTTCATTTTGCATTAAATCCACTGCAGAAAGCTAAATTGAACGCAAAAATCAGACTTGATCCAGGCTTCCTTTTGTTCAAAGATAGAGACCGAAAGTCCTCTGCTGCTGCCACACACTTTCATCACCAATTTATAGGAACCGACAGTGTAAGGGAAAAGCAATGAAAGTCATTGTTTTGGGACTTCAAAGCATCTCTGTATCTGGGGAAGGAAATCCTTTCAGTCAGCAGTGCTTTCCCCGCAGACTGCAGGTGGGTGAAAAGTTATACCCAACTGCAAGTGCCCCAGAGCCATAGGGATATTAATGACATACACAGGCTATTTAAAAAAAAAAAAAAATAGTAGTCAGAACGCAAGGGGCCTAATTAAGAAAACGAAAGGGCAAATTGGTTGGTGTGTGCCTTACGTGAGAGGTGAACGGTAAGAGCAGGCACAGCAACCGCATGCACCGCGTACCCATGGCTTTATTTTTCCCGAGCCACTCGTTGTCAAGTACCCAGGCATGTATGTCTTTAAAATGTAATGCGGCTTAATTTTAATGGGGAAAATCCAGGGGGTCAGGCTTGGAAGGGAAGCAAAGCCCCGAGAGCCCAATCCTACTCTCACAGAGTCAGCGAGAGCTTTGCTGCTGCTTCCATGGGGAGCAGGATAGAGCCCGGGCTTCACTTCCCATTAAAGCAACAAGCTCATCAGGAAATAACTCAGAGACGATTTTTGTATCTGTTACTATTATGCCAGACAATTACCAGTATCGAGATCAGAAAAATAAATGGGAAATGTGTTGATTAATCAACAGAAAAAGCCTAGTGCACAGCAAAGCATGCAATTGCGCTGCCGTGAAGATTTGCTGCATTTCTTGCTGTGAAGGATTTGATAAGAAATCATTTTCCTCATCACGAAGTACACAACAGAAATCGGAACACACAGGTACCGAGACAAAAGCATTAATCAAAACTTACCTTAATGTCTTGCTCTGAGCTATCAGTTACAGCTTTCTGAGCAGCACTGGAGAGTGAATTTGCCACCTGTGGCTGAGCTTCTAGGAGCTTCTTCAGCTTCAAATCCACCAACTTACTGTTTTGTTCTGCTAAATATGCAAATACCACATACAACAGAGTGAGATGCATTTAAATGCAGAGTTGCTACAACAATGTATCAGTTTAAAAGGTAGATTTCCTTCCCTTTCCTATCACTTCCAGCTGAAATGTAAAAACTGGAAGAATTAAAAAAACCTTTTTTTTTTTTTGTGGGTCAGATTGATGTAGATTTACGTAAAGCGTGTTACATGGACAGATGTTTTCTAAATTTCCTCAAAAAACATATGTTAAAAAAAAAGAAAAAAGGCAGCACTTGTCTAAACAAGCATGAACTATTAGGTGTTTCAAGACAGAAGATGAAAAACATAGAAACCAGGCAGCGTTCATGAGATTTTCCTCCCAAGCTGCGCGCACCTATACTTTGGAATACAAACACACATAAAGATCCATTTATTTTAACATGACACGTAACAATTTATCTTTAGTATACTTTAGTATAAGTACTGATAACCCCTGGAGTTTATGACCTGCTAATTCATCCGAAGGCTCCTTGGCACAGCTCCCCAGCCTTCAAACTGCAGTATCCGAAGAGCCAGCTTTCTAGTGATATTTTACAATGAGTTACAGAACCCGCCGAAGCCAAGAGGGCCATAAAACACTTCGTAACTCCATCTAAGGGACAGATGCAGAGTGTGCTGAAGTTCACCGCCTTTTTTCCCGCCGGCTTTGGGGATCGGGGACAGCGCCCCAAGCGCAGCGCCCATCGCCTCCCGCTCCGTGCGGCTACGCTCCGGAGGCGCCCGTTCCGGCAGAGCCCCGGCGAGGGCGGGAAGCCCCTTGGCCGCGCGGCTCCTTCCCAGGACGGCGGCGCTCCGATTCGTGCCGGCCGAGGGATTTTTGGCGGCGGCGGCGGCGGGCTGGGCCGGGCGATGACGAAGGACAGGCTCCCTCGGCTCCGGCACGCCCTGCCAGGGTGTCCTTAATTGCGGCGCGCGTGTAGGGACACGCACGTTCTCGCGGGCTGATGCACAAACATCATGTAACAGCTGTGATATAAGAGGGTCACGTTTGGGCAGCTGCGGTCACGGTGCCATGTGGCGGCCTCAGCACATACAGGGGCAGGATTTAACACTGGCAACTCAGAGGAAGTTTTCTGGGGGAGATGGAGGGAATTAACATTCAGTAGGGGATAAATTAATTAATGCAATCAGTAGCGATCCCAAAGGTGAAAAGGCCCTTACACCTTTTCATTTAATGTCCCCCAAAGACTCAGCCTTCACTAGAGCTTGCTCTGAATTGGCAGCGATCCACTAAAAACTGCCAGCCCTGATGTCCGTCCTCTTCCTCATTTGTTTGAACAGTGCTGTTCGTCCTCCCAGCTAACGTGCAAGCTGAACTTCACGAGGGCTTCCCCCTTCTCTTTTCTTTCCAGGATGTCTTCCCATGGCGGGGATGAAGGGCTGGTAGGGCTTTTGTATCCCTGAGAAGGCGCCTTCTCAGGAAAAAAAGGCCCATGGAAATAAATACTGGCCATTCACCAGGGCTGTGTGACAGCAATATTCATTTACCGATTTTCTATCTCTCCTAAAATGAACCAGTATTTATTGGAAAAATCATCAGACAGGATTCTGCTCTAAATGAACTTAAGCCAAATGCTGGAAACACTAAATATATTTCCTTAGGTGTCTGGAAATGCCCAAAGAAACAAACCGACAGAAAGGAACAGACTCAAAATTTTCACACCGAAGAAAAGACTAGCTCACTAAGGCAACTGAGGGCAAGGAAAGCGGTATAAATGTCGCTGGCAGGTTAATTTCCAAGGAGCAAATACTAAATCAAGGGTGTTGATTTAATATATGCGCTTGGCGTGGGCAGAGCCGACACAGAGGATGCCAGGAAAACTTTGCTTTTGCTCCCCCTTTGCCGCGGCCGCCCTGGGCGCACGGTGCTTCTCCGCAGGGCTGTGGCTCCGTGCAGCTTGCAATGACCCCAAACCTTGGCAGCGAACGCCCCAAGGATGCGGCTGCCGTCCCCGGCAGCCCGCGGGGACAGGGCTCAGGGTGGCCGGGCCATCCCGGGGGCTCGGCCTTGCCCAGCGAGCCCGGGACACCCCAAACAGGCAAATCTGCCGCTGGGGGGGCTCCCCGCTGCCTTGCTTATTTTCCGTTGCAACCAAAAGCAAACAGGAAGGCAAAATGTTCGCAGAGAATGGAGATAGGGGGTAAAAAGGTCTGGAAAGGCATAAATTAATAGTTTAAAAATTACGAAAGAGAGAAGCAGCACATCAGCACTGATGACGATGGCGTGTTAGTCATGCAAAATACACAAAATAGCCATTATTTAAATTACCCGTTGAATCAAGGTCATTTTCTAGGTTAGTAAGCTCATCTCCACCTCCGGAAAGAGAGCATTCGGGCACCTCCTCGTTAGTATCTATCTCAATATTATCCTCATCCTCAGCCTCATCTGTAGGAACATACAGCATGAAGGTTAGTATTTTCTTTATGTACATGCATGTACACCATTAAAAACACAAACGCTTCAGAGACAGAACTGAGCACGGTTACAATAAAAAATGCAAATTGTTAAATAAGTCTGGAAGGAGCTTTCTCTCCACCCGCTCACGGAGGGATCTTTGAACTGACGCAATTCAATATCCACGCGGGGGGCTCTGCTGGAGCCCGGCACAAGAAAGGTAGAGCCTGGCCTCCGCGGTGGATTTTCTCCGGGCTCAACGTCTGGCTAACTCTGAAAAGCACACGTGCTTCTCCTTACCACTCGGAGCGGAATGATTTCCCCCAGGACGCCGGCAAGGCCCAGCGGGAGCCGGGTGCCGCAGTTGGCGGACGGCAGCCCCGCAGCGCCCGGGGCCCACGGCCGGAACGGGGAGCTCCCCGCGACGGGCAGGGCGGGAGCTCTTCCCTTGCAGCAGGCGCATCCCTGCGGAAGCGCCCGGCTCTCCCACCGCTCCGGTTTTCAGTGCGAAGGGAATCCCGGCGGCGCCGGCTACGCTCAAGAGCCGCTGCCAGTGCTGTGCCTCGCTCTGAATCAGCCTACACATATTTTAAACAAAACAGCAATCGTAATTACTCTTTATATTTTTACACGATTCTTCCTACCAAGTTTCCCAGAACGGCTTACGAGTATCACTTGTAAATTGGCCACATAATGTTTTATGTAGCTGGCGATTACTGTTATTATAATTAGGATGATGATGTGGGTAAATTAAGGCACAGAAAGAGTAAGTGACCTCAGGAAGATCAAATGGTAAGTGCTGAACCGTGAAGGAGATCACAGAAGAAGCCCTGACTCACATTTTCAATACAAAGAAATAATTAAACGACATCCATAAAAGCTTGATTAATACTTTAAAAACATGTAGTTGCATTGTATTTATTGGTTTTTAGTCTCACATCAAGTGATATCTACTCTTGCTCAGACTCATAGGCACATTGTTTTCCTAAGCATGTACGCATGGCTGTAAAAATGACTAAAGAGATGGCTAGAGCATACCTGGAGAAAGAATGCACCTATTTATTAACTGAAAGGAACTTTAAAGAACTGCCTGATAGGAATAAATGCTCTTTATAACTGCACGACTTTTATACATTCACTCCCCATTTTAACTAAAGGGATCCTAAATATCGTAACACGAAATTGCAATCCCAAACACCAGAAGCCTGAGGAAATTTGGACCTGGACTGGCCCTTGACACTCGCTGTCCCTCTTTGGAATACACGGGACTTCAGCCCCAGCCCGGGAGCCCGCACTTCGCACCCAGGCCGCTGAAGCATGGGTTATGCAGTTGCTTATTTTGTTTCCCTCCTTATGCCCATAATTTCCATTTTAGGAGGCTATTTGCTGTGTTTTTTCCCCTTTTTTCCCCCTGTTTGCTAGTCCTTTCTTCCTTGAGTCCAAAGCACCCGAAGTGCTCGCAGGCAGCCGGCAAGGGCAGCTCACAAGCAGCAGCCACCACCAAGTGCTCGTAGCTCCGAAGGAGATGCCGGCGTTGAAGGCTGACGGATACTAAGGGAATGCTTAGATGAGATTATCTGATTTTCCTTAATTTAATTGAATTCAGTGAGAGGAAATCGGAGGCACTGGCTTTGACACCACTGTTTTAGACAACAAAAGAGATGGAACTGTTGATTTGTCCCTTGTGTCAGATAATGACCTGCCCTCATATTTCATTTAAAGTCAGCAGGTCTTAGAGGGGAGTACGACTATCACGACACTTACTCTCTACAAGGAGCTGTCAATTGCAAGCATTCTTTGTAAGAAATTTCAGAAGTTTTCAAATATTTTGCAAAGCTGACAGGTCCTTTGTTCTAAAACACTCTAGTTTTCTTCAAGTCCAAAGTTCTTCCATGGTAATAAAAATGAAAACGTGTTTTGGAAGCATGTTCCAACACGACTTTGCAATTATAAACAATAAAAGGAATAATGTCATGAAGAGATAACAGATACCTTTATGAAAAAATGTTATCGTACATGTATGGAGGAGCACATGTATGGAGGAGCACATGTAAGCTGCCACTGCTGTTGCACAAATAGTGCTGGTTCTGCAGGGAAGAAGAAGTCTCCAGCCTCCAGGATTGTCTCTGGGACATCCTCCAAGCTTGTGCATACTTATGTATTAAGTTTATTTACTTTCGGGTACAGAGTTCGCTCAAAGGCTCCAGGATGTGACTAAGAGAACGTGAACAGCCGTAAAGAAAGCAAAGGTGGGGAATGGAAGAAACGCAGAGCGGAGATGCTGGTTCACGTGCACGAGAAACCAGATGTAAGGACAAGTAACTGCCAACAGAGAGAATATTGCCTGTTAAAAATATGAAATTGAGGTTTCCGAGCTGCAGCACCTCTTTGCGTCTTTCCAGCTTTTGTCATTGATTCCAACATTTTTTAAACTTTTTTTTTTTTTTTTTTTTTTACTTTTGGTCCTACAGCACATTTGGATGCTTCTTTTTCTGCTTTTTCCCTCCCCTTTTGCCTGGGCACTTTGGGCACTTTTCTCACCAAAGCCTCTTAATGCAAGGCTTGTGTTTCCCCTCGTCCTGCCCATTGTGCCTTGCCTCCCCCTGCTGCCTAGTGGCCACCTCCAGATAGTGGCTGCTTCCCCGCAAACCTGTTATCCCACATAAAGGGGGAGATGTGCCAGGGAAGGAAGCAAGCACACTACCCAAATCCCCCAAAGAGCAGGGACAATACCTAGATAAGATGCCAATTCCTTGGCCCCCTCGCTGCTGGGAAAAGAGAGGGTATTTGGATTCCTATCTTGATCCTGTCCCAGCATCCATCTCAAGGCGTTTGCTTATCAGCCCGAAGCGAGTAGGACATCTAATAAATTTGAAGCTGCCATCCTGAACCCTCTGGCTGTTGGCAGAAAGAACTATTTTCTGTCTCACATGCCAAATAACCTCCTGAAAAAGACTGCATTTTGTAGAAAAGGATGCTGCTTATCCAGGAAAGTTTCTCTTTGCCATAGGCATTTGAGTTTCTCAGACCATGATTAAATACAGCCTTTAGCAGAGGATGTAGCACCAGTGCCAAAACACAAAACTCTCAATGACAGTATAGAAATATTGAGAGGGCAGATATTCACCAGCAATATGAGCAAGAAATTAGTCTTTAGAATTAGTCTTTAGTCTCCAAAATCCAAAAGTTGATCTTTTTTTTTTTTTTTTTTTTTTTTCCTGGAAGAACTGAATTGAGGGAGAGAAACATGTTTTGGAACCTTCCCTTTTGATAAATCGAAACATAGTGATCAATGCAGAAGAAGAGTTTAAGAAACATAACAGGCAAGAGAGCTTAGAAGACCCACAATATTCCTGTAAACTTGTCCTTGGGCACTGTAGAGGAACTGTGTGTGGCTACAGGCAGCAGCAGAACAACTACATGTGAAAGCAGCTGGGGTAATATTCACAACAGTCATAAAGAGGAGACAGTGTGTATTAAATCCTAATTTACGCTGGAAATCAAGAACTGAAAGAGCAAACCAGAAACAGTTATGATTTATTTGGATTATAAACTGTTGGTGTAATTTCACAAAACCATTCCATTTTTAGAAGAATGAATTTCTTGAGTAAAGATGGGAAGTAGCATACGAAATTACGAAGAGTGTTGTGGAAATATGTTGAAGATGGTCCATAAAGAAAGCTTTGTGAGAAGGAATGAGTACAAGGAAGTGCCGGAATATTCACACATTGACAGGAAAAGAACATGGAGGAGACAGGGAACGAAAACTGGAAGACCAACAGTAGTCTAGATAACTTGGACAAAGTACTGCATGAACAAAGAAAAACTCAGGCAGAATATACAAGCCAAGGAGATAATGCTGAAGCTGAAAAGTAGTGATGTTATAGGAGACAAAACTCAACAGGTAAAATGGTGAAAACTTCAGATAAGTTGTTGGTATTCATAACGTCTGTTCTTTTAACAGCACAGAAACTCAGAGTGCATATGCAGCCACCCATATGTAGTTCTATATGGATGACAGGCCTGTGTATTGGCTGCAGGGAGCAACAGGAAGCAGAGCTCGGCACAGTCTGCACACAGACATTCAGATGTACAGAAAGAGGGACAGAATTTGCCTAAATTCGCTACGGAGCAATGGCATGAGACAGCAGGCAGCATTTGCAAAAGTTGCATCAAGTTTTGCTGCAACAGTGACAGGGTGGGAGACTACTGAAAAAACAGCGTGATACAGATATTTACAGAAATTAGAGAAACCAGGGAGGCAGATCCAGGCCCCCTGAAAGCAATAATGCCTCAAACTTGCCCAGGACAAGTTTGTTAACTAGGCTGAAGAACCTGAATCCCGGCCAAGGAGAGGAGCAGTTCAGGACTGTTTGCTCAAGTGTTAAGCACACAGTTCCTCTAAGACACCTGACAAACCTAATGACGGACAGAAAGAGCCAGCAGCAAAATTTAGAGGAAATTCTGATGAGGGCAGGCCGTATCTTAGAGAAAGTCACATTGTGGCACCATTTAGCAACACTGCAAGCGACTTGCTGAGGCCTGAGAATGTAAGTGCCACCTAACCGAGCACTTGGGGCGTGCACGAAAAGCATTACTTGGAGGGAAGGCATGGCAGGAACTGAAACAGCTGTGGACAAGCAGGATAAAACCGTGACTGGGAAGCAGTAGGATGGGGAATCAGCAGGATAGGGAACCGCTAACAGTGGAGAGGGATGAAGAACATCACAGTAGTCTGAATATACAAGTACTGGGCCATTTCACTGCCATGGCCGGTCCTACCCAACAAGGAACTTCAAGAACTCCCTGGCTGACAATCACTGCCCCGTGGGCTTTCAGAGACATTGGTAAAACCACACATGGGATATACTCTCACATGTTTAATACATGTGTATACATGTGTACTCTTACATATTTAATACAAACGTGTGGGACTGGGAAAGCCCTGCAACAGGAACCTCGACCAATCTCCCTTCCCTTTTTCTTCTCTTTTTCAGCACTTTGGGGTGTCCTTTCTGGCCTCAGAGCACACCCTGGACCAAAATATTTGTAAGTTCAGAGAACTTTTATAAAATGTCTTATTGCCCATCAATGACCGAACGTACCTATTTATCAATAAGCAAGAGTGTGTTGGCAACATTGATTTACTGGGTAGGGGGAAGAAAACTGAAGACCAGAGCCAAAGCGAGACACACAACAAACTGCTTTCTCTTTGACATTATGTAGGATTTTAGTACACAATAAGAACATATTTAATCATGCATGTAGAAAATATATATAGTAGAAGAAAAAAATCACTTCATCGCTGAACCTACATGTGCTGCAAATACAAAGCTGGATTTCCCTGAGTCTCTGTTTTACAACTACACGTTAGCATGAAAAACAGTTTCCCCTCAGAATATGTAGGAGACACTGAAAGAGGAAGAAGCTTGTACAGAAATATGTGTTCAGTACCCATTTGAGTGACACCGCATTACTCCTGCTCGCAGCACTGGCAGGTATATGAATTGTAATGACATTTCAAAGTCAGTTTAATAATATTACAGCAATATTACAACTGAAAACCTGTAAAGGCAAGTGGTATGTCAAAAGACTGCCATTAAAATCAAAAGGTTATTGCTTCCAACTCCCACGTGCCCTCTTTAAAAAAGTCTTTTAGAACACATTTAATAAAAAAATAAAGTCCTTGGGTATTCCTAAAGTTCTTTTCCCCAAATATTATGGCCCTACTCCTAAATAAAATATATCTTGGAGGGACTGTAAGCAACCGTCAGGAAATTCTGAAAATTACGGGGAATGGCAAATTTATAAATAACAGGCCCATAGCAGTGATTGGTTCACATAAATATCACTTCTCTGCAATCATATATACCCTTGTCTTTTAATTGCTGGAAATTGAGTGATATAACCCTGATTTGGAAAACTTATCTACGGCCGGTCTTTTGATACGTGCACCTGATGCACAACAATTCCCGACACCGCCAGTTTGAAGCGTGAATAAAAGTGATACCCAGAGAGGTCTTCTCTGGCTTCTAGGTTGCCATAGGAATAAGATACGAGGTTCCTTAACTCACCTCCAGATGCCTTTGACCTTTCTTTCAACTTTTCTGCAGCCATTTCAGTGTAGCTAGGAAGTTCTGACATCTTCACTCCAGATCGAGCTTCTGCTATTAGCTGACGAGCTCGCTCTCTCAGCTGCCGACGCCGCTCTTCATCCTGCTGCTAAGATATATTGAACAGTTGCCAACTCAGTAATTGACAGAAATGCAATTTCATTCTCAATCTGATCATCATGATAGTAACTGGTTTACAGCGTGGTGCTTGGCCCACATTATAAATAGGATGTTCCGTATCAGTTGGGTGTCACACCACAATTTTTAAAGACATCCACGGATCAGATTTTTTTTTCCTTTCGTTTTAAAGCATTCCCCAAATTATTATTGCATTAGAAAATTATTTGCAATTTAAAGCACCCATAAATTAAGTGCTATAAAAACAGGCTGATTAAAATGATTCTCTGAAACTTGGGGGGTTCAAAGTTGCAGCTACCAAAAGTTTTATTGTGGCTGTAAAAATGGTTTTAGTTGAATTACTGGTTTGAGTAGAGTTTTATCATAGCTGAAATGAGAAGCCAGATGCTGCTCTTGGTTACTCCATTAACCAAGCTGGCTTCAAAGGGTAAAACGACATCCAAAGTGAGGAATAGAGAGGGATCTGACCCTCGGACTTCAGTGGATAAATCTTCTTGAACAGAAAAGAAACAAATGAGCATTAGGGAAAGAACAACAGACTCCAGAGCAAAAGAAGACTTTTCCTTGCTGAAAAAAATGCACTATTTGCACTATTACTGTGGCTTCGCTCATTAATTAAAAAGATCATATGATTTATTCTGGGAATCAACCCAGATAACGCTCACCTACTAAAACCTGTAATTACATTAGGATATTAATATTTCAGTTTTGCAAATGCAAAAATTTACTGCATGACGTTTTGGACATGACTAACATGTCACAACTGAAAAATATGCATAAAAAGATGCATCCAAACATATCTATGAAAAGCCATTAAACCATAAAGGAAGGACAATTTCAGTTCTAGTCTTAAAAAGTTGAATTTTTCTAAGTTTGGGAGAAGTTTGCATGACTGTTCCCCTTCTGCCCCACCAGCATTACAAATACTCCTAAATGCAACAAAGCCAGCACCTGGTTTAAAGTCAAATTCATCTAAAACTTCACATTACCGGTGTAACATACAGGATAAAACCCAAGATATTCGCTGTTGGCCTTAACTGAGTGGAATATAGCAAAATGCCTAATTTTGGAGAGCCACACTGGCACCTTTCCCACCCAACCAGAGCCCAAACACTGCGCACCTGCAGACGTTGGGAAGAGCTGCTCCTAAGTGCTCTTTTGCTTAAGCGATCGTTAATAAAACAAGCCCAAAATACTAATTAGGTACATTTCACCGATTTCCATGCAAATTGTTTGTTTGTAGCTATTTACTCAGCATTGTTCCCGGCACAATAGGGCAAATGCAAATGCAGGCATCCCAAGGCAGCCCTAATGGGACTCTCTGCTGAGAACCATTAGCCCAGAGGTGCGCTGTAATTCAATCCTCCAGCAGCCAGATTTAGCCTCATTAACAGCTTGCATGGGCAGGTTACAACTCATAAAACCCGACAGTAAACACGGCGTATGGACACAGTGCAATATCTTGTGCCTGAGTGACAGATTCCCTATGAGCTCCCTGCGACGGGCTGTGCTGCTCGGGCCCTGCCGCCTCCCTGCCACGGCACCCGCTGATCCAAAGAGTTTTATCCGAACCGTTCTCGTTGAAGGCCACATCCGAGAGGCAAGCCCAAAGCTGCTCCGGCTCCTAGGCACTCTAATGGATCCCTTTAATTTAATTCATAGCCAGCCAACTGACACGGCAACCAATTTTCTTTCAACCCACGGTATTTGGTAACATTAATTACGTTCAAGTTTACACGGAATAAAATCGCTCGGATCTTCACCGCTTGCAATTCCCGGCGTACGCGAACTTGCGGCTTTGATTTAAGCGACTTTTCAAAAGCAGTGGGCAAAATTTACAGTGAGGTTCCTGTGGGGTTTTGCACTGAACAGTTTCCCCTTGCTGGACCACAGAGAGCTTAAAAATAAGCCCGGTTACAAAACCGGGCTTATTTGGTGACAAAAACACCCGCAACTGAGTAGCCTGATCCCCTCCCCTCCTTCTGCAAGCGGACTTGTCCCCTGCGTTATTAGCATAGTCATTAACATCCTGGGGATCTCCAAGCAAACACAGATTACAGCGCCGTGTGTGTGTGCTGATTAAGCCAATCATCACCGGCGGATAAGAGAAAAGCGGCGTATTTATTGCTGAAATTCAATTCACGCATCGGAGCTGCCGATTGCCGGCCTTGGCGGGGGAAACCCGGGTGGAGGGAGCCACCGAGTTGAGATCCGGAAAAAAGCCCGGAAGCCGCTGGGGTTAAGATGGGAGTTACGGAGCAGTTACCTACAAAGCCAATTTTCCCGATGGATTTTGGAAAGCAAAGTGCTGAGAAGTTACACAGGCACGCGCCCAGCTGCACTCCTGCCTGAAGGGGGAAAAAAAGGGGGAGAAAGAGCGGTTCAAACGCAGCAAGGACCACGCAAGCCCCCGTACAGCCAGGTTTACAGAGCAGTTGGGTCTCAGGGAGAAAACCAGGCACATTTCCCCCCACTCTGACCCACGAGACATTGGAGTTTATTCTGCTATTTGCCCCCGAAGACTCAGGAACGGCCTAAGAATCTGCCACGCGGCTGCACAGCAAGTGAAACTTCCCCTTTTAAGGACAAACTCTTCAGGAATAAGTAATGTAATTCCTTGTTTCCCTCCTATAAAAATGTATTGGTATGCAGTTTTTATATTTCACAGTTCACCGCCATCTCGGCAAGCTGTCTTCCACTGCTTCAATGGTGCTACTTTTAATTTTATCCTCCTTAGTCCTAGTAATTAAAGTGATCAGCAGTGGCATCCCAACGGCTTTGACACAGCTACAACCCCCTAGCAGACTTCTGCTTTTAAGGGGAGCGGGGAGAAAAAAGGCTGGAGCCTCCGCGCCCGGGAACAAGGAGCGCGAGCTCCTCCAAGCCCCAACTTTATCCAATTGTCCTTTCAGGAGGCCCCGGGCTCCGAAGAGGCAAATAAAACTGGTTGCCATTAGGGGGTCCTTTTTGTACTCGCCGACCACTGCTGCTTTGGCCAAAGAAGCCGTGGATTTGTGCCCGATTTGCACCCGCTCCCGGCATCGGCGATGGGCAACGAGGGGGCAGAAGCAGCCCCCGAGTCCCGCGCGTGACGCGGGCAGAGCTCTTAAAGGGAGAAAGTTTAAGATGAGTTTAAAACAAGGAACAGTTTCTTGGAGGCAGCAATTTGCTGCGTGCGCAGCTCCCGGCAGCCCCGCTCGCCCCCCATGGCCGCCTCCTTCGCGGAGCGACGGGAAGGACGGCCCGGCGGAAAGGAAAAGGCCTCCGGGCTTGTCCGGAGGCCGGGATTACCCGCACGTACCTATTCACCCGCACAGCGCCGATGAAAAATGAGGGGGGCTGCGGGGGGAAGCACACAAAATTACAAGGTCTTCTAAAGGCTCGGGCAGTTTGGCCAGGCTGGGGTTTACCGTGACCTTGATCGGCTCTTGTTTGAGTAAATAGGATTTGGGATGAAACATTAAAAGTGTTTAGCGGATCTTTTCAGAGCGGTTCCAACTTTTCTTCTGTTGGTTTATAATATAAGCAGACATGCTTGTAAATGGCCACACCTGCTCATTTCTCTGGGGATGTCCTGAGCTCGGCTTTTGCTAACAAAGAAAGGACCGGGGGAAAAAATCAGCCTTTCTTGTTGCAAAACAGAGTGGAAAGTCAAAATCTTTCTCAAGTTTGTCCCATCTGGTCAGATTAAATCTTTGATGGCCCCAGGGACCGTGTTTATGCTTGGGCCGCGCGCTACCAGTTCAGAGAGGCTCAAAACACCCAGGTAGCGAGAAAACCACGAGCTGCTAGGGCAGGACGCGCTCGCTGCAAACAAGGGTGAGCGGGGTTTGCATTTTTGTGCCCGCTCACATCTATTTCAGTAGGAAGCGATCGGCGGCGGAGAGAGAGACATAAACATCTCGGCTATTTTCCGCCTTCTGCCGGCATCAGCTCCTCAGTCCCCATAAAATCACGCAGAGTTTGAAAATACTGTGCATGGAGGGAGACCACAAAACAGACCAAACCTCTTGCCATGCAAAAAGCAGCTCCTGGGCTGCAATCTCGGTGCCGCTGAGCGACTAAGGAGATGAGGCAGAATGAAGCCCAAGTAGCCTGAAGTCTAAGACTGGAGGAATCGCAAACCACCTCATCACAAAGCTGCCTCTTTCAGAAAAGAAAAAGACCCCAAACTCACAGGAAAACGGGGCTGCATGACTGCAAAAATGCAAAACGTCTCCGTAAATCTAGGTGTTATTTTTAAAGACATGCGAGCCGCCAAAAAAAAAAAAAAAAAAGATTTTTTTTTCCAATGTTATTTATTTTGTCCTGGAAAACCTACAATTCATTTGGCGCAGTATTCACAGCGTGAAGAACACTGGCTTTAGAGAAATAACCCACTGAAAATGTAATCCCTCGTGTTGCTGTGAAACTGATAAATTCTTAGTTTACCAAAAGAAAAAAAAAAAATATATATATATATGAAAAAAAAAAAATGAATGGCTGACTAAGTAAGTATCACCTTGTGCTACATCCAAGGCCTCTTGCTGGTTGTCTGGCTGCTCTTTTGTAGGCAAAAAGGAGCTGAACGCTCTCTGGCTCCTTAGATCTGGCCCAACAAATGCACTGCCAGTCATGCACATGGATCCAGCTTAAAACCCAGTGTGAGCCTAAAAGAAGCTAGTCAAACTGGCACCTACTCATGCAGAAGGAGATAGATTTGTCATGACAGGCTGATTATTCAATGTAAAGAAACAGTTTAGCTTTTCTAATCTGGTACAAATACATCTTTCTCAGAGAAAAAAGTAAAAGGTCCAGCAGTTCAAGTATTTAAAGTAAAGAAACCAACAAAAAATTGTAACGTCAAAGTGAACCATAGGTATTTGTGCGGGAGCGTTCTGCAAAACAGCCCTGCAGTTCTATTCAGATAAATAAGATTTAACCCATTTAACCCTTTAGGCGCTTCCCCTCGGTGCTGCTGGGGCCGAGCGTTTCTCTTTCCCACTGCGCTCGGCGCTACGGCAAGTGTTAAGAACTGCCTCGACCACCTCAACACGAACACGCTCGCGGTTTCCCTGCTCTCCTGGGCCGCTGATGCCGAAGCCGCCCTGGCGAAGCAGCCCGGGGGGCAAATCGAACCCAAAAGCGACAACACAGCCCTCCGCTAACTTCGTGGCGGGCATTTGCTGTGCTGATGCAAGTCCGTGCCCTGCCTCCTCCGCGCGCTGTAATTAAGGGCAGCCATCGCCGAGGGCGTCAGGATGCGGGGGCTCCTTAGGGCCGGCACCAGGACTGCGGCTGCTCCGGGCACTGCCCGCAGGCCGGGGCTCAGGAAACGCGCGGCGACGGTGCCACCGGCCAGCCAGGGCACAACGGCTCAATAGGCTAAAGTCGGTATTTTCGGTGCCGTTCAGTGACCTGGTTCCCAAGAGGAGAAGCTGCTTACTCATTGCAGGAGTCGACATTCGTGCAGCTCCACTTACGGGATTTGCTCCTGTGTAAACTTGACTTTACAATTCACAAGAGCAACAGCAAAAGTTGCGTTACGAAACGGCGCGTTCTGGCAAGCAGCTCGGAGGCGGCAGCTCCGGAGCAGCGCGGCGGCCGGGGCCTCCTCCCCGGGACGCCGGGAACGCGGCGCACGCAGCGGCCGCACTTGCCCTCTGCAGGAAGGCGCCCGCTCGCCGGCCGAGTTCTTGCCCCCTGCTCTGCTCTTAATTTTAGGGGAAGGGCGGAGGGATCGCAGCCTGCCTGCATGTGACCAGACTGCAAAGAAACAAGTGCAGCCGTGCGCCTTCCCCATCCTATTTTGCTTTTCTATTTTATTTTTTTTTGAAAATGTCCTGCAAACTGCTGGCAGCTTGTTTTTAATGGAAAATACCAATCGCCCAGGATCTATACCTAGCCTTTTGCCAATAATGAGAAAACTTCACCTTCTGTCCCCAGCAATTCTTAGGAAATCTTTTGCTGTTATTCCTACAAATCCAATTACAGATTGTTGAGTAGCTAGTGGAGTAAGCTTATTGAGGAGTGTCACATCACTAAGTCGTGCGTATGTGTTTCAGTTTGTAATGTGGTCTGAGCCGCTGTAGAGGTGTCAACTTAAAATGCAAGTAAGTAGCAGAACAGGGCTAATCCCAGCCACTACTCCCCTGCAGCCAAATTGTAGCGCAATGAATGACAGTGGAAATGCAAAGATGCCACTGTGCTTATCACACACAGCCAGATGGTGGACCTGGATCAATGCACACATGCCACGATCAATGCATTTGATAAAGAATTAAGAAGAAAACTGTACATGTTATCAAAGAACTTGTACATGGCATAATTATGATTCTGCATGTGCTTACTGATGATATTGGAGACTCAGAGGCAGGTGATAATGAAACTGATAGGAAGAAATAGCTTAAAGGCTACAGCATATGGCCTCAGCACCACGAAATCTTGTCAAATAGTTCAGAAAGCTTTTTTAACTGTTATTACAGGCTGCTCATAGTGCAAGCTGGTGGCAACGTTTTAATTTTTTTTTTTAATCTGAAATGTCAAAAAGTTACAAAAGCTGTACTTTTCAGAACGGCTCGGAAAATAATTAAGACACTATTGTGTTTTAAACGCGCACGCACAAAAACTGCAAGCAGAGTCAGCATTCACTATTTTGCTGCCTTTTTTTCTCTTCTTTTCTTTCCTTTTCTTTTTTTTTTTTTTAAAGACATAATTACGTGTCCCTGACTGGACGGTTTTAGAATTTAAGGGAGCTCGTGATCGGTCCTGGAATGTATCTGGGTAACGATTTGCGGCGTCTGCAGATACAATTTTCGGCATTACTTCTAATCAGAGACACAGCATTTGCCTGTTGCCACCTGCACTCTGTCAGCTGCATTAGAACTACCTCGGATGAGAAAAACTGCAATTAAAGATATGTGGCAAGCGGCAGAAAGTCATAAAAACGCATATACATTTTCTAACATATAAAAGGTACCTAAAATACAAACACTCATGCTCCAGTTGATAGAAGAGCTGTCTAATCAACGCCTGGACGTAACTTAAGTGCTCTCATTAGTGTGAAGACCTGCAGGCTAAGACTAAATCCCTTAAAAATTGCTTCGGCAACAGAAAAATCCCCCTCACCATTTTCCTCTGCCTAAATCATATCAATTAAAAAGAGGGAGGGAGGGAGCGCGAGAGAGGGAGGCATTTTCACATGACTTTGTTTTAGCTGACACTCAAAAAACTACATCCCGAATCCAATTGAGAGCGTTTCAGCAACGGAAAGTTCATTAGCAGTCTGAGGAAGGGGGGAAGGAAGGAGAGAAACCGCTCGGAGTTCGGTTTCTCTTTGGCTTCCCGCTTTGCCGGGCGCCGCAGCGAGGCCTCGGCTCCGCTTCCCACCCAGGCCGGGGCCGCTTTCCCCGGAGCTCGGCCAAGGCGGAGGGAGGGAGGGGTGGAGGGACGGAGGGAGCGGGGGGAGCGTGAACCCAGAATTTCAATTTGTCCTGACAAACCGGCGGGTGCTGAAGCCGAGAGGGCCGGCGAGCGCGGCGAGGCCTGATGGCTTGATTAGCCGGCGCGGCACGGCGCGGCGCGGCGGAGGGAGCTGCCTCCTCGCGGCGTCGCCGCCGCGCTTTGATCTCCGCTCCGCTCGGTCCGGCGGCATCGAGCGCCGGGGC
>VZSV01000107.1:1370811-1381111 GCA_013398735.1 Nothocercus julius | reverse complement strand
ACGCTCGGGGAAAGCGCCGCGGAAAGCGGGCGGCGGCGGCCGCGCCGGCCTCTCGGCGCTGCCCACTTCAAAGGGCCGGTGGCCGGCGCTGCCGGGGCAGGTCAGGCCCGCCGGAGTGGGAAGCCGCTGCGCCGCCGCCGCCGCACAAAGAGCCGCCGCGGCCGGAATCAAACAAAGCCCAATTAAACTAATCATAACGTCCCAGTGCACACGAGGAAGCTCACCTGGTATTTCTGGGCTTCTCGTGCGAATTCCCCACTCTGCTCGGTACTTGGTACTATAATTACCCTGACCAAAATACTGTGAAATTACCGCTCTGATCTACTAATGGCTGCAAAAAATCGAGCCGTCGTGGTTTCGTGCCAAGGGGCCGTAGCAAGGTGGCGCAACGCTTTCCGACAGAGACGACAACGTCTACAAAACTCAAAAGGGAAAATTAACGGGATGTGGTTTATGTTGCCAAGGCCTGTTCATTAATTACCAATTTAATCGCTGCTGGAGGCATGACATTACAGAAATCTGGCTGGAAGTTCTAATAGATTATGAAGACCACCTAAGACGAGTGACCAAGAAATGTACAAAACAATTAATACTGTTTCACTGCTATCAAAGACACTCAGATTATTTTACATCAAGTGAAGCAAAAGAATTAGTAGCTTCACAGTGCCACCACTAGGAACCGTAAATACAATGGCACACAATTAGTAATGCACATGTGACTTTTCGTTCAAGGCATATATCCTTGGGAAAGCCCGAACATGATAAGGAGAACAAAAGGAACATTTTTAACTGAAATGAATAAAGATTTTAACTCTACCCTTGTGCATGCTGAGCAATAACAGCCTAGGCAATGCAAAATCCGGCTCTAAGTCACGGCGGTATCATCCTGGGATTCACCACATCCACACGGAACGCGGCCGCACTCATTAGGGGCGGCGCAAAAAGAGCATCGGAGATGCGAGCGGGTCCGGAGCTCTGCAACACCCGGCCCCTTTCCGGGTGACTTTCAGGCAGAAAGTACTTCAGGTTTTGAACCAGTGTCACCGAGATCACCTTAAAACTCAGTTAATAAATTGATAGTATGTCCTATGTGATCCTACGTGTTAACGTTTCGGCTGCAGGCTCCACAGCGCCTGACTTTTACACACAACAAGCCACTGCATATTTACATTGAGGCCACATGCTTGACCGGTGTAAACAGATGCAAATAATGGAATAAGAGCAATCAAATGCAGCTAAGAACCTCAAGCATTTGTATCTGAAACTCGAACTGTATAACATTTGCCTTGCATTATCAAAGGTTACACTTTATCTGAAAAGCCCTTCCCGGTACAAAAGTGACAGTGCATACTAATTCCACTGAGAAATGAGTTTCACTTGCACTAATTGATTTGTTTTCCCAGCTACAACAGAGAGTGCTATATTCCAATATTTTTGTGCAGCAAAATATCACAACTACATAGTAAGAAAGTCCTTAGACATATCACATATGAAGTCAAAAACTGCAGAGCCTTCTTGGGAAGTTGTATATTATTTTCTATTTTTTCAGATATCGAGTAAGGTGAAATAAAATAACTCGTTTGTTCTCGCCATCAAGGAAACAAGTTAGGGCTGCCTCAGCCTTAGCGTGTCGTTACAAAGAAGTATCAGCTCAGTTGCTTGAAGTGTTCAGTCAGCAGGTCTAACCTTCATTTAAGGAAAAGTATATGGTAAAAACAGTTATGAAACTTGGAATGCCCATGAAATGTAAATACTATATAGCATGGTCTTATCAGCTTAAACCATATTTAACTACTTTAGAGTGGCATACATACAAGACATATAGATGAACAACAGGGAATAAGTTACCAAAGCTCAGGGATTACCAAAATAATGTTCAATCTTTTTACCAATTAGATGGTAACTGCTTCTTTGTAATCTCAAGAAGATCGTGTGATCATATCTAAATCTGGTCACAATTATCAGCATGACAGACTAGTCTTTTCTCGATCAATATTTTCCAATTAATATTAAAAGACCAAGTTTGCCATCTGCAAAGTCTTACACCTTAATAAGTATTTGTCAGATGTTTAATTAATACAGAACAGTTTTTCTCTCTTAGTTTTCTTATAAAAATAATATAGGAGTAACTTGGTAGACTTTCCTTAAATGAACGACCATTATCACCTCAATCACATTTATTTTCCAACTCCTAAGACTGCAAAAAACAACTGATGACCTAGATGCCTTTCCTAACACCGTGTAACTAGTTTTAGGTGTAAATAAAAATGACTGAGTAAAAATAGCCACTACTCATTTTCAAGAAACTCTTACAAATATTTGGAGCAAACAATGAATTCAAGACTTCTTTCAATCAAATTAAAGGGTTTGATTTCTTTCGTCTACTGTGAATTTGCATTCTGCATCACCCCTTATGTGTTGCCTATAGTATACTTTTCGGTCACTTTTTAGAGCACAGTAGTAACGAGCTTTTTTTTTTTTTTTGCTCAGAAGGACAGGGAGATAATTGCTGGATGGGACCAGTAATTGGAATTGCTTAATAAAGCTTTTTTCTTCCTGAACATTTAAAACCATGTTTTACGTTCATTTTATTCCTGACGGAACATCCCGTATCTGCAAATGCATACCATAAAATTAAAGTATACAAATTCATCTAATTTCAGATTTTCGTTGCTTTCTGAAGGTTTTCTAAAAAGACTTCCACTGGTCCATGGCATATGCAAAAAAAAAAACCATGTTATCCTTTTGCACTCAAATATTTATGAAAATGAAAAGCAATGGGCAAAATAGGTTGATACCTGAAGTAGAAAGAGCTTATTAAATATGAATTAGATACAGCTGCAACAAGTCCTTTGGGCAAGCAAGTAACAAAAAGCCATATTCCGAGCAAAAAGAAGCAACCTTTTAACATAACCCTTTCCTCCTGCCTCCTCTACTGGATGCAGACAGGGTTTGCCTGTTTGGAGGCAAGAGCTTTCGGGTGAGCCCCTTCCTATCTGCAAATTCTACTACAAAAGATGAATATAGTCCCCACTACTCTTTAAAACGTATTTTTTATATTTAAGCAGCTATAACTGTCATGCCACTTGAATAAGTATTAAATAATGGTAGCAAGGAAAAAAATATCTCCCTGTATATATGTAGACTACTGTCAGTTGTATTTAAACGCAGCAGTAGTGTAGCAATTGCTCTAAGCACCCCTTCAGTTTATATTAATCTGGTTTAGATACTCATTTTATAAATTGACTCCTTCATCCTCACAATGTGGTTGTGAAGGAAGAATGACTTTTCCTGGCTTACAAGGGTCAAGAGACATGGGCACCCCTGGGGTATCGTGGTAGCCAAGCCCTCCGCCCCAGCACTTATGTGGGACCCTACATATCCCAAACCTTTGGCCAAACCTATATGAAGGGCCCAGTCCCGCACCTAAATTCACCAAGGAGGAATCTTTATCTCTTGCAAAACCCAAATAACTTCAGGGCAGATCTGTGTTAGAAAGAATAGCACCCCCTTTTTCAGCTACGCACTATATTTGATGAATTCCATGCTACAGGGCACCCTCTGCTAAAGCTCTCTACACTACAAAAAAAAGTTTGAAGTGTTTTAGGTCACGTACACAGGGTTTAGGTGATGCCAGAAGCCAGAGTGCTGGGCACAGTCTCGATTTTCATCTCTTTGTGTATCCATCCATCTGTGCATTGGATCAGAGTCTTGCCTGACCTTTACTGTATGCTCACGACTCAACTCACAGCTCCTACCCACTGGTGTTCTCTGCTTTATTTTCTGTTTCACTGGGCCTACCAATTTGTCGCACCGTTCTTTACTACACAATATTCAAATACAGCTCTGTGGGCAGAATTATTAATTTCTTCAAGTGCTTTTCTCCAGTGCTCATCACTGCAGCTTTTAAGAGCCTCAGAAGCATTAATCACATTCCCTTCTCACAGCACCCCGTGGTGGTGTTATTACCCAGCTCTTTGGATGCGAAATGAGATGGAGAGATCCAGCGAAAAGGATCTAACACTGGGTGCTCGTTGGGAAAGGCTTTTACTTGCTTTTTCCTCCGTGTCTTAATCTTTAAGCAGTCCTTTCGATGTCTAAAGCACAGTTCCCACTGACGTCCCTCAGAAGCTGGGATGCTCAATGCACCTGCAAGCCCAACCTCCACCTCCAGAAAGGAAGGAAACGCTATTAATGACCACGCGGAGGAAGTTTGGTGCAAACGACTTAGAAGACCCGATTGGGAACACAAAGGCAGCACTGTGTTTAGTTCTGGCAGGCGCCCTAACCATGACCGCATCCTTCTGCTCCTTGCAAGCCCCGCTCCATCCACCGGCCACTTCTGCAACCCAAAGGGCAGTTGCTGTGCACAAACAGGCTGCGACAGCACCTCAGCCCTCTGAGTTAAACGAGGCCCATTTGCTTTGGGGAAAATAGTATGTGATCACATAATTAAAGACTGCACCATAATGCATATACACAAAGGAGGTTAATTAAAGTTGCCAGTGCATTTCTTAACTCCTAATTCCATTCTCTGTAATCACACCAGCTTCATACCCATAGCCATTTGAGTTTACAGAGTAAACGACAGCTGCAGGAAATTTCCATTCTTTACGTGGACCAGTCATTAAAGAAGAATAAGACAAATATTTTGCCACTGGCTTTCATCGATATTTGCTGACAGTGGAGTTAGGCTGAAATTCGAGAATTACGGATTCCGCTTCAGATTTGGTAAGGAAAGGTACCCTAGCAGAGAAGACTTTTTAGCCCTGCTCTTCCTGAATCTTTTCTATTTTGGTCTATTTTAGCAGTTAGGTTGGGCACAGCCGCTCCATCCAGTCTCCCTACCTTTCCAACCCCCAGCTGCTAGCAACCATCTCTACAGATCCATGTTTTATATGACAACCACAGGGAGCAGTTATGCCAAGCCAAACACTGCAATACTATTAATCACAAGAGAAAAAGGAGTTAAATAAAAATGAGGAACCAATAAAAAGGCTCTCCACACTGAATGCTAAGCAACGGCAGCTCTTATACCATGCTGGAAATAACAGGAACATCTTGGTAAAGGACCCCAGCATCAAGTGCACCTGTAACCAGAACAGCAGCAGGAAGGTAGAGCTGTCTGTAAATTCGTCCCAAACCCGGATCACATTTTCAAGGAGTTCCTGATCACTGCAGTCTCTTGCTAGGCTCAATACCTGCACGCACGACAGCTTGCACATCTCATGGTTCTCAGAAGCACGAAAGGAGTAGATCTAATGGCGAAAACTCTCAGGAAAAGAATGAGAAAAAAGGAAACTGAGCTAAAAAGCCAGCAGTGAGGACGCAGGCAGAGATTGATGGGACTAGATCGGGTAAAACACACAGTGACGGAAGATGATGGGGTAGAAGGCACAAAGAGAAGAAATCTAAGGCAAGAAAGAGTAAAGAAAGCTGGTTTGGCGGGGGGAAAAAGATGAAAGGGAGTTGAATTGCAGAGGACAAATTGCTGAAATGAACAGTGTGAGAGACAGCAAAGCACAAGAAGACACGAACTGAAGAAGGGGAAGAGAGGCAATGAGAAGTAGGAGATCCAGAGGAATAGCTTAAAAGCTGCAAGAGCTTAAGTCTTAATCTTCTGCTCCCACAATTTCACCGAATTTGGAGGAAAGCGAATGAAAATAGTGATGCGAGGCTACTCTCGGAGTATAAACAAGAGATGATTAAAAGACACAGCAACAAGGAGAGCAACTCAAGGAAATGGGGTAAACAGCCAAGAGAAAGGACACACCATGGGAAAAGAGCCAGTATTCACAGCCTGTTAGCAGTCAATAAAGAGACAAAGGAGATTTAAAAACAAATAAATAGCAATAAAAAGCAACCCAGAAGTAAAGACTACTGAAACAAATCACACACTCCTCACTCCACCACAGGAAAGAAAGGCTGAAGAGAAACAAATTGGACGAGCGCTGATTTTTAGAGCACACTCCTTCTCAAAGGGTATCTGGCAGTCTCGTAAGCATCAGTGTGACTTGGGACAACACACCGGACATTATTCCACATAGGTGGGACAGACACCTACACTGCTAATATAAATCACAAAAAGATGCTTGAGTTAAAGTTATTATTATTAACCTGGAACAGAAATAGTCTACTATTTGTCAAGGAGCAGATAAGCAACGTCCAGTAGTAAATCGACAAAACTATGCAACTACACTAAAGTCTCATCTTTATGACCATCAGTTACAATAAAGAAAAAAAAGATGCTCCTCAAACAGAAATCAACATCTGATCATCGAAATATGTATCTATATACAAATAATAAAATAATAAAATACAAAATAATCACATCATTATCATAATTTTACCATTACATGAATAAGGCGTGCGTGTATATATACTCATATTTTTAAGAAAAATTAAGAGAAATTCTTGTCGGTTTGTGTCAGGAAATATTTTCTAAGAAAAGGCATATAAACCATAGATCCAAGCAAGTTTAGAGGGTGAACTGAGATGTACAGTCATTCTCTTCCTTTTCTGACAGTGTGATCCCCTTCATGCAAAAAGCAAACTCTGCCCCTGGGGACTAGCCTCCGAAAGAAGCAAAAATCCCAGCCTTCCCCTGTATCGTTATTTTTCAGTGGCATTTGCATTCTTAGCTAACGCCACAGTCTCCAACGCGAATTACAAAACCTGCGTTGCGAAGGTTTGCATAAAAATTAATTAGTTTTCATCTCCGGAGAGTACACATCCGTGCAGGTCACCAGCGAGGCCCCTGGAGGTGCCACCACCGGAGCCCGGAGCCCAGCGCCGCTTCCCCTCGCCCCAGCACCGTTCGCTCTCCTGATGAAAGGGGATTTGCCCCACCAGCTTTTTACAAACTGTCACGAGCAGCCTCGTTGGCTGCAGTAACACCTAGGAAGGAGGCTCAGGGAAGGCATTTACGTTAACTGAGAAAAAAGAGAGAGATAATCAAAAAGAGCATAAATTACATAAATGACTCCACTATCCTTTAGTAAGTAACTTTTGTTCTCCCTCCCGTTAGAAGGAGCAGTGCCAATCAAAGAAGGTGCTTTCGGGCCTCTGTCTCCAGTAACGTCTAAGGCAACTTTCTCAGGCTAAGGCTGCAACAGCAAGAGAATGGGCCTTTAAAAGTGAACTCAAGGTACACGACACATTGCAGCACCAGGACATTCAGCGCAGGAAAAAGATATTCCGCAAGGATGCGCTCCCCACGGAAACGTAAGGATGCACATTGAGTTTGAACCCCGTGTAGTGCCACACTGGCCAGTATTTCTTACATCATTCAGCTGCTTATTGCGGGCCGGGGCGACCGTATCGGTTAGCTGCTTGTTCCCTGCCTTTAGAGCTGCATCTCTTCTTGCTTGCTCAAGCAGAACTCTTGCTCGTTCTTTAAGTTCTTCCTGTCTTGACAACATTCGTTGCTTAAAAATAAAGAAACATAATTAACAGCAAGGCAGCCCCCGGGTACTTCACATTTATACAGTAGTTAATAGCCAGGAGCCTTCCTTTATAAGCAAGTCAGGAGTCACATGGCTTACAGCTTCATGAGGTGACAGAGCCTTCTACAGAAATGAAAAGATGAACAAAATACAAAATTAAAGTCATAGGTCTTTATAATGTAAATACAGTTCTCTCTCCTCCCCTTAAAACTTAATTTCTATCAACATTTCATGTCTTTAAACTGGCACAGTGGAAAAAAAAATAATTGGCTTCATGGAAGGTAACTATGTTAAATGTGCTATGTGTTTACTTATTTACTTTAATATGTATGCAAATATAATGCTTCGTTGGCTACTTAAATGGGTATCGCTCATTCATAACTGAAATTGAACACAAAGAGCTTGGATACAAGGCAAAGAAAAAAAAGCAAAGCAGTATCTTCTTCTGTTGGATTTATGAATATCCACAGGAAAGTCCCTGTCTCACACACATGACCACGCTGAGCAGAAATAACGGAGGAGCAGATCTGCAAAGGAGCTGCGAGGATATTCCGAAGTGCTTATGTACAACTGAATTCTTAGTCAAGGTCAGCTAAGAAGCCGTGGAAAATCCCGTCTCCAGGCCTCTCCATGCTCTACAATTGGGGCAGATGTTGCAGGCTATTGGGGCAGATGTTGCAGGCTGTGCTCCTGCAGCGGCTATGGGGAAAATGGTTGACTCTGGTTGACCACTGAGGTGAAGTTTGAGGTTCATATTTGAGATTTGAGTACTTTGTGCAAACTCACAGAAGATTAACAAGGTCAAAAGATCTCTAAAGACACCTCTTCCTTTTTCCTTGTTGTACTACATTCTTGCACGTGAAAATCTCAACAGAAAACACTGTCTCTATCTCTCCTTGTTGTATTTTTCTGTGTGAGCCAAACTGTTCCTTTCTCATCCAGCGCCCTGAGATGATGATGATGATGAATAAATTCATGAGACTTCACTGATTAAAGGATATAAATTAGCTGACCATGGAACTAATGTTTTGTCTGCTACCATCCACCTATGGACTGTCTGTCCTACAACAAAATGAATCCTCATAGTACACATGGGAAAAGAAACGTAAAAAAGTTTGAACTAATCCACAATACTGAAAGACTGGCTACAGATTTTTCTTATCACAGCTAATGGCATGAAGCCAAACAAAACCAAAACTGAAGAAAGTTCTTTAGGGGGATAAACTTATGAGTCTGGTTTGGCACATTTGTAAGCAGGGCTGATAACATTTTTTACATATTTTTGTGATGATACTATTTGCTGATAATGCTCAGCATTTCTACAATATTCGGCTTTCATCCTCGCCATAAATCTGCAAGTTGGGTGGGCATATACTTTTTATCTTTACACATCGGAAAACTGATATTACAGTTAAGTAACACGCTCAAGGCCACTCAACCAACAGCACGACATGGCATGCAGGAGTTTCTTCCTCATCATCGTGGGCCGTGTTCACAAGGGCACGTGGTCTCTCAGATAAGAGTTAGAAATTTGAGCGGTATATTTCAAGTCATTCAGAAGATTAAATTTTTTTGAATACAGATCAACGAATTAAGAATACTTTTTCATTTGCTGCTTCAGTGTGCAATATTCAGGAGAAAGATGCTGGGGATTCCATACTCAGCGGCCAAAGCCCCAAAGTCACCTTCTTTTTGCTGCTTGAGAATACAACAACTTTACTTTCTTGAAATGCAATGGCTCTTTTTTCAGCATCATGTATTCGTCTAAATATTTCTGCTATTAAAGCTGTCTGATTTGGCCAGCAATAAGAAGATGCCACATACTCTGCCATTTAGACTGCAGATATAGTGTAAATCATAACCACGGAGAAAGAAATCGAGTGGAAACTCCACGCTGACCCAAACGCACCCAGAAAAGTTTGAGTTTCTTACCTGGGCTGTTTTTGCACTTTGATCTGCATGATTTAAAGCTGCTCTGGCGTCGGGGTCAGAATCACTTTCTCCCTGTCTCAGGGAAGCACGCTTTTTCCTCACCAGATCCGCATCGCTACTGTAGGAATATCCCAGTTTGGAAGTAGGAGATAAACTTGGCTTTTTGCTGGGAGAACCAGGATCTCCTTTTGCGCTCTCGGGGGATCCCGGACGTCCCAGCCTTTCTTGCTCCGAGAAACCAACGGGACTGTCTGAACTCTGGTGCCTTTTCCTGTCACCATCTTCACGAGCGCCTGTGGGAGACGCATCCTCCTTGGGATCGCTGCCCTGCTGCAAGTCACTCAAGTCTAAAGTGTCAGCTTTCAGCAATTTCTTCTTTCCCAGCACGGGCAGCGCTTGGGCTGTGTCCGCACCACCGCCCTTCCCAACCTCCTCTGAGGCTGAAGTCCTTCCAGAGCTTTGCTGGGATTTTTGCGGATCGGGGTCGCTCCGAGTCCTGCGAGAAGAAGGGGAGGCCGTGCTCGGGCTGAGATGGTCATCAGGGGTCTGATGCTCGCTCTCAGATTCTCCCACGCCGCTGTCATTTACAAACACAGAGTCGTCCTGAGAAGCAAAGTCTGTCAGGCCGCTGTCCGGTGGCTGCAGCGGCGGCTCCCGCTTCAGGTCATGCAGCTCCGCGTAGAATTTCTCCTGATCCACGGAGCTGTTGGTGTCCGTTTCATAGTTACCCACTTTATAGGTGCTTTTGCTGCTGTTCTCCTCGATTTGAACCACGTTCAATTCCTGGCCGCAGAAGTGAGCCCTTATTTGATAGAGATAGGTCATCACAGTCAGTTTGTCCGGGATCGCTAGTAAAACCATGTCAGAAGGCTCCAGCAGTCGCGATATGCCTAAGCTGGCAAACCCATCGTACGCCTTCAAAA
>VZSV01000107.1:1265350-1369956 GCA_013398735.1 Nothocercus julius | reverse complement strand
AAAGGCATTTTTAAGACATGTTTGTGCTACATTTATAGAAAAGGGAGAGTGAATTTAAGTCTCACTTCTTCTAAAAGCTAAGCAGTTTGAAAACCTCTCAGTATGTGAGGGCACATTGTATTATTTCTGCTAGCTCTTTAAGAGAGTGGGCTTGGTGCATCAGGTTTTTCTAGTTTTGAAGAATTAAAGCTGTTTCTCAATTTACAATTAATTATTACTATCCTGGATTAACCCTGGAAGACAATATTGTGTTTCAAGGAAGCCTTTAAAAAGGCCTCCTGTTAGGTTTAAAGCACTCGGGCATCTCCTCCCCCAGTAATTTGGCATCTCCTTTTTATCCTCCTCCGAAGGATTCTAAAATTTTAACAGTCATTCCTACAGGACTTTGAACAAAAACAACAAAAGGACGCTGACTTTAAAACACGGAAAAGAACACGTTCCTTTGCAAGGAAACAATAAACTGTACCGCTGTCTTGAAGTCTATCCCAGTTTTACGCTATTTCTGCAATTTACGTCATTTCAGAAGAGTGGAAAGAAGAAAAGAGAAGTTAATTACGGTTTCGTACCCTCTTCGTTTTCAAAGTGTTACCTTTAGTAAATCTTCAATGCTTCGTTAGCATGGGGGTCTGGCACAGCATCTCGTGGCAGACCAAGTTGTTTTAGCAGCTTTAAAAGCAGCAGGGGCTCTCCTGCTCCTTACCATGTCCTGGAGTCCTTCTGGAGTTACAGGCCAAAAAGGTTCCCTTTAAGTCACTTTTCAAACCTATTTTCTCCCTTATTTCTGATCGTGTAAATTTATCTTCTCAAAATCTGCTGTGCTGCCCCTCTCACTCAGGCATAACTGGTCCAAGTATTTTTGGTTAAGCAGCTCTTATACCTATCTAACAAAGGATTCAGAGAATTTATACATATACATATGAATTATCTGCATAATTTATTTCCAAGCCCTTGGGGCTCTCCATGTGCAAAATGATTTGGCCTAAAATCTCCATTTTAATTTTTTTGCTGGTCTGTGGTGCAGAAGCCTCTTTTGGAAAGGTCCGAGATGAGAGACGGCCACGGTGTTTATGAACGCGGAGCTGTGCTTGCACAGAGCAGGAGCAACAGGGGAAAACACGCACGGAGGACTTGGCGAGGCAGCGCCAGAACGGACCAAAAAGCAGGAAAATGAGGGGCGGGAGGAAAGGAAGACATCGGAGATGGCTGCAGAGGGACGGCTCTCGCTTAGCTGCCCTGCTGTGGGGCATCACCAGGTGGGTCAGGGCGGCCTGGGCGCTGCAGATAACCCCTTGTCCCACACGGAAGGCGGTGGGAGCTGCCGTGTCGAGAACGCAAGGACCGAGGGACGGGCTCAGCGGTGCCAGGCAGCCCAAGCCCACAGACATGACTTGACCTGAGCTCTTTTATGCTCTTAATTTCTTATTTATATGCTAATAAAACTAAATCCGAGGAATATATCCCAGGGTCTGTAAAATGAAGGTGGGGACGGTGTTTTAGAGTCATTAGGAGAGGCGCTTGCTTGGAATGGGCAATACTAAAGCAGAAGGAATTAATTTGGAATGAGGGATATTCTTGATACAGCGGCAATTACTTTTTGCTGCCTGCTAAGTTCTTCTGCTGATGTTTGAGATTAAACACAGTAGTTTTCCAGGGGTGCCGGGTCTTTACTTTCTGCCCTCTCTCCTCCTTGTTGAGGACAAGATGCCCTTTTGCTTCTCTGCTTCTGAAGGACTCAAGTCATGTAGCACAGCACGCAGGGGCTTGCAATTAGGTCTGCACCCTTATACAGTCATTAGACCCATAAACAGCACATATAGGCTCTGTGCATGTCCACATAGCAACATGTGGCAGCTTCTTCTTTGTGGTTTGTTACAAAAACAGTTTGTCTTGACTTTTCAGAATATTTATAGATGCCTGGTGTCTGTAACTAGCACCAAGGATGAGCAGAGTTACGGTAACATACAGCATTTTCCAAATCAAACTATATTCAAAGATTAATATCTACTATAAAAATACATCTGCCAGCTTAAAGTCCCGAAGGTATTTCTGTTTTTCCTCAGTGCTACCCTTGCAATTTTGAATTCTCCTGTTTAAACGTGTATTTGAAATGCATTTCTTCCTTATGAAACAGAGTATTTGGTCAAGACAGTAACTTCAGTATCAAAGTATTGAGGAATTTAATAGAAATGGTCCAAAATAGGGGGAAAAAAAAAGCAAATAGAAGTGTCAGGAAAATTAAAAGGCCACTCTAACAACCAGGAGATACATTACCATTTCCAAACACAACCCTCTGAATCTTAAAACCTTCTCAAAACAAAAAAGGAATTAAAAACTGCACATTACAACTACAGCCATGTTGCTGTGCCCTTCCCTCTTAGCCTTTTCATCCCCTTCAAGTTTCAGCCAGCAACCCAGAAACTTGCGGTTTAAACGTGCAGGATGTGTGATTAGTGATTTGAAAAATCCTCAGCCTTGGTAAGGGACTCTACTTTCTGTATGCTGTAATTTTAGTAAGTTGTTTATTATTGTTTATTAGCAATCCAATGTATATAGTAAGAAAAAAAAAAAAAAAAAAAGAGGGTTAATGTTATAAAGAAGCTCGTGTGGATAGTTAGATCTATCTGGGAGATTTAGGAAGAACCACAGTTCTTCAGAGCAGTTGGGAATGTTTTTTCCTGAGATGGAATTGTGCAGTGGGAATTACGAGGTACCCATAAATGTGTGCACACATACATAGACAGTGCATGTGTAAGTTTGCTGATCTCCTGATGAAGTTTTGGGGTTTTAATTTCCCGGCCCGCTGACGGACAGCCGTCCATCGGAATCCGTCAGCACAAGCACCACGGGCGGTATTCTCAACATTTCCCCATCGTGTAGCACACTGACATATTGGTCAAGATCCGATGTCACAGGTAAAGAGCTTTTGTACTCGGCAGCGGGGGCAGCACCGATTTGGCAGAGGGCTCGGGTGCTTCGTAAGGAAACTGGGACGCGCTGCTTTCTGCAGCAGCACATTTCCACGTGCAATTAGACACTAATTGCACGGGAAAAAAAGCGTTTTTCTTTCTTTTTTCTTCTTTTTTTTTCAAACAAATGAAGTCACACCATCGCGGCAGCCCTCCTTTCCCCGGGAATTCCTGGGAATTGCCTGGGAGCCTCCTAGAGATGGGCTACAGCGTTTCGCTCCCGAAGTGCCGGCAGTTTCCTAACTGAGAGAGCACTGATTTGCCAGGTAACTTTTTAATTAACAATCTATTTGTTCTTTTCCTTTTTGAATCATCCCTGTTAATTAGCCAGTGCATCCAAGGAAACTCGAGGTTCAAGACCACGGTCACAGAAAACCTGGGAATGCACCTGGGGAACTGTAGCACCCTGTATTACCATGAAAAAGATATCGTTGTCTGAACCTCTGATTAGATAACGCCACTTCTAAGACATTTCACTATCTATAGTGCTTAAGCACTGTTTTAATGATGAGTTACTTCCTGGCTAATACTTAAGTATTCAGGCACATTACACTGTAATTACCCTAAACACAAACTAATTTTAACAAAGCACCTTGAGAAATTCCTCATATCTCCGATCTAACATTCCCTAGTTCCACCAGCTATGTAAAGATGACTGTAATTAATTTACACAAAATATCTTTTTATACCTGTATCCCAATTACTTAAATCCAGTATAGCTAAAGCAGGGGAAAAATAAAATCACAGCATCAGGAAGAGAGCTACTTAAAAGCAATTTTCAGATGATTATCAGGAACAATTTTCTAATCGTTGCATACATGACCCCACGTAATTTTTATGTGAAAATTATCATTTCTAAATGTGTCCTTAGGGCCAAACGCAGCTACATCCCAAAGCAGGCAATGAGTCTAAAATAGGGAGCAGAAATAAAGAGTCTTTTCGTGTGTCCCAAACCGAGTTCGTGTCCTTCCAGAGCAGCGCTCACATCTTTGTATCACAGAGGTAGTCAAACATACAATTCAGAAGAGGCTTAAAACAGCTGCCCAGTGCAATACTAGTGACTATTCTGCTAATGTTTTGGTTGATTTTCAACACTTTTCATCCTAAGCTTTTCACATAGCGTAAAAATTCAGGTTTAACACCCTCCACTTCACCTAGCTGATTATCCAGTGTAGAAGTTGATGTAAAATACTGCATCTGAGAGTGCAGAAATCACTATCAGAGCAGCACTGATTGTGCTGAACACAAGTAGCCCTATCAGAGCCCCGGCAAGAGAAACCTGATGCAAGGCAACCGAAGACACATTCTTAAATTTTCTACATTCTTAAATTTTTCCTTTTTTTCCTTTTTTCTTTTTTTTTATTAAGTGTATGATTGGAAAAACTAGTGTTCACAAACTACTCCCCAGCCCTTCTCTCTCTGCCTTTGCAGTTAACATAGGCCATACAAATATTAAACTCCAGTGCCAGCCTCGTGCTTGTTGTGAATGTTAAAGACCACGACAAACTAGAGTCAATAATGCATCCCACTGGAGCCACGGGAGGCTGAATGCCTTCTGTGAGCTGCAGTTATGACCTTACAGAACCACCTCACTTTCCCAAAATTAATAAAAACCTGCCGTGAAGCCAAAATTGAAGCTATGTCTTCTTTTTTATTTATTTTTTTTGTTCTTTTCCCTTCCCCCGGCAGTTCTTACCTTTTTGTTGTTCTCTTTAATATCTTGAGGATTCAGGGACTTGTAGTCACTGAGGGGGAAAATGGCACAGTGGGTATGTATAGTATTTGATAAAAGCAGCAGTTTTAAAACAAACTGAATCTAAAAATTTGACATACAATAATATCAAACAGTAACTAGCAATTTCACAGCAATTCAATCAACAGAACTAATAGCGTGGAAAATTAAAGGAATAAGTAAATAAATAAATAAATAAACACCGACTGCATGTTTCATTGCCCGAAGCTTTCCATCTAAAAGAGAAGTTAAGGCAGGGAGTAGAGGCCGGCCTTGACAACCAAATTTACCAGCAGGTAATCCGTCCTTGTCAGGGTACAAAGAGCTACGGGCTGATTTCTCTCATCTCATTTCAACACCAGCCCAATTTTCATAATCATCTTGAAGTCAGTTCTTTGTATAAGATTAAGAAGAAGAAAATCAAATCATATATAGAGGGGAGAAACGAAAGTTAGGGCAGCAAGGGGGAGCAAAGGGGTCAGGAAGTCTGAGCGTTCATAGATCTGTTTTCTTAGAAAGGAGAGTTGCTGGTTTTAGCTTAAACTTTTAGCTTAAACACGCAGAAGTGCCACAACTTACATGAGATCTGGTCGGAAGTGATGCAATATTGCGCAGAAGGATAAACCGTTTCTCCACGACGTAGTAAAATTGGTGATTTTCACTCCCCTATAGTTTTTTGTAACTTCTTTGCACCACACGAGCAGTGACTGACTCGCGTTCGGCTTTCTCCCCAGGACGGGACTCGGTATTGGGCTTGGCTGCAAAAAGAGAACAACAAAAAAAGACGATGAAAGAATCTAATGGAAGACGAGAATTAACATGAGTTGACCTAACCAGACGAGGTGAAAGCTGTAACGTGAGCGAAGGCCCTTCACAGCTGCCAGGTCCCAATGCGGGCGGCTCCGCAAAGACGCCCATCGCCGGCACGACGGCCGTCCGGTTTCCTTGCGCTACGGGATGCGGCCACGCGCTCCAAAGGTCCCCCGGAATGCCGGGAGCCCCACGAGCCCTCTGGCTTTTCCTGAGGATAACGTCCAGGCGGCCTCAGAAGCGGGGTCAGGCTGCGGCGCCGGGTGGGACCTCGTCCTGCGCGGGGAGATCAAAGTGGCCGCGCGCGGCGCGATTAACGCGCTCCTCTCGCACACGCGGGCGCCCCAGCTCCGCTCGCCCCGGAGTAAACAAGCAACAGTGTTTGCGAACTGTATTTTATTAACATCTCACTTATTAACGTCTCATCTAGTGCAGTAAAAGAGTTACAAGGCAATAAAACCAGGAAGGGCTCCGAGCCCAGGCCGTGGGCGCTCACTTGCGTGAATTCAGCAGGGAACTCAGCGAGGGCGGCTGAGGCTTTCGAGCAACGTGCACTCAGCGCCGTGCAAAAAGGTCTGCGCTTTAAAGTTCCTATATGCAATTCAACAGATCGAGCTATCAGAGCAGCATAAATCCAAAAGGCTGAATTACACAGCAAAAAAAACGAGGCTGTTCATTCTGTCAGCGTAATAGAATTAAAAATGTATATACACCCTGCTATTTATTCACTTTATGGCTAGAGAGTTCCCAAATTAAGATTAAAAAAACAGAGCCAGTAATTTATTATATCACAGCCACTTAAGTTGAGCAGGCAAATGCTTTTGGCCATGTTGCCTATCTGTGAAAGACCAAGGATGCCCCCACTTGACTAAAGCCTGTCAGTGCTCAGCGCTAGCTGCAAACTGATTTATGGCCTCACTGCTGGGGGGGAAGACCAGGTACAGAAGCTGGAAAGTAATTTTTTATTTCCCCTGAGAGGCAGCCCTAAAAGTCGTTTTATAAACACACACGAACCTCATCCTCAGGGAGGGGCACTGACAGCTAATTTAGCATGCACAGAATGTATATTTTTTAAAATATCTCTAGCGATGCTGAGTTGACTGACATCTTAGCAGAGATGCACAAGATAGGGAAGAAGATGTAGCAAAACATGGCACACTTTCAGCACCATGCATCCCATTTTAATCGGAGTAACACATATTGCCAAGGAGCCTCCGGACAGCGGCTCCCAGCAAGGTACCTATGGGTCAGGATCTGCCTTTTTTCACCAAATGAAGTGAAAAAAAATTAACCACTGACGCCAAACTTAAGTTACATTACTTAAAATATGTTTGATATCTCAACTATATACATGAAGTAATATAGCTGGGAGAAAATGATGAAAATAGCACTGCTGAGATACCAAAAAAAAGAGCTTTGCTAATATTTTTAAGTGCAGAGCTACACCTGTCAAACTGTACAGTACTACATACTAATTATATTAAATGTCACCTATAAAGTCATTTTTCACTTGTTGCCAAATCTCTACACAGCAATGTTAAATGTTCCAGTCACCATTTAATTTTCTTCAGTTAATTCTGAAACGACCCTAGGCAATATTACCCTTAAAATGCCTTAATTCATCATGTCTAACAGAAATTGAATACCTAAGTGATTTTAAAACTAGGCTTTATAAAAACAATTAAAGGTCAACAGAAGCTTTATATCAATACATTTAGTTGAAATTAGAATTCTATTTCCAAATTATTGATTTATCAAATCCAAAATACAATTCCTGGAAAATCTAACTCTGTGTTGAAGGGCTTTTTCCAACTTTGTGCTTCCATCTGCTTAAGTTTTTCTAAGCATACCTCATCCACAATTTTAGCATGTGCACAACAGAATTGCACCATTTCTTTTGCTCTGGCTGATACAGCAGAAATAATACACTGTTCCCTTTCCAGATCCGGGATTCAAAAATTTGGGGATGAAAGATAAATTAATGATAGAGGAATGTTATGCTGTTATTCACCACCTGAGTCAAGATTTTCTAGTTAAGCTACAATAAGGTGTACACCTTCAAAAACACTGCCAACACTGCCAAAACCTGAATAATGGCCAAATTGTGCTTAAAGTGCTTGGCATCACTAAAAAGCCGGGTTTGATATTTTTGGTGAAACAGCTTTGTGGAAAATATTTTCCCTCAATCCTCGCAGGTTGCGCACACTAGTCCATGGGTTCAGTGCAAGCACAAACACCACCACTTATCCCTAGGGAATGTTTTTCTGCAAGATGAGGTAGGAATTGGTTAAATGAAATGAGAGTTCATAGCCAGCTTGCTCTTACACCACCCTCCCAGCTGCGCTAGGCCAAATTCCCTGATGCTTGGAGGAGTAAGGAAGCCCATGGCAGCGGCAGGTATAGGGGCGGATGACTTATGTGGTGTTAACCTTATATTAACAAACACAACGCCCAAAAGAGGACAGGAGTCAAGACAACAGTCTAAGAAGGCTAATTAGGTGCACAGGGAGAGAAAGCTGAGATGGAGATGGGGCTTCAAGGCAGCCTAGGGAAGACCAACCACCAAACGGGCTGCGTTCCTCAAGAAGCAAGTACAGGCAGCGGCCCCTTCCTTATTTGACTGAGCGAAATAAAAGGGATTTTCCCTTGCCCTTACCAAAGCCAAAATGCCATCTAGCTCGCTGCAAATTGTGAAACTGCTGGAATAAAACTCGAGGTAAGCGAAAGGGGCACACGGTGAGGTGACACAAATCGTGACACCTATTGCTGCCTGAAGAAAAAGCCAGGGCAACTCAGCTGAACGGAGATGTGGTCTGAAAGCTGCCGCGAAGATGCAACAAGGACAAGGCAGCCAATACATATCAGTCAAAGAGGTCATTTGATATCATCAAAATACTATCCTAGATTTTTATTTTTCAAACGGCAGGGCTCTACCCATAAGAACTGCCCAGCTCAGGACTATTCTAAATTTCATGCGTCTCTTTTAATAGCATTTATGCCTTTGGCGGGTCTGTGTGTGTCCAGCATGCATTTCTTCTTGATTCTTCTGCCCGTGGAACAGTCCAAGAATAAGACAAAAGTTGTTTCTTCACTAGTAATAGGACAGAAAGAACAGAATATGGCCATCAAGACTGTCAAAATAGACTAAAACCGCTCTGAGTTTTATTCTGAAGACGGTCTAAAAGCTCAATATAATAGGGCCATGAGAATATATTCTCAACCAAGGCTATTTATTTTTCAAATAGCAAGTCACCACTACGAGGGGTTCAGCGATACAACGAAATACACGTGACATTGCTCTTTTTTTTTCTCATCCAAGGTGGGTCCAAGTATTAGAGAAGTCTACTAGACTTATAATCTATTGCTTGGTCGATTTTCCAGAAAGAAATGTTAGGAGCTACTAACAACCTTAATGCAAACAAGTCAGTTCAACAGCCTATTCTCTAACCTTGCATGGTATTGGGTATGAGGGCACAGAACCTCTCCAAAGTCTGCAGTCCTTAAAGACGACAAATCCAGAAATCTGGCTGCCCTGTAAGAGTTACAAATTCACTGAATTCGTTTCCTACAAATTATTACCAGCAAGTATTTAGGTAAATCCCAGATTTCTCCAGCACCAGGCATCTTTAAACCTCGTCTTCCTTGTTCTTCTGGCTGTGCCTTCAGCTATTACGGATATGAAAAAATACAAATTTTTACCTTAAAAGGTTTAGGCATAAGATTTTTTTTTTTTTTTTTGGTAATTGTTTATCAAAAGAAGCAGCATTTAACAGGCTTCATTTCAGCACAATGAAACAACTCTATACTCAAACACAACCCTAATATTTAGACATCTGCCCAGTCACTGGGCTGGCCTGCCCAGCTGGACACGATGCTCTGATGTCTGAACCTGGCAAGATCTGGAAGGCAAGGAGGAAGGTGACGCCTTGGGACATGCCTCAAGTTCACTGCTAGTGACGTTGGTGAAAGGATTTCATTTTTAAGGCTTTTCAGTTGCACATAGTGGTGTCATGAGGTTAGAAAGAACTTTTCCAAACTATGCTAGGGAAAAGCACCAACAGCTCACACATGTCGTCTAAAAGAACGGAATATGGAACAAATGTAACTTTCTAGACAACACCAAGGACAGTCCCGCGCAGTCTGGGAAGCAGAAGGAAGCAATCAAGGCTGCAAGGACACCCTGCTTGGTGGTTTTCCACATTAGATGACTTTGCAAAAGGCATGGGAGGCACGTGCTTGCAGCCCTGCGGACAGGAGCGACATGCCGGGGAAGGGAATACTTTCCTTCAAGGTTTATTCCGCACAAATTTGCCTCTCAGAATAGTTGGAGGGGTATTTATTTTTAGTGCTTTCGGCATGTTTAACCATATGCTGTAATATTTAATTGAATACATTGGACTTGTGTGGGAACTTGTGAAGATAATGCATGTGATCAAGAAGTCCTTCTGTTGAAGTTAGCTTAGTCCACGTACCTTTTACTCGTCCAAGCTCTCAGACAAGCTATTTTCGATTCTAATCATCACTACCAGTTTCTTCTCACACCATCCCAGTCTGCCTCACTGCTCAGGGTAAGAAGCTGTTGCTCGTTATTTCTTCTTAGCCTTATTTTACAGTTGCATTTAAGGTCTATGATCCAAATGCAGCACATGAACTCCCCTGGGATCTCTAAGGTAACAGTCATCATACAGTATTAGAGTGCTCTGCAATGGATAAATGAGCTCCTCAACACAGTAAAGGGACTCACAACTGGTATTTCACAAATAGGGAAACCAAGATGGAATTAAATAATTTTTCTGAACCAATAAAGTGAATCAGCTACCATGAGAGCTCAAGGAGCCTACCCAGCAGGAGCCTGATGTGTGCACTCACAGCGTGCCACCAAAGCCACTGCACAGTCTCTGCACTCCACGAGCAATCCAGAGCGGCAAAAATGATCAAAAATCCAATCTCAGATTTGACCGAGTTAAGATCAAGTCAAGACTCGGACACCCAGAAGACAGGAACACGCAACATCCCAAACGCACAGTCCCAAACACTGGACTAGGTGGCTTGGTCCATGTCACACATTAGTCTGATGTCATGAGTTCTGTCCAGGCTTCTTCTGCCATGTGGCATCCATGGTGTGCAATGAAGACACCATCCTCCTCCTCTAAACAACTATTAATTTTTACAAAAAATAAGATGGCAGTCATACAGACACCTATTCTATCACAGGGTCTGATCAAGTGGTCCAGCAGAGAAAACACAGCATGTAGTCTTGAATTTGTATATTTGTATACAATTTATATACACTATGCACACAAAAATAGGAGAGACTACAGCAACAGACATTAAATTTGGCAATTCAAAATTTCTAAGCACTTAATTTTGCAATTTCTGTAGTTACCTGGCAACTTCCTTTTAGCTTTTGTCTAGCAAGGAAGTAACTTTTTCTTAGCCTAGGATTTTACATTAAGGGTTTGGTTTTGTTGTTTGGGATTAAAAGAGTAAAAAAGCAACGCAAGTGTTATTGAACAGAACTCGAAGCTTTCAGAACCACAAGCCACAACACTTCAACTACTGAGATAATTTCATCACTTGGGCAACGGGACGCAGAGCCTGTCTGCTCCTGGGAATGAATTAAGACAAGGACAGACTGTTTATTTCAAGCTGAACAACCATCCACAGCTACCTCCCCTGTGGATGCTCTTAACAGGGAATCACAGTCCTCGTAGAGGAAGTTAGGACAGACCACGTTGAGAAGCCCTGAGTTTATTAACTGCCAGCAAGGGAAAGATTATGTTAAAGAGGTGGTAAAGGAGAGGGAAATCTGAGACAACAGAAAGAATGTGGTCACTTATGTGCCAGTAATTTCACCTGATGGCCAGTACAGGTGGGAAAATAAAGAAGCCCTAGCAAGCTCCTCTGAGAGCCAAGTGTTACAGGAGTGTTGGCTGAGGCTCCTCTACCTTCTCTTCCCCAAGGTCCTGCAGCCTTTCCCTGGCACGAGACCTTTTCAACAAAAGAAACAGGGGCGGGTAGACAAGTCATCCCATCAAGCTGACCACACTTATTTGCAATATAACAGCACCCATGGGCACCCGCAGGGACGGGGCCTCGTTTTCCTGCTCTCCGAAGAGGAGCCATCTCCTGCTTCCTCTCCGCACTCTGGTGGCACCGGGGCCGGAGTCTCTGCTCCTTGCAGAGGAGCGACCAGGATGCATTCAGTTCACAATTCCTGGCCTTTTGCCATGCCGGGAACGTTCAGGGTTTTGGGCAGCTTGCCAGAATTAAGCAACTTCAACCACAGATGAGGAATAGTAATTTTCAAAGCTTTTAACTTTGTTAAATGTGAAGCGAAGGAGCAAAATGCACCTCCCTGGGCCCAAGGCTATCTCTGGCACATTTCAAAGGCCTGCAGCAAACAATGAAAGTGTTGGAGCTTGTCAGGAAAGGTCACAAGAATCTCTTCGGAAAGAAAGCATGAGGCAAGCTAAGAATGCCAGGCACTGCCAATTCTTCCTAAAAACAGGGAACTCTTGCTGCTTCTGCAGGTTTTTTGTTGGTTTTTAACATCAGTCATTAAGCAAACGCAGGTTGTTCTGCCACCCTTTGAAAGGTTTCAACAGGCTTTGTTTTTTCAGGGCTCTTCTGCTGCAGGCTCGTTAAGGTCACATTGCTCCACGGAAGTTTATAGGATGCCTCGTCTGTAAATCTGGTGCACCAGGGATATTAATGCGCAGCCATAGGCAAATTTATGGAGATGTCAGTCTTGGCCTAGGAGCCTCCTTTCTCATAAATGCTTGGGAGCACAACAGTGGATCTGCAGGGGTATTGCAGCAACAAGGAACGCCGCGCGCCACGCCGAGGGCCTTAGAGCACGTGTCACTTGCAAGGCCAGCGCTGACGACACAGGTGCCCGACGGGGAGCCTCTGAACACCAACCAATGGTGCCTAGCGAAGGGTGGAAGAGAAAAACAGCATATTCCACAATCCTGCAAGCGTTGCTGTGTCCGAAGCCTTAGATCACGCTTAAAGATCGCTGTTCTCCGCCAAGCGCATTAGGAGAGCTACAGGTGAATGAGGATTTAATGGAAATGTGCTGATTTTAGTCCCGTTACCCTCCTGCATCAGAAGCAGCCCCCTCTATGCAAGCAGTAACAAGAGGAAGATCAATAAAATGTTGCTTCACCACTCAGCGGTAAGGGGTTGGAGGGAACTACAGAGAAATGATGCAGAAAAGGTTGAAATGTTCAATGTCTTTTTTTTTTTTCCCCCCCCTCCATCAGTCTTTATTCTACAGGCCGGTGGCAAGCTGGTCACCAGCATTATTGTTATCAGACACAAAAAGGTCAGATCTCGGCCAGATGTGGAAAAGACCAGGTCAGAAAGAGTTTTGATAGGCCAGATGCTTTTGGACTGGGAAAAGACTAAATTCCCTTCCAGTTTTCAAAAGCAGCAAGAAAGAGGAACCAGGAGAGTACAGACTATTGAAAAATTATTTGGAACTATTGAAAAACTGAGGGAACAAGTAATAATTTGTTGGCTCGTGAAAGCTAAAAAGCAGGCAGGCAGCTGACAACATGAATTTGTCATGAGCAGATCACACCAGCTACTTCTATTCTACAATACAGATGAGGGCAAGATAGCGGCAAGAGAGAGAGCACATTTACTGCTTGTAGGTAAGTTCTTTTTTTTTGCTGCCTCTCAAGATAATTGTCATAAGGAAGCAAGGAAAAGAGAGCCTTAGACTGACATAGCATAGGTGCAAAACAGACCAGGGAAGCCATACTCAAGATTAGTTTTAAATGATTCTCCATCAAAATGACCTGAGGCATTAAAAGGGGCTCTGCAGACTAATTTATTGGACCCAGTTTTGCTGAATGCTTGAATAGCAAGGGGGATGATAGGCTGGGCCTTGAAGCTGGGGTGGATGTTTCATTCACTACAAGTTCTCACCACACACAGAGGAGAAAAGGTCTGAAAAAAAATCACCCTTAGCATGAAACTCAAGAGATACAAGTGCAGCATAGGAAAGCGTAATCATTTGCATGCACGCAGGATGAGGAAGAACTGGTTAGGTAACAGTTCTTCATATAAGGATGTGGGGGAAACAGTGTATTCAAGCTGAACATAAGTCAACAACAGCGGGTTGTTGTGAAAAAGGCAAACAACGTCCTGAGATGTAGAGACAGGAATAAAGCTTGCAAGACATGTACTGCCTCTCCCACTGCACTCAGCATCAATAACGCTGCAGTTGTGATCTTGTGCTGAGCTCTGCATGACAGGGGGTAAAGAAGAGGAGCCCAAAAATACAGCAGAAAGAAACGTCAGGAAAAAACAATGAACCACAAAGAAAGCTAGAGAAGATTATTCTTAAAAAAAAAAACTTTTAAAAAAAAAGCACAGAAGGAAATGTGCTAAGTGTTCCTTCAGGAGTCTGAAAGAGCGAGAAAATCCTTTGTCCCTCAAAAATCATACAGGTTTCAGTTGGAAGACAACACAGTAAGTACAGACAGCACAGTGAAGAACTGGCACAGGTTGCTGCGAAGACTCACGGAGTCTTCACTACTGGAAGTCTTTAAGAGGAGCAGGGAGGCCGTGGAGCCTCCTTGGAGGTATTCAGAGGTCATCTGGGCAAGATGCCCTAGACGACCCTGCTCGAGCTGCGGATTTGGACAAGATCTCCAGAGGTCCCTGCCATCTCAGCCATTCTGTAAGGAGGTTGAGAAAACCTTGCTTTGCAAAAGCTGGACGTGTCTTTGGGTAAGCGACAAGACCAAGCAGTGTCCCCAGATGAGTTTCAGGCCTGCTCTGTGTTTTCTGACTACGTGGCAGGCGGTCATGCCCCTCCTTGCAAAGGACCTTGCGTTTTAGCTTTTCTGCATAACTAGAATTTACTTCCTTAGCTAATGAATACATAGGAAGCTCCATAATCCCCAGCGCAGCCACTCTCCTTACTCCAAATGAGTAACTGGACAGAGTAAGCCACTTAGTTCTCTGCTAATTGCGTAAAAGAGAGGCTGCCGAAGGACAACGTGGCTGCCAGCGAGGAAGGCTCGCTCCCATTCAGCACATCTCCCCAGTAAACCACGACGACTTTGTAAAATCAGGGACACATTAGAAAGACTATGGCATCTGTAAGGTAAGAATTGGGCTCAAATCCCGGACAACAGGGATTAAAAGGAACCACTTGATTACAGATTGGTGAAAATAGGTATTTAGACCAACAGTCCTATTGGAAGCGACACCGCAGCACAATCAGCTGGACCCAGGTCCCACAGCAATAGCAGGGAGGTCACAGGCAGAACAAATGTGGAGGCAAAATTTCAACTTTTTCTGTTTTGTTTTTAAGAAAATATGGAAAAATGATACATGAAAAAGTCCTTCTCCACCACAAGCAGAACACATCACTCACAAAAGCCTTTCATAAATTAAATATATAACCCAAAATATTATTAAAGAAATAAAGTACCTGAAAACCCGAGGAATGGTCGGCTTGAAGAGCCCTGATTTAGTTGCCCACTGGAACAAACATTATTTAAGCGATATAAAGGCAGATAGATATCTTTATCTCATTGAATAGTACCTTATTCTGTGAACAGCCCCCATGGAATAACAGCCAGTACTCAAAAGATTCAATAGCTTAATGAACATAACAAGACTGGCACAATCTGGAGCTTAATTTGCATGTAATTTGAATATTTTTGCCTTATTATGTTCGTTTCAAAATAAAAATACACAAGAAGTAACAGCTATTCAAGTGCCACTTGGCTTAACCTGTATTTTTCCAGGAATTCTTATGCTATCCAAATTTTCTAATTGCTAGGACTTGTGCAGCTAAAAGGAGAAATATGTTAAGAGAAAATATCCTTTTCGTTTTATAATACATAATTAACGCAAGCTTTTCAGGCTTGAACACTGTCAAATCTATCCCCTTGAAAAATACACACATCATTTTCATGCTACAAATTAAATTTGGTGTGGTTATGCTTTTAGCACTCAACAAGTAAAAGCTTGTAAATGAAAAGCTGAAGCATAAAGGTATAGCAAGTCTTATTTAGGAAATCAAAATCTTTAGAAAACAAGAATTCTCTCCCCAAAAGGCAAGAAAAGCTGCTAATAATTAAGTACTGCTTTTGATTAACACTTTATACCACATGCTTCTTTTGAAAGACTTTATTTAAGCAGCTCTTGATATAAAACTAATCAAATCACTGTACTTCATTCCCATATGATGCCTGTCTAATAACCACACAACAGTTGGAAACTGTCAAAATATTTTACAGCTCAATAGTAATTACGGTCCAAGTCTAAGCACGCAGTAATTGGGCGTTAGCCATATTTTAGGAGTGTTACAGCAATGCACAGCACTGACTTCTTCTATCCTTTTATTTTTTCCACACATGCAAAAATCCTGAGGGATCCCAAGGATTTACTTCATAAAACTCTGAATGAAATACACTAGTAAATACTGAAATATCAGCACGTAGTTTGCAAAGATAGCTTAAAAAAAAGGCTTTTCAAAAACTGAAAAAATTGCCTGGCATTCACAACTACAGGATTTGTTCAAGAGCAATTTCTCTATCTAGTTTAATTACTCTCAAATAAAAATCTATTACCAGATAAATAAAAATAAATATTTTATCCAAAATACTACAAGCTTTGCCATGAAGTGTGGCAAAGGCTGCTTAGGACTTGAATAAGGAATTTTGCAGATTGTAAGGAGAGAAAATTCCAAGCAGACGAGAGAGATGAGAAACGCTATGAAAACACGTGGAACCTTAAGGGCTTTTTACGAGGTAAAATTCCACATGCACTGAGTCCTGCACGGGACTCGTGGGATGAGAGGCTGCTAGAGCTTCTTGAATGGACAACTCTCCGGGGCTTCCCATCGCCCAGACTCGCTATTTCTAAGGCAAGTCCCAGTGCAGCAGCAGAGAGAGGGATTCGGGATATGCAGTTGGCTGGTCTTTCACCACTGTTCAATCATTAACCCACACATCAAACACGTGCGGCTCCACAGCGACAAGGCCGCCGCCAACCCTGCATCCCTAACGCGCCAATATCCAATGTATTAAGATCCTTAAAAGACATTACTCATGGGAAGCGACGGGTTATAAATGGAAGGAAGGGCTGCGCTTTTAGCGTCCTTCAGACTCAGCGGATATGCCATGTAAAATTAAGCATCCTTAAAGACCGATCTGGGGCCGAGACGATGCTTCTCCCGCGGCCGAGCAAAAGGCACCCGCAGGGCTCCGAGGCTGAGGTTGACCAGCCCCGAGCAGCTCGCGGGGAAAAGCTCCCCGGGCGCAGCAGNCCTCGCCCGCCGGGCACGCAGCAGCGCGCGGCGCCCGCAGCGGCGCCCGCTCCTCGGGGTGAGCCGAGGAGCACGAGGGAGGGAGCCGTGCACAGGCATTTCCGCGCTTTGGGAAGTGTAAATTAGAGCATTACTACTAGTTTGACAGTCGGTTTGCTAATAAATGTGTAGCAACATTACCTGATTGCATAACAAGAGATGAAATGATTAGGACAATCTTTGAAATGGGGAGGCTAAAGGGAAGAGAAAGGAGCTGAAAGGCAGGACTGTGGTAACAGTCTGGGTGCAATTTCTGAACGGCTGTACGTAAAAGCTACTTTATTTTATATTTTGTTGATACGGCTCTAAGGAAGCTTCTAGTGAAGCCTGAAAAGTTCATTCTAAAACTGAGCATTAGTGGTGAGTTAGATTAGTTTACTAAAAATTACTTAGAGGCGTCAGTAGGATTCTTCATCTCGAAACGTGGGTTTTGCAGCCTGCTCTGCAACAGTCGGCTGCAAAAGCACAACCCAAGACTAAGAAACAAGCACTCTGCCATCACCCAGGTAAAACCCACCTGGGATTTTTGCCTCCCGTCGCAACGAAAGGCACACACTGCTCGTGCAGAAGCGCTAGCAGGGAGGGCCAGGAGCTGCTGCTAAACACAACGCATGGATGCTGGTTTCAGCCACAGTCCAGTTTCCCAACGGGTCTTGCATACACTGTGTTTTTTTTTTCTAGTGCATGTAAATGCTTAAAAGGATTTTTGCAATGCTTTTTATTATGCCCTGTTTATATTACCTTCGTAGGGTAAAGGACTGCTGCTATTTCATGGCTATGCTGCATTTTAAGCTTTGCAATGTCTGACGTGTGGTTTTGGAGGGCAGAAAGGGAGGGCTCTCAGGAGAGGAGTTCAGGGGCAGATTGGACACTACCTGTACGAATGTAAATCTAACTCTGGGCACACGGAGACCAAAAATGGAAGAAAAATCCAGCAACATGGAAGCTCTTATTTGAAGTCTTCACGGGTTATTCCCTGCTACTTGTCTCCAATTCATTCTGGTTACACATTTGAAAAAAATAATCATTTATGTAAATATGTCTACCTATTAAAAAAAGGTAACTTGCTAAAGAAAAATCTAATTTTATTAGACCCTCCCCAAAAAATCTGACAGTAGTAAAAGCCTGAAATTATTGCTAGGGAAAAAAAAAAAAAAAAGTTTAAAAAGCTTAATACACAAAAGAGAAAACCAATTCCCTCGAAAGCTCCTTGCAAGCATTCTTACATGTTTTTAAACAATAGTAATAATACTCAGTTTGCACTTTAGCTACAATAGAAGGGTTGTGGTCATAATTAAAAACTAGCTGAGCTTTGAAATGAACTTTGGTGTGATATAGTTTTAAATTCAATCTCTTATTTGAATTTTGGTCTATGCACTCTGTCTCAAAATGCCACGTGAGCACATTATAAATGCATCAAGTCTTCTATATTTCATTTAATGGATAAAAATAAAGCTTTTATTTCCTTTGGTGGAGTTCCTAAGAGCACTTTGGCCACTTTATGATAAGAGTTCATAGTTGCATTTAATGTGGTTGAGTAATTAAGCAGAATTAATTCTTTCAGGACAAAAATGCTTTAATCATGATCTGCTAGACCAACTGCATCAAAACTATTATTTGAATTAACTTTTAAAGAAAGTTTGTACTCAGAAAACTAAGGTCACTTGAAACAACAGAAACACATTCTGACAAGATGCTTTTTAAGTCAAAAATCACCATCCTTACGCTACAGAAGCGCAAAATATAAGGTAGCTTAATTGGGAAAAATATGAAAGACGTATAAATACAACACTTTTTTAACTCTGAGCATTTCAGACAGTAATGTTTTAGGATATTTTTGAAGTGTGAAAGCTGAGCTGGATTTCAAAGATTTAGTGCCCCTAAGAGCAAGCCAGGAAACATTTCTCGTGCAAAGGCTCCAGGAACAGCACAATTCCTTGTTTCCGAAGGGCTGGCAAAATGGGAGAGAATGGAGATTTTGGCTGGCCTAGCAAAGAAAATGGGACTGTGCTCTTACGTGTGCATCCTCCCTTAAAGACAGAAAAGACAACCAAGGAACTGGCAAGCGCTGCAGGCTGCCCACAGTTCGTGGAAGCTCATGGAAACCCGGACGAAAGGACCTCGCTGCCCAGGAACGTGATTCCCGCCTTCGAAGCTGCGTTGGCTGCAGAGGGTTCTGCTCGAAGCCCTGCGCACAGCCGCCGAAATCCGGGCGCGGAAGAGCTGCCATCAAACTGTTATTTCAAAATGCACGTGTTCACTTCTGTGGAGACGACAGTCATTCCCACAGCCGTGCATGCCCAGCACGGGCCAGGAATTGCGTATGCATTCGTGTGCTTAATGCATAGGATGATGCCTGTCCCTACAAGGAGCCCAAGGGAGAATACAGGCGACTTTCTGCAGCTAAAGTGGGCACGAATCCACTTAATTCCAATGGCAGAGTTCTCTGCTTCTGATGCGAGGTCCTAGGCACGCATATTAAGTTGTTGTTCGCTATATGAGCTTAAAATTAAACCTCTGAGCAACTTCACTAAGGTACAAAAAATACTAACGAGACCTCCAGATCTCCAATGCCAGTTAAGTTTTTCCTAACATTTTTGATGCAATTCCATTAATTCCTTTGATTTTTAGCTAGCTCCTTGGAAAACCTTTCACTGAGCTAAAGCACATGATTTCCTTCACACTTCAAAACCTTTTTTTCCCCATGTATGTTTCTCAAAGATGATTTGTCTGAATTATATGTATGGACTATATTTAAAATGCGCGCATTATTCATCACTACAGACTATGAAGTATTTAGGGATTGACACAACTACTACTAAACAGAAAAGTACCTCTTGTCAATAATGAAACCCAGTGGTTTTCTGAAATTGCATTTTTTAAAAAAAGTTGTATTTAAAAATGCTAAACAAGTTTCTCTAAAAGATATGAAAATATTTTACTAAGCCTTCTGAGAAAAAAAATGCACTGTTCTATTTTACATCAAGATGAAAACAAATTCAGTTTATCTAACAGGCATATGAAGTATGAAATTGCTTAAAAAATATAAACCAGACATTTCTTGTTTGCTAACAAGAACCAAGAACAAGATTAACAAATAGTTCTTTTTTCTTTCTGTAACAGTCTCTATGAAGAGTACATAAAGAGGTCCATCTATATGCTGCTACGGAGGACAAATTAATTTAAACAAGAAATATCAGCAGGATTTGGATTTTGTATTTAAATGACTATTTCTGCAGAGAAATAATATCTCCTTCTCCTAATATTCTACTTCTGTACATTAAAATAACCCAGGGAAAAAAAAAAAAATAAAGAAAGAGGATCTAAAACCCTTTATACATAAAAACCAGATAGCTCACACAGTGATAGTCACACAGAACAGGCAGTTCTTCTAACGAGTAAAAAAAAAGCACTTAAAAGGGTGCAGTGATTCAAAAAATACAAGCAGGTTGCTGTCAATAAAAACCTGAGATCGCTCAATGCCTTTGGATCCTTCTCTATTTATTTTCCTTTATGGAGTTAATTTATTTTTTTTTTTTTTTCAGGAAATTGTTGTTTTTTCTCCCCCGTTTTTGTCACCGCAGACACTCCCTTTAGGCAACCGTGCATCAACAATCCTCCCACGTTCAAAGTCGGCTACATCTGTTGCTCTTTCCCATTGTTGGAAATTCCTGCCTTAATCCTATTTGACTTTATTCATGCAAAGGTCATCCTGAATTCAACAAACGGAGGCGCGATAGCAGGCGCACTGTTGAACATGGCTACAAAATGCTGTTGTAGAACATGCAGCTAGCGTGCCGGCACTATCTCACAAGTACTTGCTTTATTATTCAGGCTCCTGCTCCTCGGGCCTGGCTGCAATATGAGTTTCTCCTGGCATCTCGGGCACACAGCGGTTTCCCACTAACCGGCTTGATTCTCTCTGCTTAAAGCGATTTGCACTTGCATTTGCTAGCGAGGATGCCCCAAACATGCAGAAACGCGCAGTGTTTGACCGTTCTGCAGCCCCTGGGCAAGCCTAGGCACCTCGGAGCTCCCTGGTTTCTCCTGCTTTTTACCTCGGGGTCCATCTGGCTTCACAAACTGACCCCATTTAATTAACCAGCCCATCTAACACTAGCAAGAGTCACTGTAAGGGGGACAAAATCCTGCCGCCAGATTTTTTTCCCGAGCAGGGCCGCACGGATGTTGCGGACACCTCATTTCGGAGCCATCACTGCACTGCAGCTTTACTGCAAAAAGCTGCCTATTCTGCTCTAAGATTCACGTTTCTTCCCTAGCAACAACAAAAATACCAAAAAAATAAATAAATAAATAAATAAATAAAAGAAAAATAAAAGCAAGCAAACAAACAAGAAACAAAAAGCATTCTGGCTCATAGCTGGGATTTCTTCTTATACCTAAGTGCCTGACCAAACCAAAGACAGATTAGCAGCAACACTGAATTAGTAGCTAAACCAAAGTTAACTATCAGGCTGATTTATGAAGTGAAGATAATTATTTTTGTAATACGGCCATAACTCATCCTGACAGAAGCCCAGGAACATTTACTCACACAGGTTTATTTCCCAGCGGAGGCGCCTGCCAACCCGGAGGAGCCAAGCCCAGGCTGCGGGCGAGCGGAGCCAGGAGGCTCCGCGCAGGCGCCTTCCTGCAGCACGCTGGGCTCTGCGTCTGCGCCGGCGATTTCAGACTTGGTCTCATTTGCGGGGGGAATAAAATACGAAATAATTATCTTCTGTTTGAGAGACGCACAGCAGCAGCCCTGCCCTGGGCTCTGGCACACGTAAGGTCTGCGCGTGTTGGCGCTGCCAGGTGCCACCATCAGGGGCCACAGGTGGCTTTCCTTCCCACAAAGTGGCATACAGTTTGCAAAAAGCTTCCAAGATGAAATAAAACATAAAAATGCAGCCACTACCTACCTAGAAGGCATGTTTTTTTCCACGAGAAGTGAAGCAATACTTTACAAAGAGGACAGATAAGAACATTGTGATTTATAAACACAAGTTAAGTACAAAAATCTGAAACACAAGTCTTTGAATGTCCTAACACCAGTTAGATTACCAAACACTGTTTCCACATGCATTTTGCAGAGGTGCTACCTGGTCCGATCCAGAATTGCTGCAGGCCCCAGCAAAGTTTCAATCCATTTTGGGAGCTAGATTGCACCAATAACGCAGAAATACCTTAAAGACCAATTATGAAAATGACAGAAGGAGCCAAACATTTATCATCCTGCAAATCATGCATATTACTGTTGATGTTTAGATTCTCAGCACTAATTTTAGATCCTTTGTCTTCAACAGCTTTTTCCCCCCAAACACGGACTACAGCTAAGACCTTAAATCACGGAATCGCAGAATGGTTGAGGCTGGAGTCATTTTAATTAAAATTTTACAAATATATATGTGTGTGTATTAATAATGGGTGATGTCTGTGTATATGTGGCTGCATACAGTTTTTCCCAGTTACAGAGCACATCACTTGGATGCTAAGCATTAAGTTTCACAGCCAGTGAAAGCTTCTGCTCCCGGGGAAGGGACCGTCCTGCTTTATGGCCAAGCCAACGCTGTGTTCCTGCTCCTAGCACTCACATAACTCACAGGCAGAGCAGGGAAGGTGGGAATGTGAAAGCCAGGGTAGGGACTGAAGACAGCGCAGTAATTCCAAACCCTGATGCATGCATTAGTTGAGGACATAGGAAGAGATTCCTTAACCTGCACTGACCCTCAGCAACACGGAAAAAAAACACCTTATATTTGGAAGTGAAGAGGACAACAGCTGATCCTAGTACATATTCCAACAAAGTTCTTACAAGTCCAGACATTAGTTAATGGTAAAGAATGCACAAAAAGCATGTTTCTAGTTAAGCTGAGTGAACACCATTTAAAAGTCACACAAACTGTAATATGAGATCTTTTAAGTATTGTATAAAAAAGGAGAGCCTTTTATTACTTAGCACTTGAAAAGATGCAAGTTTAATGAATTGTCTATGCTTCAGTATGACTATCTCACTATCTCTCTGCTCACATTATGTGTGTGGCTTGTCCTTCCTTTAAAAGATCAATTTTCTTAGGGCTGCACGCTAAGATAGATTTTCTCAGAGTGTCTTTTTTGCACACATTCGTAACAACAGATATCTTAAAATTCTGTCCACTACCCCCTGTGTCTTCTTCGGGCTACAAAGATGTTCTCATGCAAATGAGCTGCACAATCCTTCAGCAGCTAATGTGAAGCTGAAAGAAGGAAAATCATTAAAGAATATGTTCCAGAAAGCCAGGGAGTTCTGACATTGAGGTATTTTTGATACTGAGAGATGATAAGTGATCTTCTTCATCTACTGTTCACAGTTTAATATAATTCCTCCGCTTGGCAGCATTACTGCACCTCGTATTGATTTGCCCACCTGTGTTTTAAAATGAGCCCTTCCTATCGCTGCATCACACCGGGTTCATAAAGCTGAACACGAATAGGAGAAGTGAGCAACTGGAGACTGCTCTGAAATCCCGGACCTGGCACTAGGCAGACTGTTGCTTCACTCCCCTTCCACTAAACTCACCTCAGAGTTTCACATTTTACATTCTGCCTTGAACTCCAGGTTTCTTCTTCTCCCCTTGAAAAGTATTTGAGAAGTGCTCTTCTTTCACACGGAAGCAATTCTGGATAAACTGGATAAGGACAAACTGCCTATGAGACGGAAAACGCTTTCTGAAAAAGCCTGAACCGCTGCAGGTACACAATGAATTACAAAGGACACCTGATGGAGATGTGTTACTACACATGACGCAGGAAAAAAATACATGTATTTCTAATTACAGCACATCACTTCTCCTGCATGTTTTAGCAGAGCTTAAACCAGAGAGCTTGCCTGGCATGAGGGCGTAGACTGTCCCAGAGCATGCATAACATTTGTATTAGTTTCTACAAGAGAGAGGCACCTTAAACAATAGCACTGACAGTCATAAATGTTATTATTGGCTTGGGGTTATTATGTGACTGCATATTCTCCTTTCCTGACACCATAAAAGGCCATCAGAAGTTCTTGGCTACAAACACCAGAGTACGTTTCCATGACTGTCAACAGCCCTGTGACTTTCACAGGAGTGACGCTGGTGCACGGTCTGTCAATGTGACACACTTAGGCCTACTCATCACCCTGTCCTGGTGCTACAGACCGTCACCAGCTGAGCAACTTCAGGAACCAGCTGGACAGAGCCAGGACTATCAGTGTGGTCTGATGGCAATTCTGCCTTTTTTTTTTTTTTTTTTTTTTTTTTTTAACAAGATCGTTTGCCACCACAGCTATGAGGAAAACAGGAGTGCAGACTTTTTATTTACTGAGAACTCAATAGAAAACCAAGAGCGAGCTCTGAGTCACCAAGTCCAAGCCTGCAACCAGTGTGGTGCAGCCGCAATAGCCACTCTGCAAAGCACGTGCCTAGCCCCAGCGAACACGGCTTTCCAGACCCTGAAGACTGAAGAAAGGACACGTGAGAACAGTCTGGATCCACCAAATGTTGCATATTTACTGACTTTCAGTAGCTTAAAGACAACAGTAGCATCCAGAAACTTGAAGACTTCACATTCAACAGGGTCTGCCTGCAATCCTTGGCTGCAATCAGACAACAAGCTGAAATTACCAGGAAACAGTAACAGAAAAAGTAACAGGAAAAGCCTTTCTCACTAATGGTTTCCCCAAGGGAAAGGCCTGTGTTATCCTTCCAAAGAAAGAATGAGTAACACCAAGCCAGTGGAGGAGCTACTTTCTTTTAACACTTAAAAATACCATGAGGGTGATGACGTTTCCTCCTGTGGCCTAGTAAATAATTCATCACCTCCCACATAAACGGAGCAGCATTCCTCCTCCCTCATTCTAATAGAGGCAGTAAAACTCGTAATTTTGCAGAAATACATCTCTCCAGCTTCTCTACTATAGTTGCTGACTCCTAGAGTGGCACTTGGATCTTGTTTCCAAAAAGCTCAGCAAAACCCTGGAATGACAGGAGACACTGTGACCAAATTTTCCCATCGAATGGCGTGCGTGGTTTGCAGAAAGGACGGACGCAGACACGCACGCTCTGCACTGCTCTGACAAAAGGAAACCACTGACATCAGCGCACCTCTTCAACCCCAGACTTGTTCAACTTTTCCCCCAAAAGTCAAGTGCCAGCAGGAGAAATTGTAACTCTCTCTCACCTCTGTGAAAGAAGGAACCTCCTAATCCAACCACATGGAGAACAGAAGGATTTACATGATGGTTACAAGGCCAACAGCACTTCAGTTTAGCAGTGCTGTAGCACAGTGATGACTGCAGAACTTAATTACAGCTCCACAGTTTGGCTTTCAGACTTGTCTAAACATAGACAGTACATCGTAGTCTTCAAGGCCATTTAAGATGATCAACTGAGCGACAATTTGAATTCTTACGCTTTCTCTGATGACTCCGATTTGTTTTCAGAAAACATGGAGGGAAGACATGCAAAAATAAGGTATTCTTTTAGGAAATATGTGTATGTAATAACTTCCAACTCAGATATGGCAAATGCCAAGCTAGACCTTTATGGAGAGCTTGACACTGCCTCGTCTCTGACAAATAACAGCTCCCTTCTCACCAAGAAGGATTCCAGGGCAATCACCAGGCCATCAGAAGGGCCTCTTCAACCAGAGGTTATTCAGGAGGCCTAAAAAGAGTTTGCTGTTCCAGTTAAGTGATGCTCAGGGAAGCTGTGCAAGGTAGACAGTTGATATGGGTAAGGTGAGCAGTGCGTAGAAAGGAAATGCAGAAACAGCAAAGAGAAGCCAACCAGTGCGATGATCTTAAAGCAGCTGGAGAAGCAGAGGTGTCCCCTGCACAGAATTAATAAGAAAGGGGCAAGACCCTAAATTTATTCTCTCACGTCTCAATTTTGTTATGGATTGGTAAGGAGGCTCCGAGCAAGGCCATGTCTCTGGAGAGCAACCAGTCCTGCAACCAGTCGCTATGACGAGATCCAAGATGGGGTCTGCAACGTGCCAGGACACTTGGGTTCTGCCCATACTGCTCTCCAAGGCCTTCTGTGCCCAACAGACCCGGACAAATCACTTAGTAAGTTTAGTTACTTAACCTCGGTTTACCTAAGTTGACCCTCACGGGACTCTCGTCCCCACATACGGGCGTGTGCTAAGGTAATATTTGCATAGTGCCCATACCATTTGATGGGAGGTTCTTCAGACTTGCTAAACATCATCACTGTTATTGAGTAATAACCAAACGCGCTGTGCCAACAGCCCGAGCACTATTTTGAATTACAGTGCAAAGGAAATCGTTTAATTTTCCTTTCTTTTTAAAAGGCAGTGGTTTTCTGAGCTTCGGGACTCATTCCAGGTAAAGTGCTTTTGAACCAAAGTTATTAGATCAGCTTAGAACAAAACAGTTCAAACACAGGTGCTTTCAGGATAGTAAGTGATCGTACGACGTTTTAATCCACCATCAGCTAAACCTTCCACTCGAGCTGCAATATAATAAACCAGGATGTAGGATCTGCCTTGCAACTTTAATGGTCTTGCATCCTCTGAAAGCCTGTAAAAAACTGAGATTTTGGGGCAGCAACACACCAAAGGAGTAGGAAACCACCACTCTGCATAACAGTAGGACCTAGCTGCCCCTGTTCCAAGCAACACACTCTTCGTAGCGAGTTTGATCACCTTTTCTTAACCAATTCCAGCTTCCAGACAACCTAGAACTTAGTCAGGGGTAGAACAACGCAGCAGCAAGTAACACGGTGTTTCAGAGCCACAAAGGCGCGCGCGCGCAGTAAAGCAGCGAGATGTATTTCCTCAGACGCAGACCCGTAAAATAAACTGTCACACAGCAAGCGAAGAGGGCACAACCTCCATCAAATGAGTGGATAAGATCTCTTCCAAAGCTCTTATACAGACGTCTTTCCTCTGCCTGGTAATACCAGAATTTTTTTTCTTTTTCTTTACCTTGGTCACTTTGCTTTGACCTTGATTTCCCCCAGAAATCAAGTATAGGCAAGATTTTTCAAACAGAAACTCTGGCAAACGGGATCCAATCCCACCTTAGTGTATTATAAAACTGCTCTACTCTGATTTACTATTTCGCTCGCTGTGGTTCTGTGCATTAAGAACAAGCTGTGAATTGTGCTTGTGGATTCTCCATGTTGTTTTGCTTTGCTGCGAAGAGACACGGATTAGATTTCTGCCCTCGGACTCCTCACCCTGAGTGCGAGGATGCCATAAGGTCAGAGCTGGCAGGGACAGGGACATGGCAGCAACCTATCTCCCTAATTAAGCAACAAAATAAGCATGACTAGTAATTTCATTCCATTCCTAAATTACTGCAGGGCAGCACCAGTTCAAGGGAAAACAGATGATAAGACACAAGTCGTGAGGGATGTGCTTGGAAAGGCAGCTCTCTGTCCTCAGCTTCCAATCCTTAAAAACATGCAGTGAGGATAGAGCAGATTTGTTTTGGAAAAGGTCTCTTTTACACACACTAGTAAATGCTCAAATTGTGTAAAGATGTCCAAGAGCTGTGGAAACACTGGCACTGCAATTCACACTCACAGAAAAGAGCTGCTGTGTCTTGAACTATCTGCTCGGCACATTGCCTCTTCAAAAAAACTTAATCCAAATTGTCAGTCTGAGAAACAGAAGTAAGTACCTATATAGGCATGCTTAGTCTGGACAATCCTAAAAAAAACTGCTAATCTGATTTAAAGTAAGCTGTGACTTTTATAGAAAGCACTTCCACATAACTATGGAACTGGACAAACATAAATCCTAACACAAATAAACAGTATCAAGCACTAAGCTCTTAAAACCCAGATTTATGACAGAAATGTGGAGACAGGCTCCTCAACAGGGGCATATCTTAGTGACATTACAATAGATCAAGACAAAGGATTGTTCAACATGATTTTCTTCCTTCTCAGTACTATATCCAGCTGTAACATTTATTACTAGAAGACTCTTTTCTTTGAAACTGCAGTTGCTGATACTGTTGTCATTAAATCCTTAAAAACATCCATGCTCCTACTGCGGCTCTCCCCCTATGAACCAGTAACTGAACAGAAATGAGCCAACACCTTACTAGGTACAAGCAAAGCTTTTAAGAAGGCCTGCAGAAACAAACAGGATATCCGCAATTCCCAGAATGGTATCTTTAATAATAAAGACAAAAATTGGGGTACAAAAAACCTACCTTGGGAGAAGAAGAAAGCTCCTTCGATGCTGGAATAGCTGAAACGTTCTCACTCGTTCCTGGCTCTGTCTTTGGCAAGAGGTTTGGTGGTTCGGGAGCCTTTCTTTTCATCTTCTTCTCTGGTTCTTGCAGCGGAGCAACTTTAATTAAAGCAGGGCTTGGTTTTGGTTCATAAAATGGATTTGATCTAATTAAAAGAAGGGAAATATCTTTGCTATCAAAGAGCTCAAACTTGGAAATCAAAATGAAAATAATGTGCAGATGATTTGATGACAAAGATGGATTTATTACCACACATGAGAAAATATTTTGCTTTTACATGCTTTGAAATGCTACTTTTTCATGTTTCATAAGTGAGCTACCACAAAAAAAAAAAAAAAAAGACAGAATTTTTAGAATTTTTATTTAAAAATTTTAAAATGCTATAAATGTGAGCTAAGATGTCAGTGAAGTTGCTGGCTGTGGCACAAGCAAATGCTGAGAATCAAGCTACTTTTACTGCACAGCTAAACGCAGCTTTAGAAGCCTCAGTCCAAGTTTCGAGTCTGAAAACTCTGGCCACAGTAGGTGTGCAACTCATGTCCAGGATATCTGAATCTCTGCAGCAAATAATCATTTCAAAATACCCCGTGCTAAGAAGAAAAAAACCCACCCCTCTATGGGTACCAGTCACTGTAATCTGTCTTGTTTGAAAGCCCTTTTTATTACTTAACAGCTTTTAAGAAACCTAGTAAACATCTTCTAAAATAGATGCACTCCAACAACTCTGCATTCCTAACTTTGGCATTCACATTCCTACTTGCTAATTGCTCCACCCTAAATGAATATTTTCTTATCTTTTCAAAACGTTATCTATTAGTTTGATACCATCAGTTGATACTCTGTGTAGCATAATGCTTTATCCTATGCACTTAAAATAGGCGGAAATTTTATATCCTGCTAAAAACAGACAAGGGAAGCTTCTTTGTACCAAAATTATTTATTTATGAACGTAATTTTTCATGTTTGCTGACCTACCCTGAAAAAAGACTGTTCCTCACCTGATAGTTTAATTCATCCCTTTCTACTCCATGCTTTCCCTACACGATACATATCTGCGGAGCTACGTTTAGGCAATGAAATCACTGTAACTCCCAACGACGGTCTGCATGCAACTCTATAAAGTGTAGCTAACCAGAACAAGTTGAATTGGGTTCTGCATATTAGCGTGTACAACATGGGGCAAGTGCCCATTTACACATTTCCTCTCAGGGTATGAGAGGCAACCTAGTAAACACTGATTTTAAATGGCTAAGATGGTAAAATTCGGGTCTAAACAAAAAGAATGGTGATTCCTCCGGTCTCGCTTCACACAGTGCTAACAATTTTTCTCAGATTGTACTCTTTGAGTATTAAAATTTCTTTCAGAAAATTTCTTAAAAGAAAACTAAAATTTCTTGATTTTAGAATTTATTTTAATGCAGTTTTCCCCCGTCCTCTCTTCACCGAGTAGGAGGAAGCCACTAATACGTGAAGCTGCAGAGGACAGGTCTGCTGCTGAATGGCAAAGCCTACTGGACCATGTCAGAGGGCCGGCCACAAAACCTCCAGACTTCTCTGACAATCTGCTGCTCATATTATAGAGAGAAAAAGAAAAAAAAAAGCAATATTATAGATACTTCCACTCTCTGCTGCGCATGTAATGCTAATTCTCAGAAGAAAGTGCTATGGAGGGACAGGCTGTTGGCTTTCTTCCTCAAGAAGGTTTCACTGTTGAACCAGGCTCACATTTTGATCATAGCATAGGCACAATAAACATGTCATTTTTCACCTTCTGCTTTTCACCTTTTTTAACTGGTCTTACAAATTTCTCAGATATCTGAATATCAAAAAGAGATTGCTGAAAAATTCAGCTGGACACAGACAAAAGCCCCCTCTGCTCCTCAGACTCTCAGTCCAGATGTTGAAGTCGGTGGTAGCAGCTACACAAGCAGAAAAACCCAGCAGTCTGGTAGAAAAAAGGCTTAGCTGAAATATATGAACGTCCTCTTTTCTGAACTTCGCTCATCTGCTTTTGGCTCCAATGATGGTATTCAACCAGATTTATCTAAAAAGGTAACAGACTGTCCACCACAAAAATTACTATTATTATTAATAATAATATAATTAATAATAATAATAATAAAGGTATTAACAAGTCAGCAGCAGTGTGGTGGCCTGTGGCTTGTTTTATAATAGTCAACTGAAAATCAATAGTAACTAGATAGTCTTTCCAAGCATCATTCTAACCCATGCAATGGTTCATGAGATAAGACGCTACAGAGCCAAGTAATATCTGAAAGCAAGTTTTATTCTGACCAATTGAAAAATGCTTTGGATCCACATTACTGGGTAGCTGGGGAAAAAAAAAAAAAAAAAACATTTTACTGAAGAGGGGAAACAAAGCTGTCAGTGTGTTCAAAGAACAAGCCATTACCAAATAAAATACTAAGGTCGAAAGCATTATCGTTAAAATAGCAGTGAACTCTGCTATTTGCACTTAATTAAACTCAAATTAGCACAGCAAAGTGTTCTTTATTAATCATCACCTAACACTCTCATTTAGCATTATTAAGTTACCTAGCATTTTGGTTTTAGTGTATAAATAAAAAAAGCACAAGCAGAATTTCACTCTAACATTTCAATGCCCAAACTAATAAAAGGAAAATGTGTTCCTTATCTCTCACCAGATATGAGAATCTAGCCAGAGGAAATATGTTCTGAGACGGTAGTTTTACAGCCGAATATATGTAATGGAACATCTAAGTTCATCTCCACCATGCAAAGTCTTTTTACGCCTATACTTGTGATTAGGCTTTGCTTATGCGTGTTGTGAAATCGCCGGTTATCTTCACAACCGCTACTGAAACATGTTTCAATTAAGCCAATTACCTAAGGTAAAACCTGCACAGAGGCACAACGAGGATAAGTATCTTTTCCAAGGTTACAAAGAGTTTGTTACAAAACTGGAACCAGAGTTCAGATCTCGGGGCGCTTGGTGCAAATGTGAGAACTATCCCTTTGCCAAAGGGAAAGGAGCAGAGTCCCGCGGGGCTTTAAGTGACGTGTCCACTCCTAGGACACAGCCTCACGTTCCACCCAAAGGAGAGGAGGGAAGTGCCAAGCGGTGCACTAAGCAAACTCCAACAAAATCTTTAAGTTGCAGGGTTAAAACACATCGGATTTCCTGAGAGATGGTAAATGTCCTTCGGGAGCCTCCCGGCCTCCCATCCATGGAGGTTCCAGCCACGCCTGGGAAAGCCCTGGCCCAGCAGTAGTCAAAAATGATGGAAAAGCCAAACCAAATCACAAGGACAAAGACCAAAGGAGAAGATGTTAGGAGAGAGGTTGAAAGGAAGGTGGAAGCTTTTTTAGTGCCACGATATGACTCAGTTGCTCAACTTTGTCTTGAGTGCACTGCTCAGGCCAAGTCAGCACATCTTAAAATAAATATACAGTAGAAGAAATAAGAGGATCCAGAGACGTGCGATGAAAATGATTACAGACATGAAGAGACTGCTGTATGAAGAGAGATTGAAAAAGTCATTTAATTCAGAAGAGCAACAAGTAATGGTGAATATGCTAGCGAGACATAAAACAACAAATGATTTGTGGTAGCTAAATCAGACACTACTAATTGTTGTTTTTATAAGTGGAAGGGACTGTGTAACAAATCTGAAAGTTAACTTACAATCAATAAAAGGAAACACATTTCATCTAATACCTTGTTTGCTTGTGGAACTCTCTGCCACAAATTGATACTACAGCCTAGGCTTTAATAGGATTTGGGAAAAGATTAGCCAGTTAGGTAGCCAATAAAAGCATTGATATGCACATTAGCCAGGAAGCAAAATGCATCTGCACATGAACCCTCATGATTTAGGGCACACACACGCACTACCCAACTGGCACTGCCACCTAAAATCCTCCCCTTTGTGCTCACCAAACCACACGCAGCAGAAACTTCCTACTGAAGAATTAGAAATTATTGCCATGACATAAAGAACAACAGCACTTACTCAGTTATTCCTAAATGGAGCTGTGCCACTACATTTTTTTTTCCCAGGACAGTAGTATTTTCAAAGACAGCCACACTTGTACCAGATATATTCAACAAATTGTCTCTGTGTCTTTTCCGATGATATGACACCTGGGAGGACACTAGGGAGGAGCAGCCGTTCAGGGGTCAGCGTATAAAGAAACAGATGCAGAAAACTATTTGGCAGTGCTGTTTGACACCTTATCCTTCCATCTTTCCATGGAATGACACCATCATAAATGAGATCATGGACCAGTTTTATGTTTAAGGAAAATCCATCCACAGGGAGTTTAATTTTTACTCTTGTAAAAAGAATGTAACAAGTAGGATCATGACAATCAAAAGGAGGCTGTTGTAACAAAGAGTTAGTGAAATCTATAGTCCCACGCACAGCAGAAAAACAGGCTGCCCTTTAGGACATGGCTACAAGCTGTTTTGGCACAGACTTGGTTCTGTGGAAATGAGAATAGAAATACAGACAACCTGTCACTTGCCCATCCACGCAGCTTTTGCTCCTCCTGCTCTTCTCCACAGTATTTACTGCTCGCTATCCCCGTAGCTTTGCAGGTGTAAAGGGTGCAAACAATTTCCGCAGTGAGGGATCAGGGATGCTTGTTGTGACTGTCCACAGTGCGATCGCACTGCGCTCTGACGGCAGCCCGCGCTGTTTGCTCAGACAGGCCCCTGATGAACAGCCAGCATAGAAATCATCCCCTAACGCCCAGTTTTTTTTCCACAGATCAACCAACAACATCAACAAATTCACACCCCAGAACTTGAAAAGGAAAAAAACCCACAGGGTCCTTTATACATTTCTATCAGAGTGCATGGGAATTCTTCAGTTTCCTAGAACACAGCTATAAACAGAGCAAACACAAAGATGATGGTATGACACCTGTATTAATATTAAATATTAAAGCAATGCAAATGTCATGCCATGATAAATCTCATTAAGTACTTTAAAATTAAAAGTTAATTACAGTTGTTGTCTGTAAAATTGCTCATGTGTAATAACCATAAACTGTCTCAGGAGTGGTGTGGTTGCTGACTAATAACCACAAACAAGCAGTGCTTCAAACCTCCCAAGCTGCACAGCTATTGCAAAAAGCTCTCACTCCTTGTTGGGCTCCTTTACAAGGCAGTCACGGCTGGTTTATAATAAAGTTTAACCTGTGGTTAGGATAAAAGAAACAACTGAAGAAAGTATATATGGTGTTATCTTTGTTATATGGAGTTTTATGAGACTCCCCAGAATGTGCTAAGCAGACTACGCAAAACCCTTCTTTACATATACTACACCCATCTAAAAAGTCCTTCCACTCTCATCAGCAGAATTTACTATTTTATGTGGGAAGAAATCACGACAAAGACAGGAAGGGCCAAACTCAGTTGCACCCTCATTTTTTTAGCTCATCCGCAACCGCAGGGCACAGAGTATCAAGAAGATACTTGCTCCCTATCAAGTAGTTTGATATCAACGAGGCAAAGAAAAGTTTCCTAACTCATCACTTTCAGCTCTACAGCTGAACATCATGACTTGGGGGTATGGGATTTCCTGCTGCTGAGCTGCAGATCAGGCTGTCCTGAGGAGGTGATTAAGACTCACCATGGTTGAACCCAATACCTCAAGATTAAGCCAGAGATCCCACTAATGCTTCCAAGATTACTGAAAGATCTAGAATCATACTTACTCATCTAGCTCTTCCTCTTCAGCTTTGGAGGTATCCGCATAGAGGTATTTGCTCATATCCACCGGTCTGACGTTCTTCCTTTTGGCAGGTTGCGGAGGAGAAGCTCTTACGGTTACAAACGTTTCGGGCTCAGGATCTGGCTCATCAAATGGGTTCAAGTACTCTGGGGCATCACCATCTTTAAAGGGATTGTAATTGTCAGTGTAGAAACTTTCTTCTGGCTTGGAAGATGAAGCTATTTCAGTGTCTGGTTCTACAAAGCAACAAAAAGTCAGTAAGGAGATTTAACACAGAAAAGTTTGAAACCTTTTTATCAGATCTTCATGTTTTGATGGCTTATAAAAAAAAAAAGGTCGCTACATAATTCTCAGGACATAAAATCCTGACCTCAAATGAATTTCCACACTACTTATTTACAGTATTATCTTGTTTATTCAAAAACAGGGCTTCCAGGAGGACTTCATTTCATTTAGAGTATATTTGAAAAGCTCTAATGAAAAGCAAACACTTACCAAAAGTTTTTCAACCACATTAGTTATTAGTCCTCTTATTTATCATATCAATGGTATCATAACAGATTTTTCCAATTTGTTAGCCAATTTGTATCCTAACAAAATGTCCTTAATTATTTATCTGAGCTTTTAATAAATAAAAAAGATATCCTATATTTTATAATAAAATGACTTTTACTGGATATTAAAAAATGATGATAGAGGGTAGGTGCTCTTTTCATTTCTTAAAATGATTGAACTAAAACCACTTACCAGGTGTGATCAGTAATTACATTTCAAGACACGCATATTTTTGCTGCTAACCACTCTTGGTAACAATACACAGTTTCCTACTAAAAATGAATTTATATTAACCCTAAAGAGACAGATCATCAAATTATTCATCTATTATTTGAGCTGCACAGCAAGAAGTTATTTGCAACCTGGAGGTCTGAGCAGCAGACACTACACAAAAAGCATTACAGAAAAGCCAAAGGTTACTGGATAGTGACCAGTACAATTCCCCATACCACAATATAACATTTTTCACAGTGCCACTTAGCAAGACCAATCTTACACTTCTTACAGCAGCAGACGACCAGAAGCACTGCTCAATAGTTGCTCTGACATGCTTGCAAAGTCTATACAAATAAGAACTTCAATTAATGTTATTAAAAGCTAATTTTTCCATAACCGCTGACGAATTCTTTTTAATGAAAAGTGATTTTTTTTTTCAGATTTGTGGTTACTAGATTGAACAAAACATACTTTTCAGCTATAAAAAAGAAATGTTATTTGCAGCACAGCACTATAGAAAGGAAAAGATGGAGTTCCAAGTGTGTTCGTCACTAAACAAACATTTGGGATGACAAAATAGTCAAATAATGCAGAAATGGATGGGACAGGGAAAGAAACAGCACTGCTGTGAAAGAAGAAACAGCTGCTTCATGTGGGACACATGAGGCGCTTTGCTGCCATCCCTGGCGTGCCGACAGAAGATGCAGGAATCTCTGCAAGGGCATTTCCAGGTTGCCTCTGTCCCCAGGGCACCAGCACAGCCATTCGCTGCCCCAACGCAAGATCCCAAAGCAGGGAAGACCCTCATGCTTGAGCTGCAAAGACTCTGTCCACATATTCCTTGGTACTACTGCTGAGGGTCTAACCTCTGAACTAATGGATCATTTCTCTATGGTAAGAAAGTCAAAAAGAAAAAGTGATTGACTGGAATAAAAGAGAAAAATAATCGAAGTTGTCCTTAAGCAACACTTGGGAGGTAAATCACTCCTCTGGGACCGAGGGAGAGCTCAGGGTGAAACAAAGTAAAATTGTTCTCTGCCAAAGATGACTACAGGCTCTACCTGGCAGGCACACTTATGGCTATGCACAGTGCTCGTATCCACGGGATTTCCCTGCATGATTATTCAGAGAATTACATTAAGAGTTCCTTTAATTCTAGGCTTGCACTTTCTTATTTCTTCAGCAAGCTGAAGCAACTTGGTAATAAAGCAGCAACACATACACAACGCATGTATCTGCTGTAAGCTGTTACACTCAACTTCAGTTTCAGAATCCAGTCAACACTTTTTCAAGTCAAAACCTGCACTTAAAAAGTAGAGTGAAAAGAGTAAACGAGGCACTGCGTTGAAATGGCATGAGAAAGGTAGAGATCACAAAAAAAGTTATTATTATGCTTAATATTCATTGCCAAGACATACTATAAAAAGAACTAATCTAAATCCTTGTAATTAACATAGCAAAGACCTAATAATCAGGGTTGCAGCAGTAGTCTTAGCTAACCCTAAAAAAGAAGTTCCGTGTAAAGTGACTTAAGCCTTGCCCCAACACCGTAACGAAACGCCTCGGCTGTGTCTCAGCAGCCAGGCACCTAAATAAACCAGCGCGGGGTAAAGCAGGCTGTGTGTTCACAGCACGCGTGCTTGCTCCCACCCCACGGGAAATACAATACTGGGCACTTCTCCTGGGAGCAAGGGTAGTGAAGGTCTACAGTTAAAAGGACAAGAGGGAAGAAATCGGTCAAGGCTGAAATTCTTAAAATCTGAAATACGAGCCCAGTCAGTCGCACCTCTGTCCCTCGAAAAGTGACGGAACACGGACATCCTGCATGTCATCTCTAAGCATACGGAGGACAAAAAGGTGATCCGGAGTAGTCAGCATGGATTCACCAAGGAGAAATCATCCTTAACCAATCTGGTAGCCTTCTGTGATGGACTCACTGGCTGCGTAGATGAGGGGAGAGCCGTGGATGTTGCCTCCCTTGACTTCAGCAAGAGGAGAGGTCACTATTTTCAATGGTGGCCAGAGACAGGACAAGAGGCAATGGCCACAAATGGAAGCACAGGAAGTTCTACCCAAATTTGAGGAACAACTTGTTGACTGTGAGGGTAACAGAGCCCTGGAACAGGCTGCCCAGAGCAGTTGTGGAGTCTCCTTCCCTGGAGATATTCAAAACCTGCCTGGATGTGACCCTGTGCTACATGATTCAGCTACATGACCCTGTGCTGGAGCAGGGGGTTGGACTAGATGGTCTCCAGGGATCAGAGATCTCCCAGCTTCAATCATTCTATTCTGTGATTCTTGAATTGACCAAGAACCTTTGGCAGTGTCATAGAAGAAACACACCAGAGCAGAACCCAACATTTTAAATGCAATTTTTCATTATTTTGAGCTAAAACAGGAGAGGTCCTATATTAGTTTACTTACATTGCAGCAGTCTCCAACACAGGTGGTCACAATGAGTAGAAGCTTCACTTTGCTTGTGCCGAGACGTCCTCAGCGCAGAGAGCTAGAGCCAAGCTAACTGCCCAGGCTCCTTTAGAGTCACAGAATCACAGAATCCTCAAGGTTGGAAGGGACCTTCAGACACCATCTAGTCCAACCCCCCTGCACACGCAGAGTCACCTACAGCAGGTGGCTCAGGGCTGCGTCCAAGCGGGTTTGGAAGATCTCCAGAGAAGGAGACTCCACAACCTCCCTGGGCAGCCTCTTCCAGGGCTCTGTCACCCTCACTGGCAAGAAATTTTTCCTTAAGTTCCTGTGGAACTTTTGGTGCTTCAGTTTGTGGCCGTTTCCTCTAGTCCTATCAGTGGCCACCACTGAGAAGAGGCCGCCCCATCCTCCTCACTGCCTCCCTTGAGGTACTGATAGACACTGACCAGGTCTCCTCTCAGCCTTCTCTTCTCCAGGCTGAACAGGCCCAGCTCTCTCAGCCTTTCCTCACAGGGCAGATGTTCCAGGCCCCGGATCATCCTCGTAGCCCTGCGCTGGACTCTCTCCAGCAGCTCCACATCCCTACTGAACTGGAGAGCCCAGACCTGGACACAGCACTCCAGGTGTGGCCTCAGCAGGGCTGAGGAGAGGGGCAGGATCCCCTCCCTCGACCTGCTGCAGACGCTCCTCCTAATGCACCCCAGGATCCCATTGGCCTTCTTGGCCACGAGGGCACTGCTGCCTCATGGTCAACTTGTCATCCACCATGACGCCCAGGTCCCTCTGCAGAGCTGCTCCCCAGCAGGTCAGTCCCCAGCCTGTACCGGTGTCTGCGGTTATTCCTCCCCAGGTGCAGGACCCTGCATTTGCCCTTGTTGAATTTCATAAGGTTTCTCACCACCCTGCTGTCCAGTCTGTCCAGTCAAAAGCAGAGAAATGGGCATTCCTAGGACCATCTTGTTTGACCTCTGTTACAGGGCTACATTCAGCTAAAACGTGTCGCCCATTTGTCTCTGCCTAGTAAAAAGAGAATCCAGACAATTGCTTAAAAGTCTATGTTTATATTGCTGAAGTCTAAAATTGGGTGAGACAAAGTCCACCCTAGCTGGCTAGGAACACCTGATTTGAAGCCTGGTATCATCAGGGACTACTCACTTGTTGCCCACATATCTAATGATTTGATGAACTAGATCAATCAAAAATGCCTTTGGGATCAATCCTCCAGAGAGCTGCATGAAGGAAGCAGAGGTGACCTAATGATGCACCAAAAAATGACTGATGAATTGATCAAACGGCATTACTAATAGATAACACATTTAAATCAAAACCCTTCCTTTCTTAGAACTAGTTCAATTCAATCTTTAAAATATTTTGTTAAGAGAACACATAACTAATAGTCATAAGTGCTCTAGTTACGTGAGTAATACTTCTGAAATTAAAATCATTCAAGGATGTCTCTTAAAACTATAGTGTAAGCTTTTTTTTTTAATCTGCTTCTAAGTGTGCCCAGTAAACAAAGAGTTAAATAACTGCTTAAATCTGATAAATTTTAAGGGCCAATGCAAACAGTTTTTGCAACTCTTTATTTCAACACTAGGGATCAGATGCTGTAACCCTAAATAGGACAAAACTCTTCCTCTCCCTCCTTGGCTCAGCTACAGTCTTGGCCTTTCCCACAGAGAACTGCAAGCCAGTGCTAATGGGCCTTCGGCATATTATTAGAGATTTCACTTAATTTTACACGTAACTTAAAATTAAATAAAGTTTTAAAAATATCAATTTCAAACTACTTTGCTGGTTTTACAGATAGGCTCATGAATTTGCAGACAGTGGCAAGAACTCACTTAACTGTGCTCGTCGTCCTCTTCTGCTGCTGTCGTGGTGGCCATCTGGGACAGCAAACTGATTCTCTGCTTCCTTTGAGGCCCCTGCAGAAGGGTGGGCACACGAAACCCCTAAAACTTTTCCCCCAAAACAGGGAAGAGGCAGCACCTTCCCTCACTGTCCTGTGCCCAACCAGCACATCTCCCATGAGGTACCTTTCAGGCTTAACTTTTATGTTAAGTGTTGCACATCACTCTCCGAAATGAATTGCATTGCTATGACAGTGCACTACTTTTAAAGCTGCAGCCACATTTACCTTCTCTGTAGCAAAGATACTCGGATTTAGCAAAAGTGCTAATGAGGCTGGGTATTGCATTTGGGGGGCCTGAGCGTCCAGCAGCTTAAAAAGGGCCGAATTCCTGCTCCGGGTTGGTTTCACACTGAGGACTCCACACTGCTTTCCTGGCTTCCCCCAGATCATTATTCACAAGTGAAAGCACAGGAATCCAGTCTCCACCTGAACACAGGAGGGTTTTTTTTTTTTTTTTTTTTTAATTACAGTTCTTTACACAGATGAAAAAAAGAAATGACGTTAGCTACTGATTTACAATTTGGCACTGCATGGGTCAAACACATGATCATTTTGCATGGTTAAGTAATAAAGCCACAGGGGTAGGAGTGACAAGAGAAGAGGCAGAAGTATTACTACAGCAGAAGCACCATCTGCTTTTGTGCCAAATTCTGGAAACCCGACCTGCTCCAACCCCACGGAGAAAGGCAGATGGTGATAGTCATCATGCCGGCCGGTGCTGCCTATCTGCACAATCGCCCTGCTAGCGCCCAGAGCATCTCCAAAAATCACCCTGCCCTTCAACCCACTTGCCTCCTGTAACACAAACACGTTGTGACATACCCCTTAAAACCAAACTAAAACCCCACCAAAACATTACACGCACAACTTTCCCCCTGGCAAGGGATGAAAGAACAAGCCACATGTGATAGATACTTAGCGATGCCATTTACTGCCCCACTGGCAGACAGGCAGACATGAAGGTGATGTGAGCGGCGTAACAAGCAGCTCAGAATAAAGATGTTTCCTCCCTATGCACAAGACAAAGAAACACACTGCTAAAATAAATGCTGTATTAAATGAAAGAAGGAGACAGTGACAGAAAATAATTACCTCTTGTCCTCCTTGTGTTGCAAGAAACTTGTAATGGTCATGTGTGATTTCAAATTAGCATTCCTTATCTAATTAAAAAATATCTGGGGCATATCTGGAGTGCTGACAGCATTTTGTGGTTTTGTATTTGTGTATGTTATATAAACTGACTTCCATATGTAAAATAGTTTGCACAAAAATTCTTTTTAGTGTAGAGTTGTAATGTGATCAAAAGATGATCAAAAAGGTAATCGGCTACATATTGCCCACAAAAAAGCTGCATATATACATTGACCAGATTATTTTTGATTTTGCAGACTATTGGATTTCTGATGTCAAACTGATTTACTAGATATAGAAAAAACAAGCCTCACGTTGACCTGTCGCTCAAGCCCGAAAGGTTTCTTTTCCATTGCTGAAGATTGTCTGAGATCTTCATACGCACGCTCACGCCACTGTGCATGATTAGTACAGCTGAGCACTTCAGAGGCCCGGCAGCCCCTGGGGACGGCTCGTCGATCTTCACCGGGCCCTCCAACCACGGCGTCCACGGTGGGAGCTCTCACATCTTCACTTTCTTGCCACTCCAGATTTCCAGGATTAGGTGATATGGGGATTAGAAAGGTTGAGGGAAAGTAGCTGGACTGTGAACAGGCACAAGAAATATCTGTCTAGGAAACAAGTCAACAGATATCTATAACCCTCCTGTATCTCTAAGAGGCTGGTGCCTTGTACCTTGCAGCCTCTGAGGGCCATGTAGGCGCAAAAAGAGGTTCTCTGCATGTATTGGAGAAATGAAGTTACAAATGTGACAGACTTCCTCCAAACAGACAGAACATCTTAAGTTTTTGCCTTGTCCTGATAAAAAGGTCAGGCAAACACCCTGCATACGTAAAGATTAATCTCTTCTTTTAAGTAGTTCACGAGACAATTGAAACAGGTAACATGACTCCTACAGCTTGAAGGAGAAAGTCTGCCCTAAACTCCTGAATCTCTGTCATGCTCCCAGGCTCCTGGGATAAGCACCCAAAAGTCACATTCACTGAAGGATGCAAAAGCAAACGAGTGGGCACAGACCCAGAGAGCTTCCTCAAAAGGGACATCAGCAATAAACAGAAATTTCATGGAGAACTGGGATCCTAAACGAGGAGGAATCTCCCATAAACAGGAAGGTCTAGAGGCATCCTGCGGAGAGAGATTGGTCCAATTAACCACAGGCCAGCATAGAAGATTCCTGCTGTTGCTGAAAACGTCTCCAACCAGGGGACTAGAACTGTCCTGATCTAATTTCTTTTAGCACCACATTTTTTCTCAACTTGCTCTGCCAGAAGTGGACTAGAGACAAGGTACCCTTGACCAAGAAAGTCATGCAAAGAAGGATGAACACAACCAATCCCATTTTAGGGAAGAATGAAAGAGTGGAAGAGGGAGCAGAAGAATACACATTTCTCACAGGTGTCTGAGGTGACCTGAAAAATTCCCGGGGAGCCATTAATCAGAAAGTGAAAAATGCCATACCAGATGCCCCCATCTTGGTGTGAGAGCTTGAAACGCCTCAGATCTTCCACTGCTCAGGGCTTCAAAGGGCACTGCTTCCCCAAGAATCGGACAGAGGCTCCAGCCCTCCTCCTCCTTGCACAAAATCAAAATCTTCTGACACAGTAGGAAGAACCCAGTCACATCCCGTTTACGGAAACCACTGTAATGCTGTAGCATGTGGTGGGAATGCATGGGAAGAATATCGAGCACTCATGGGCCTTCTTTGAGGACCCAAGTGTCTGCAGAACAGCCCCAGAGCTACAGGGAGGTCTGTGCTGGTAGGTGGCAGGAGGGAGTGGAAGCCACCAACAAGGGCCCCGAACTGACTGTGAAACTGTGACCATAGAATCGTTGGGAGTCCTCGGGGAGTGCAAACAGGCTGAAGCTTGACAAGAAGCACAAACTTACTCTGGCACTAACAGGCAATCACTTTACAACTCGCTGTGTCTGAGATGCGCGGGAGCGTATTGCCCCTCCATTTTGTGGTAGGAAGGGCTGCTGCTCCCTACCAGAGCAGGGTCTCTCCGAGAAGGAAAGAAAAGCCGTGTCGAGGTAGCTGGTTAGGTAGAAGGGGACTTAGCTCCCTCCGGGCCAGGAGAGCTATTCCTTCTGCAAGGGAGGCCAAAGGAGTATGGAGCCTCCTAGAGCAAGTGCTGCACAGAAGCCTGGGTGGGCGAACGGGTATTTTGTTTTCCCTGATTCATTCCCCCGATAACTCTGATCTTCAGAGAATTTATAGCTGAGGCACAGACAGGAAAGGAAGCCAAGGATCTGGACACCAAAATGTAAACTCTCTATATTGGTGTCTACAAAGCTGGAACAACTCATTTCCACAGCTCTAGAAAAAAGAAAAGACAATCTTTTTAAGGGGAAGCAGGGCCTGGAATAGAAGACAGACTGCTGTTTGAGTAATGCGGGCTGTAAGACTGCACCAGTGTAGAACTATTAGAGCACTTAGATCACTATCCACGTTGACCTCTGTTGACTCAGAAGACAGAAAAGACATGTTGTAAGTGAACGGCCAACTTGTCCAGAGAAAGACGTGAAAACTACAGATCACAAATGAATCCTCATGAAACCTGGCATTAGAAATGCCCTGGCTGCACTCTAGGCTGTTCCTGCCTAGCGCTTCTCTTCTACTGCTTTCACCGAGCGATTCCTGGGGTTTGGTCCCGTCAGGCGCAACGCTTAGGTGGGTGGCTTTTCTCCCCAGTCAGAACAAGAACAGGCACAGCCATTTGAAAAGAGGACTAGGATCTACCAAAGCTTGATGCCAGAAGGCTCAAGTGAGGAAGCCATAATAGCGAAAAAGGAAGAATAAAAGAGATACCATTAAATAATAATAATGGAGATTAGTGCTAGCCTAAATCAAGAATAGCTCTGAAACAGTGAAAACTGCAGCGAAGGAAGGAAGTTTTGACCTAAATCCGTGCTCACACATAACAGAGGGGCTTGATGGTTTGCTTTGCCCATCTACACCACTTGTGCAATGTATCAGCTGTGCAATATGAACACACCTGAGAGCTATAAAAGTGTCTAGCTCAACTGGTAGCAAGCAGCCCCTAGAGCAAATACACACAGAGATGTGTCCCAAAAAACAAATTCACTTTCCAGCAGCAACTGTGATTGCTGATATTGCTACCTCAGTACTATATGCAATAACTTTTGTTAATCCAAAAAAAAAAAGAGGGTTTTGTAACTCTACAAAGAAAACCCATCATACTTCATTAAGCACTTGATATTAATAATGAATTAGGAAAAGCAAATCCATTACCTTCTACATCAGGGTCTCCAAACGGATTTAATTCTGCTGTGTCAGGTTCATCAAAAGGATTTGTACTGGTGTTGGCCAGGTCTTGTTCCTCTTCATCCAGAAAACTAAGTTTATTGATAAGTTCTAGAAACAAGTTGGAATATTGTTTCAATATAGATAAAAACTATACATCTAGCATATCCCAAACTTAAAAAATGGATACCAATAGCCCCTCAAAACACTGCAGCAGGGTGCGACACCAACTCTACAACTAATCTAATACATTTAGTAGCACACCAGCATTTCCAAACAGGAGAAAAAAAATGGAAAAAAAAAATAAAGAAAGAAAGTAGAATGCATGAAACTTATTTGCTGATCAGATGCTATTTAATAGAAATTACTTCCAAGAAAGCTTTCTAGATCTATCTTAAATATTATAATACATCTAAAAAGAGCCAAGTACAACAATTTATTCTCAATTGTTCTTATAAATGCTAACTATCAATAGGAAGTATATATTTTTTTGATGTAATGTGCACATAAAATCCAAGAAAGGACATTCTGTCAAGTTAGAGAGGTCAAGTATTAACTGTACAGCTAATATTTTAGGATTGTTTATATATATATATATATATATATATATATAAAATATTTTTTTCCCTTTCTTGTTCATTATCAGATGACAATGCAGCTGTAGAGGAGATAGTGCCTTTCTCTATCATGTTGTTACCTGTTGGATGCACTACAAATTACTGAGAGTCACGCTGGGTGGAAGCACAGAGATAAAGCTGACAGCTGAATACAAGCAGGAGTCAAAAGGTAACAGGTCACAGTAAATGCAGACAATCAGAAACAGAAAGAAAGGAGGAAAGCTCATAGACCTTCAGAGGAACTGGCTGATTTAGCTGAAGGCATATTTGCTTGCTTTACGCAGTCATCTTGATCTTCATCTAAGCTGCTCAGAGCATTCAACTGGTTTACAATTTCTGTAAATAGAAGCCAGTCAAGACAAACGTATAGTAAGGGCATTTAATGAAACAGAAGCGGGAAGAATGCTGTTACTAGAAAAAGAGAGAGAGGGAAAGAGAAGACACTTATGGTTAATTAAAAGATTACATTAAGAAAGAGTCCTTAGCATACTCTGTATAATTACACTAAAGCATCTGTGCAGAATTCTTCACTGATAATTTGACAGTAAATCCAGATAATGTACATAAAACAAAACCTTACTGAGTTCCTAGTGTCAGCATCAGTAATCAGTCTTATGAAGGCAAGAATACACACCAGTTCAAGACTTAGATTTGGGGAATATAATTTAAAGATTTTTTTGACTCAGGAGGAAAACCTGAATTTCAAATCATTGTTAACCAAAACAAAGTAGCCCCAGAGCAACTTATATCCCTCCCAAACCCTTAGGGCTACAGAAAACTAATACATATACACATAGGTATTTTATAAATATATACACACGCATTTCAATTACTTAACATTTAGGATCAGCTTCCATTCAAATCTGACCTATGGCAAGCTGAATTTGTATAATGGATCCAAATGACCCAATCACTAATACCCTACGAGCATGCAGAAGGCAAACACTGGCTCAACTCGCTACTGCAATTTTAAGGCGGGAACACCTCTGTTTGCTACAATCCCACTTCACCTTCTGTCCATAGCAGAGAGGTACAAACTGCCTTGAACTAGTAATTTTTAAAATATATTAACCCTAATGTTTATTTCTAATTAAGATGGCAGTACCTGCATAACTCTAGATGAAAAGAAAAGAAAAAAAAAGACAGAAAAAAAGAGCTAGGTCTTAGCCCCCTCTGCCCCAAGGGGAGAAATTCCTCTCTGATCCCCCTTAAAGTAGCTGACAAATCCAGTTTCTGTAGTGACGGGGTCTGAGCCTGGGGCAGCCCAAAAGAGCCCGGGACAGAGCCACATGTCCCTGCATCTGCTCGTACCTGATGGAGGGCAGGAGAAACCCTCGGCAAGAGAAAAGCTCCTTCCTGCTGCCCTTAATGCCCTAGCCCAGGACAACCTCTTCTTGCTTGATGCCCCTTAGTGTCCTCCCGGGACAGTTCACGCTCGTAGCGAAAATCTCTTCCCCCACATCTAAATTGTTGTGTAAATTTGCCAATCTGGACTTTTCCAAGTCAAACGATGGCACCTTAGTCTATTCTGAAGATGGCACAGAATTCCCCTTTAGCCCTTCCCTTAAATATTCTTTATCTAAAAGCAACATCTACTCAGCTGTGATTGAATTTATAGCTATCCACAGAAAGTTAATGTCACTGGTCTCACCTCCTTACTTTTAGCCCCAACAAACAAGACCCTGATCTTAAAAAGTCACACCAACCGCCTGCCAAAAACTCTCTGCTTGCTCAGTTTAAAATCGTATATAAACCTTAGAGATCAGAACAATATAATACTGTCTTTTGAGAGTTTTTAAGACTCAAAGTACACAATGGCAAATACCTTGCTGTACTCAAATAAAACACAGTTGACCTTATAAAACAGTAGTACAAACAAATTACTAGTTAAAAACAGGGTGAGATGCTGACAAGATTTGCAATTTATTATTCTAGCATGTGAAAAAAAAAAAAAAAAAAAAAAACAATTACAATTCCATCTTTATTGTCATAAAATAACAAATTAAATTCAGAGCTTTAAAAAAGAGGGATCCTTTGATGTGGTCTGAATCACCCGGTCCCATCTGCCAACCTAAACACCTATATGCACTACAAATGTTTCTCATTTCAATACTAAATGGTTTATGTCATATTTTGGAGTGTGGAAATGGCAGGTTGGAGATTTATGCCCTATATTATCTTTTTTATATCTCATTATCTACAAAGGTATATTAGCCTGTTCTACAAGTATGTCGCATAAATCACTGTGCTCTCTCTTTTTTTTTTTTTTTTTTTAATTTCCTTCTTTCTCTCTTTTTTAAGCAGCTTGGTGCTACTGAATCAAAAAAAGAAAACACAAAACCCAAAGTACTTGTTCTGTTTCATATCCGAAGGTTGCATGAGGAGTATATGTTTAAATGGCAAATTAAATAGAGGAGTTAAAGCTGCTCCTCGCCAGCAGTATTCATGAAATACCCTGGAATCCAGACTCCTGCAATGGGCAGCACACGGATGGGTCCATGTGATGCTCCCGCTCCTGTGCATGGGACACTGAACTCCAGCACCAGCCTGTAGCTACCAAATAAAACATTAACGTGTTACCATCCTGTTTGTGCATTACGAGCCAAATTTCTTCAGGGATGTTGGAAGGTCTTGTCTTCACCTCAGGAGTAAGAATTGAGCCATTCTGGGTGGTTTAAACCCACATTTTTGACGACTTAGCAATCAAAAATTTGAAACACGGTAGATTAGGACTAGCATATTATTTTTATGTTCACACAGAACAAAATAATTAGATGGAGACAGAGCTTTTATATTTGAAACAGTAGAGACCACAAGTACTGGAGAGGAAGGGGAAGGAGATGGAGGCAGGAGGATTTTTTTTAATTAAAGGGCGTTTTGAATGGAAAACCTCTTTCGGTTTCATCCTAAGGTCGGCTTTACAGCAGCAGCTCCTGTGCCGACCGCTCCCACATCCACAGCGCTTCCGAAGGAGGGGAGTGTTGCTTCATTGATTTCATATAGCTGAAGAAACAGCGGCCCAGCTCCCTGCCCTGAGTTGTGCAACGCACCAGGGAAGAGTGCCCAGGGCAAGGGCACCTTTCTAACTCACCTGCACCACCTAGAGCCCGTGGCAGCCGCTCTCTCCTACTCTCCCACTGTGGAATAAACTCATTCGGCTCTCAAACTGCAACACTTTGGGCCCAATTAAGAAAAAAAAAGCTCAATTTTGCACACTGCCCAGCATCTGCAGGGAACGTTCGCAGCACCTGAGTCGCCAGGTCACCCAACGGAGGCAGTTCCTGGCACAAGACCTCGACTCCGGAGGTGGGCGACAGTCCCTACCGCTCTGCCACTCTTTCAAAGCTTGCGGGCAAACCCCAAGCTGAGAAATCCCAGGAGGTAGGTGCAGGCAGGCTCCCCATTTTCCAGCCGGGAACGCGGGCGCGCGGAGGGAAGCGCCTGGCCCCGGGCTCTGTGAGTCAGCCGAGCATTCCAGCCGCCCTGCCGAGGGGGCGGAGGAGAAAACCTTGGGAGCAGCGCCCTTCACAGGGGCTTATGTAACTTCCGCAATTAACTTTACGGGATCCTGGCAGCACGATTATGTTTTAAAGAAATTAAAAAAAAAAAAAAAGACACTACATCAGTTTTGTTCCCTTTCTCCATCTATATTCCTAGTTTTTTTCTGCTGCTTTCTACCAGAGACAGTTTCCCTCCTCTCCTTGGCTCTCCAGCCTTTTTCCTTGCGTTTTATTAGTTTTCACCATTCATTATGCTTATCACAGGAGTTGCTCCAATGAAATCAAGAGACATCTTTACGTCTGCTTGAACAGATGTTGAAACACATCCTTTATGTTTTACTGATTCATGGCTACTTCCTGCCCTTGCTTTACGCTCTCCCATTTGCTTGGGAAGCTGCACACGCTCCCTCTCACTCACCATCCCTCCCGTGCCACTCATCGTCTACCTGGAGAAGACTCAGCCAGGCCAACGAAGCAACGCTGCTGTTGCAGGCAACGCAAGAAAACACCTCAGAGGCTGAGCGTTATTTAGAAAGCCATTTTTAAAGATCCCTGGCAGGCATGAAGGACGGCAGCAAAAGATTATTTGTCTTTCCTACTTCTTCTAATACACGAAGAACTCCTATAGAAGTCATCTTGAACAGTAGGACGTCACCATCTCTACCAGCAGCTTAACATCATCAGGCCTTGCTCTCACTCCCACTGATCAGTTCAGTTACCCTGAACACACTAAGACTTTTTCCATGAGCAAACAATCCAAATGTGGTCGGTTACACTGTCTCACTTGAAACCCCCTATCAAATTCAGTTCAGGTCCTGTAACGGTCTCCTGTTTTTATTTCATTGAGACAACTCCCAACCAAAAGGAAGAAGGACACTGTCTGAAATTACCATTTATTGAGCACAACCTCCACACCCAGATTTCTCAGTTATTCTCCCAAACACATTTTAATCTTTCACTTAGCTCATCTGTTGCTCTCTTGCTCATTGACCCTCTTGTCTTTTTACTTCTCTGTTCATCTAACGTACCTTACTATTACCTCCCACATGAGAAACCAACCTGTAATCTTCGCAGCCTTTTCCTCTTGATTCACTCTGTTTTCTTCATCTTCTTCATTGTCTTCCTCAAAGTCATCCAGATTTCCGATATCGGCTTGTTTCATACTCATCAAGCTAGCCAGGCTTTGCATATCTTCATCCCTAAGTAAGAAATTTCAAACCAGGCATTAAAAATCCAGCCCTTAAGACCATGTCAGATATTATGTAAAAGATTTTTAAGAATGTAATATTTTTATGCTTTCCTTTCTTCCCTCATCTTGGATCTTGCAGGAATAAAGACGCTATACAAACCACGCACAAGTTTGCACTGAATCTCAGAAGCACTTAAAACACAGGAATTAATCTCAGCATCTTAAAATACTGCTAAAAACAGAAATTCTTTGAGAAAATTCACTTTGCACTCAGAGTTCACAACAATTAGCACCACAGATCTTCCAGTTGTTTGGGAAGAGCAAGTGTTTTATAATACAAATAACAACTATTAATAATAATTACAGAACAAGTAACTATCAGGAGGTTACAAAGACCTTTCCTTTCATGCTATATTCTCCAGGATTCATCATCCTGTTTTGATAACCAATAGATTAAATCAGCCCTTTAACCACAGGAAAAGAAGGCAGCACCAGGCGAGTCAAACGCAACATGTTCTAACTGTGCAGCTAGGACGGCTCACTACCGCTCTGGAGAGGGAATATGTATTAAAATCCTTCCCCCAGGAGAAAGATTCCTTGGAAGAGACGCAAGGCAGCCTTGCTGTAGCTCATGTTTTCTCACACTGTGTTTGTTCACACATGGGACACCTGAATTCTCACTTTTATTTTGACCAGTAGGACACTCTCAACCTCCCCAAAGTTACGTATACAACAAAACAGTGCTTTCACAGGCACTTTTTTTTTTTCCTTTTTTTTAATTCCTGGTTCAGGGCAGTATTAAAGCCCCACTCTTAAGTGGGAGTGTATCTTTGAATCCAGTTGATTTCCTCCAAAAGAAGGTTTGTCCTAAAAGGACAAACTTTTACAAATCACAGCCTCAGTCAGCATCACTTAACAGCGCAGCTGTTCACTGTGCAAGTTTGTGGATGTTGCGGCTTCCCAAAAGTTAACAGGTTATTGGATGCTGACTTTCTCTTCTCGTTTCCAACTGCTACACTATGTTAAATCACACCTAAAAATGCAATATTTAAAAGTAGACTGTCGGCTTTTGGAGGGGAAAAAAAAAGCAGCAGTTTCCCCATCTCCCTCTTCTTCCATCCTTGCATTCACATACTCAACATGTAGAGACAGACAGTAAGAACAGGAAAGAACGGGCCAACATCCGAGACCCTGAACCCAGCAGAAGTTGTGAGAGGTTATAGGATGTGGAGAAATCATTTGTGCCCTCTGCCCTGCAGAGATGGTTGAGGGCAGGGACAGGACGAGGTGGTTGAACAGGGGGGAGCACAAGAAAACCCTTCGCTCAGGACGTTCTTGCGATCAACTAGCAACCCCATCAGCGAGCAACTGCACCTCCGAGCCCTCCCTCCCTTGCTCTGCAACTGCCCTGGGCTCTCTGGGGAACCGAAATGGGTCTGCTCGTTCCTCCACTTCTGCACTCTGCTAAGGGTACTTTTGGATGAACATACACACACACCAAACTACATTCAAACCTGCTTTCAAACCTGTAGATACTTCTGAGCTGCTCCTATTTAAGCCATGTGCAATGATGGAGGACAACTACCTGTCTCTGGAAAACACAAGACTATAATCAGAGTGAGATGCGACTTCTACTCAGACTGAGAAACGAAGTATGGCAGGAATGACAGGTATGCTGAAGAAGACTCTTCTCGCATTCCACCATCATACACCAAACCAGCTCTTTACTCAAGGAATTCTTTGAAAAGCAACACAAAGCAGGCTAGCTGCTTAGATAAAAACAAAATAAAACCAAAACCCACTTACGTGGCTTTTCCTTCCCTCAGGAAAATACAAGATAAAGAGAACTGCAGTGTGGCAGATACCACTTTTTTGGACAAAGGTTTGAATTTTAACTTGACATCTGTCTGCGTAGGCATGGGGCTCGCATATTGCTTCATGTTGATGTTGCTGGTGGCAAGTGCTTTTCTGCGTCCAGAAGGAGATTCCTGGAAGTGGATCAAAAAAAAAAAATTATTTTAAAGGTGCAAGGAGTTGTTGCAATAAAACCCACGTGTACATAAACCAAAAAACAACCAAACAGAAAAATAAGGAATTTGTTAAACGTGCATCATTCTTCTTCCAGCTCTGCAGCCAGAACGGATTTCTATGATGCTCTCTAGGGACAAAAAGCCAACTCTAAAAGCAGACCCACCACTAACGATGGCCCTTTGAAGACATGCCCAATGGACAAAGAGGTTTTTAACTAGTGATCTTTCACATCAGACGCTCAGTCTTCGAGGTTCCTATCATCTCATAGCACCATCCACTGCAGGTACCCAGTTAAGCAAACGGCGGACCAGGTTTTTATTCAACCCACATAAGACAAAAGGGTTTAATAGTACATACATTTCTATATAAAATAGTAACAGAACATTAAGGTACTATTTTAGCCACTATCAGTATTTAGTACTCAACTATAAGGCCTGAATACTTTTCAAAGCAAGATTACTTCTCACTAGTGTTGCACATGTACTATCAAGAGTCACCGGTTTCTGAAATGAAGGCTGACAGTCCTTCCAAAAATGTCAACAAAAACTGTACAAGAGAAAGAAAAAATAAAGGTAAGAGAAAGAAAGAAGACTAAATTGTATTTCAAGATAAAGGTGTTGCTCACAGTTCAGTAATTCAGACATAAATTAATCTAAAATGCATCTAAGAATCTACATGCTGTGTTTGATATCAGCATAAGTAGGAAAGGAATGATTACATGTAATAAGACTCCAGTAACGAAAACAAATCAAGAAAGCCCTGATGTTAACTCTTTTGAAAGATGCTCTCACAATAAGTCCATATTTTATTGCAGCTGACAATTTGTGTTGAATATGGAATACTAATTCAATCAAAACAGTCAAGCATCCTTTTTCAAAGTACTTGACATTTCCGCCCAGTAGAATAAGTCAGACTGTAATATGTCATCCCCAAAGAATACCTTGTTTAAAAAACTAGCCTTATCTGCCAGATTACGCGCAGCAATATTATACAGAACTATTAGTGCATGTAGATACCTTATGAATGAATTTCAAAAAAATGCATCAAACACTCAAGAAGGATTTAGGCTCTCTCAGAAGAAAGACTTAAGAATATGCAAATACTCTTAGCAGCAGCAAGTTGAGCAGATGGGACTATCACAAACACCACAAGGGCTCTTTCCTCAGCCTCCACTGCCAATCAAAGAGCAAGATTAAGGTCCAAGGTTCTGGAAAGGTGGAAAAGGGGGAGGACGATCGGGGTCTTTCTGCTGTTACACAGATAGGAACGACAACGGTCTGTAGCATCATTCGGGGTTACAGCCCGTCACGCAGAACGCCTGGGTTTCTGCAGGCCCTCCTGGAAAGCAGCCGCAGAGCCAGACGGCCCTTCCCTGTCCACGTCATCCTGGCAAATCCAGGCACACAAGGTGTAACTTAAGAGCAACTTGCTTTTACCACGGGTAAATTTTCAGTTTTCACTCTATGGCGTGAAGATGGTGGTGGAGACGAATACAAAGGGAACATCAGGTCTTTGCTGAGACTCTTCAGAGAAAATCGACACTTAACATAAACGCAAACATTTACGTCAAGCGTAACTGGCACGTTAAAACCTACTTCTTACACCAACCAGTAAAGGACCAACAAGTAAAGGAGCGCGAGCTGCCCTTTGGCACGCAGACCTTTGGCGCCGGCACCGCGCTCTTCGGTTCCCGAAACGGCACCGTCCTGGTTGCTGTACGCACGCAGCGTGCGAACAATAAAACGCTTTCACGGGGCAGAAACCAGACCCCAAAGCATTGCACTTCTTCACTGCTTGGTAATTCTCGCCAGCAGGAGTATCGCACAGCGATGCGTAAGCACCGTACACCATTATGCAAGAAGGAGCTGAACATGGAGGGTAACAAGTTTCCTAACTGCACATCGCTATTTTGTTAGAAGAAACAGTGTGCTTTGAAATCTTCACTCCCCAAAATGAAGACCTGTAGGTTTTAAAGTAGAAACTCCTTTATATAGGAGCAATCTGTTGTACACCTAGACATAAAATAATTACACAAAGCTGTTTTTCTCCCTATAAAATCCCATTCAAACCACAAATTTTGAGGGCCCCGCTTTTGCTTTGCTCCATAATTGAATGGAGAGCATTTCCAAGGAAAGCTACCTGCAGAATTGAAGCCGGCAAGTCCCCCCTCTTTGGACGCTGCTGTGAGCACCATCCCACTCGGACGGGGCCATCGCTGCTTCGCCAGCAAAGCAAAATGGATCGCGATGGAATTCAATTTGTGAGTGTACACAGCAATTAAATAGTAAAAATAGAGAAGCTCCAGGGAGCTCTCTCAACTGGACACAGTAAATAAGAAACTATGTCTGTTAAAATAATTTAGACAGCTGGGTGATAGATTTGAAGGGCCAAATAGACAATCTTTCCCGAAAACTTGTCCGAAAGCGAGCGATGGCTCAAGCTATCCAGAATATTATTCAGAAGCAGGATGCATCTGCGTAGAGAATTAATGCTTAGAAACCTCTGCACATGCCAGAAATGTTTGAGCCCTAGACATGAGGGCTGGCAAGGGTATTCAAAACGTACAAATGTGGAAACAGCCCCCACTGCTTCTGGGTCTACCCAGACCTGCACACACAGAGCAGCGAATGATCAGGGGCAGCTCAACGCGCCGTGGGTCGCTCAGCAGCAGCAGCAGGGACGACACGCGCAGCAAACAAAGAAAAATCTCACCTATTGCGACCGCTGCTGCAATTCGCAGGGTTTGCTCTTGGAAAAGCCCCAGGCAATTTCACTGAAGCCCAAGAGGCTGGATGAAGACTTGAAGACCCCCCCACGCCACGGGTGCACTGGGGTAACCACCTTGCTCATCCTCAGCCGCTCATCTCCTGCTTTCGTGGACTCCGGAACTCGCCGAAGATGAGTGTCAAGCGGGAAGCTCGGACAGGGAAACGACACCTCGGACGTGGTGATGGTCACGTAAGCTGCACAAACGACTCCGGAGAAGATTTGGAAGTGCTGCTTTGCTAACACAAATACCAACCTAAACAAGCTCTGACGATCACTGAGTAGACGGTGAACCAAAAAGTTGAGGCCAAAGTTTTATTTGAGCATTTTCCCAATAGTGCAGGGGGATGCGATGCAGGCAGGTCTGCCCTCAGCGTGCCGCGCGCGCGCACCACGTCTGCCTGTACCGTGACACAAGTTGCCAGCAAGCAAAAACCTCAGAGATTAGGTGATTTTTGATAGCTTTACGAGCATATTTGCAGCTGGAGTTCTTGACCAGAACTTGAATTCTCCTTGCTCTTGAGACACAAGCTGTCCCCTGCTCCCAAAGCCCTTGGAGCGCCCTCAACACGTGCGCCGTATCACCCAACACCCGGGCCCTGTATTGAGCTGCTCCCCTACCACAACCGTTTCCCTTGTTACAACCTCAGCCCAGGTTACTGATCACCTCGATAAGCCATCGCCTTTGGTTTTAGCTAAAGGGCCACTTCAGATAAACAACGGGATGTAGCAGCAGGGATGTTACTGCCAGAGCACCAACGTATCACGATCGCTGCATTTGGGGTCGTGCTCCTCTTACTTTCCTCCCTCTCGCTCACAGCTTCTTGAAGAAGACACCAAAATACTACAAGCAGTGGCCAGAAAGGCTTTTCCCAAGAGGATATTACGTAACGGGACAAGGTCCCCAAGCAAAGCGGGGAAAGGATGCGAAAATCCAGTCCCATGAAGGGACTGGAGGGCCCTTAAGCTGCAACAGCCAGAAAAAAAAGGGCTCGTAAGGAAGCGGCCCCGCTGCCACCAGAGCAATGCGGCCGTGCTGGCCGTGCAAGGCAGCCACGCGCTCAACGGTCCCGTCCCTGCCTATTATCTATCAGCTGGGTCTGGCACTGACAGAGGCGGCCGCTTCCTGCGATGCTCGTGGCAACGGACACAAGAACCCAGCCAGGGTTATTTCAGCACAGGTCTGTATCATTATGCTTTGGCAAACAACTTAACCACCCTTCCTGCCTCTTATCTGAAGGTGCTGTTAAATGCTGCTGCTATCAAGAAATAGAAGCCGGCCCCGGCAAACATCTCGGATCTCCCCATTGCCATTCACCACGGTACTAATGCACATTACATGTTCAATCCTCCCTTGCTGCTTCTATGACAAAGCTCTTGTCAAAAACAGATTTCATTTTTTCTGTGTATGCACAAATTAGTTATGGATGATTAGCAAAGCATTCACTCTTTTATTTGCTTTGGCGGCAACTTGATCCGTGTTACATTCATGTGAGGGAAGCACTTTATTTTATGTTGATTAAATATGAAACACTGTACTGTCGATAAAAGGAGTCGTGTTCAGGTCTGCATATTACACTGACAAAAGCTGCATGTGCCTGGGCTAACATTTTCTTAAACAAGTTTTTCCAGATTTTTAATTGTGAAAAACTCAACACACAAATTGTTTTCTTCTCACCAAGTCACGGGCACTAAGAGCTTTATGTCTTAAAGCAATCTGTTGCCGTCCGAACAGGCAGCAATAATTATTGCACATTCGACAGAGTAATAGAAAGGAATTTTCAAGAGTTTCAGTTCCTTTAAAAAGCCACTTCTAAGGCACAGCCTTTACAGTATAAGACGTGGCCACAAAAGGCTGCAAGACTGAGTAGCACAGAGAGCAAATCAACGTAAAAAAATCTTATTACGCGAGAAGCACGATGAAAAGGAGGACGTATGGGAATATTCCTATGGCGACGCAGCTCAGCTGCAAGCACCAGTTGTGTCGTGCTCTTGTGTTCCTGGCTCCGGCTATCACAGGGTACCACATGCCTAAACGCCTGTCTGTGAGGCCTATAAATCTTCTACTTCCATTAAACGCAGCGATAGAGTGACATCATATAGGGCACATTTCAGTCCAGCACAGTATTTAACTTCAAACATGTGATTTAGGTGCAATTAAATCAAGTTCACAAAAGCCATGGGATTAAGCACCTTGTTAAACCCGGGAACAAATCATTAGCCCTTATAAAACAGGAGATGCTATCGCAGGGTTTATGGCAACCAAAACCCAGCAACTTTGGGGGTTCGGGCTCCTAGCAAGGGTGGTCGGACGGCAACTCCGCCTTGCGTGTAGGCCCTGCGTGAAAGCGAGACCAAGGTTAAAGCTTCCAAAAAGGCATTTTTCTTTGCTTCGGGTCACCCGAGAACACGCGAGGGGACAAATGGATAAATGCTCGCACGCATTTCCTTGCCTTTATTCCCACTGCCTGGAATTAGGCCAGCGACATCTAAGCAGCGCGCTCCACGCTCCTCCACTCCCTCGCAAAAAGCTCCGACTCTTGCTCCTACGCAGCCAATTTCCTCCTCCTCTGCTGTCTGGGCCCCAGCTTAAACTACAGAAAAACAACCCAAAACAAAGCACCACATTCCTGTGTTCCTCTCCAAGGCCCATTTTCCCTGTCTTTACACCAGGCTCCCTGAGCCCTCCCAAACGCTGAAGTTCTCGTGGTTGCAGGTCCAGGTCGAAAACCCGCCTGTTCTGTCCCGATCGGGGGGCAAATCGAGGCCCCCCTCACGGGGTTCTGCACGTGCCCTTGGCCACAGCGACTTCCTAGAGGAAATCCCACTGTTCCAGGCCCGAAGGGGCTGCTCCCACCTTATCAGCTGCCATCCGACGGACACAGCCCATTCCCACCTGCACGTCACCACCTCCGGAAATACAGGAGCATTTCAGGGCATAATTTAGCCCTGTTTTAAGTCTGAAACCCCAAAGTGACAAGTCAAACTGCAAGAATGTCACACATTACACAGCTTCCCATTTATTTATGCTGTCCACACATCATATTATCAGACTCGCACACATAATATACATACAAATACATGCAACCAGGACCAGCTTCAAATAACATCTACATACTCTAATCCTTTCATTTTAAATGTTATTCTCTAGTCCAGCAAGCCATTTCTGGAATGTTAAATGCAGAATTATTGCCAATATATCTAAGAACGTCTTATGAACGAGTTCACATATGTATAAAAAGCAAAGATTGTGCAAATGGTTTATTAACAAACTCTATTCTCACCCAAAACGAGCATAAACACAGAGTCACTCTGATGAAAACACGTTCACCTCCACCTCTCAGCGGTGGAGTCAACCTAGCTTAGAGAATTAAGAGAGCACTCAGTGTTCCTTAACTTAATATTGGATCCATCCATTGCATTTTGTGGAAAATGCCCAAAATAAAATACAAGACTGCAAAAACTAGCAGACTTAAGCCCATAATTCGGAGAACGTGGGAGCGCTCGCTAGGCAGCCGCGTTACTCCCGCCGCAGGACGCGGTGCCTTCAGCTGCAGCTACTTAGCCACAGCCCTCGGATAACGTTGCAGAGAGTCGGATGCTTGGGAAAAGCCGGAGCAGCGAAAAATGAAGAGTCGGCTGCCACACGCGACGGCCAGGACTGGGGTTATTGCCCCAAGCTTATTGGGGGCGAGGGCAGTGGGGAGCCCGCGAGGAGCCGGCCCTTCTCCGAAGGGCCCGGCCGAGCGAGGGCCGCGCGGTGCCACCGTGGCCGTAATTGGCTCGCGGCAGTGCCGGCCACGTTACGGCACTGCCATTATCCAGCTCACATAACTGGAAATTCACGCCCGGCGCTCTAAATTGGCTTAACCAGCAGCATCAGCAGCACTTTAATTAATTACAGCAATTGGCGTACCTTAAAAGTAGACGCGCCGATCTGAAATGATAAGGCACTCTGAATAATCATCGCGAGGCGGAATTAATGCAGATCTACCCAAAACACAAGTGAGGGGACGCGGCCCACAAAGCAGGCGGCCGCTGCCTCCGGCCGAGGCAAAACCCTTCCCCTTAGGAAGTCTCGAAATTAAAAGCATGAGACACACGGATGGTCACTGCGTATTTTCAGCTGTGCTCCATATTACAAAATAGAGAAGGCTTCACACCAAGCTCAGGCTGAAGTTTTCTTGCCAGCCACGGGCTAAGCTGCAGTAGAAGGCTCACAACCTACACAAATATATAATAATTTTCCCCTGACATCTACAGCTCTGAATTACAGTAGAATCACATTTAAAAAAGGCTGAGATGAAAAATTAAGCAAATAACCAAACAACACCCCCCCACACACACACACTTTGGTCCTTTCTCAGCAATCAGAAAGTTCTACTTAAAAGGATTTTTTTTTTTTTCAATAGCATGACAGGGAAATCCATTTTTTACATCCTGGACACATCTTGAAGCTGTTCTTTAAGAGGCTTCATACCAACTCCTGCCGCAACGCAGAACAACACTATCCAGATTTGTTGTGACTTGCTTCTGTACAATTTGTGATTTAAGGGCAGATTTTTTTGTTTGGCTAATTACCACCATGCCACACGGGAATCTGAAGTGCCTTGTATGCAAACAAAGCTTAAACTGCCCCGAATTTAAACAGTTCAATATTTTTTTTATGAGGTTCATCAAATTTGATCCTCAAATCCACGCCTGATTCAGGGATAAAAAAAACCCCACCTGGTATCTGAGGTACTATTAAAGCAAGCTTTGCTACTGCACCATGCAGTGAAGAGACGAGTTGTATCTTTACAGAACACAGCGGAAGCAGCGTGAATTGCACGATTCTAGGGACTATTTTGCAGTTCTGGATGCATTTTTAACCACAAGGCAGCCAGAGAACCAAGGGCACGAGTGGTTCTGTGGGGGCCTCCGGCCGCCCGCGTGGGTTTTGCCGAACGATACGGTCTGTACAGAGCGGGTTTGGGCCGCGCGCGCAGCAGCAAAGCTCGTCATTTATGCAAAACATGCATGTTCTCCCTGGGACGTGCAATTTTAACACATGATATGCAGGCTTAGGTATACTTGGATATCACATTTCTATATGGTGCATATAAAGCAACTGCACGCACAAATAAAGCAGCTGCATGCCAAATGCAATCATGATGAATATCCATTTATAAACATTAATCTGGAATCAACATGTGCTACGAAGGCATCAGCCTCTGAGGAGAAAAAAAATATATATATATATATATGTAAAATAAAGGCCATGGTGCAGAAGAAATCTGAAGCATAAAATAATAATTTGTATTTACCACTGATACTTATTCCACCCTGGCACTCATTCTGACGGAGAGGGATCATAAGTGCACAATGCAAGTTATTCGCTGACTAAATACCAGCACAAAATGCTACAATATAAAGGTTGGAAGGATTAGCACAAAAGGTCCCACTCCAAGACAAATGTCTCCTTCATAGTTCAGTTCACAGCCATCGTGACTGCTCAGTCAGGCCTACCGCTCCAGAGAGCTTTGTGTGTACCTGAAAACCAAACACGCTGAACACTTTCAAAATGTCTTGTTGATACTGGCATTTTTTTTGGAAGAGATTTTAATTACCACTGTGCTGAAACAGGCTCTTTTTTTTTTTTTTTTTTTTTTTTTTTTTTTTTTTTTTTTTTTTCAATGCTGAAAGAGCAGCAAATAGTCGCTGCTTCGAACCTGGGCACCTCCTGAAACAACTTCGGAGGGGGGATTACAAAGCTGCTGAACCGCCAAGGTTTGCACGGGGCTCCCTTGGCTCTCCTGCTTCTCTGTTTGCTTTCTACAAGCACAACGAAAAGCTAAAAACCAAAGCAAAACAACAACAACAACAAAAACCCCACCTATTTCTTCCCAGTATTTTGTGTTTGCAAATGCTTTACCATGTTAGTATGGTTACAGTTATATAACAGCTGCTTTAGAAAAATAACCGCATTATTAGCACTAAAATATACCGCTTTTTTGCTCTAACAATAAAATTAGAAAGCGATGTTCAAACAAGCCCTAGGTCCGTGGTGGGCAGGAGAGGGGGGAAATAAAAGAGGAATGCAGATTTTTAAGCACATATCTGAATTTTAATGCCCTTGTCTAAAGATTACACTGCTCCGGTCTGCACAAGACGCTTCACCGCCTAGCTGGGCTCTCCTTATCTTCTTCTAACTCCGTTTTTCTCCAAGGATAGGGTCTTTGACTTTTCACAACAGATTGCATTATGAAATAGGAGGAAGGGGCTGCATTTTGGGGCAGAACAGCAATTTTTGGACTCCCTCTACTGGCACACGCCAAAAAAGGAGGCGAGGAAACCCCTGGCCGAGGCTCTGGCTCCTGAAGCCCAGAGACACGATCCCTTTGGCCAGAATTGCCCGTGCAACTTGGCAAAACAGGCAGCTCCAATCCCGGGGATTTTTAACCTCCCAGCAAATCTGGCTGCGATTTCCTTGGCGCAGACCTGGCGGGAGCAGCTCCGAGCGCTTGGCTCCACAGGCGCCGGCAGCAGCTCTGCCACCACTCGGATCAAGCCGGATCGCTCCCCGCATGCGGCCAGGGATCCGGGAAGGCAGCGATGGACTCCGACTCCGCTGGAGCACCCCGGCTTAGAGCTACGGGCACCATCCCGAGTCGCCCCTTCTCCGCCAGCCCGTGCTCCCTGAACCATTTTATAGGAAAATTGGATCGTTCTAAACATCACACATATGAGAAGCATTGTTTGACACGGTGCCATTTTGACGATAAATTGCAATCTACAGCTCAAATAATTCTACCCAGGGATTAACATTTCAGAGGCTGAGCCCGAGATTATGTGTGGGGATCTCGAATTTCATCGCCTCCCTTCGGCACAATAGCTTATTCTTCCTTTCTTCATCTATTCCCTCGCGAAGGGTCAGGAAAGCTTAGCCTCGCCGCTCCGTTCATTTCACCTCCCGCTACCCAGACCCGTCGCCGTCCCCAGCGCTGCCGAGCTCGGCCGAGACGGAGCCGCCGGCTCGCGCTACCGAGGGACGTCCCCAATCAAAGGGTGCCATCCAGCGGCGAGCGCGCGGCGGCGCCCGACAAGGGGGTTCCGCCAGGACGCGGCACGCGGCAGCCGCGGCTCTGCGCCCAAATTCTCACGTTTGGGGGAAATTTGGCCGCCGTGCTGTTTGGCTGCCTTCATTTTGCGCTTTCAGGCTCGCCGCGTGCGAGCTGGCGGTGAGCTGGGAGATCGGCCTCCAATCCTTGTTTTCCTGCTGCCCCATCGGCCTTCCGAGGCCAAAAACAGCCAAAAAGGTATCTCCTATTTAACTACTTTCTGCTAAAGCACATGCTAAATATCCCAGTCCAAACCTGCCCGCTACCCCAATGACCCTGAACACAACCCATTTGTCCCTGAGAGGAAAAGAAAAGCCTCCCGAGCACATTGAGACAAAAAGAGGGAAGTGGACCAGATTTCACACGTGAAAACCAATTTTGCCCTTCAGAGACCAGGGGCATCTCTGCTGCTGCGCGAGAAGTTTCCTGCCGGATTCACCTCGTGCCATGGGACGCAGGAGTGTTTTGCTTGATGGGGAAATGGCATCGATTAAGTTTTGGAGATCAATTAATTGCAATTATATTAAACTCTATTAAGGTAGCGAACCACTTAAGAGGCTACAGGCAATAACACTCAGAGCAATCACTTTGCCACGTGGTTTTCCTAAAAACAAAGCTTTCCAGGAATGCAAAACTCTCATTTTCTGTCAGCCAGCCACGATCCTGTTCTACTGGAGACCACTATTTTTAAATAACAGGCCCTGCCTTAAGTTGTGACCGCTTGCAAGTACAACCCTATTCAACTACATGAGGCCAAGCAACATTTTACAGAATAATGGCTCTTCTGATTGCCTTTTGACACGTTTCTGCACTTTGAGCACCCGCCATTGTCTGAAATCATGCGACGCGTTCAACTTCCAAACTATCTGCTTTTGAAGGTGACTTTCATCAAAACATATTTTTCATTAAATGGTGCTGGCATTTTTTCCCATATTGGGTGTCTAGCACTACGTAATTTGAATGGATGCAATATATGCTGTTTTAACTCCGCATGGCTACTGGGTCAAAAATGAGATTTCTCTCTCATAATGTTGCCCCAGCGAGTGCCATTTCAAATAATGACATCCTGAACAGCATCAAGAGCCAACAGATATTTGTGTATGTGTAAAAATATAAAAATGCACTTGAGCACATAAAACCAGGAAAAAGTGGCATGCTGAACAAGCTTAAAAGCAAACACTTTTCTATTAAAAGACAAGTTGGCCAGCTCAGCTTATGGCTGGAGTATGATTAGAACCCCACTGCAAGACAATTACCAAGAAACTATTCGATATTTGATGTCTGAAAAAGAAAAGACCTCATGCAGACTCTGTCTCTTGTGTGAGCTGGCAAGTATATTTTACTGCTGATTTTCTATGAATAAACATATGCTAAGAATTGCCGAAACACACTGCTGGTTTTAAACATGCCTAATGCAGTAGTATTAGAGGTTTGCTTCCAAAGCTGCCTGCCTTGTTTATCAGCTTCCTCCCTCCAGCTGGCAAGGAACACCACTGATAGCAACGTGGATCAGCCGGCGCGCACGGCACTTCTAGCGGGAAATAAAACAACAAGAAAACGTGAACAAAATGGTTCTAGCAATTTAGGAAACAGTTGTACTTTACCACCGCGAATCAATAATAACCATAAAAATTATATGTCATCAAACTCATCTCACTGTACGTGTGCAGCACTTAGTGAGCTTATAAAACTAGAGGGTAATAATAGCCAGGCTATTCTGTGCAACTCCCAGCACTCTCCTTTCTCCAGCTTCCATTTGCAAGACCCTCTCGTGTAACTGTAGCACAAATATCAGAAAATAAGATTATTTCTCCTTTCTTAAGTTTTAAACTGAAACACTACTATCGTTCTCGCACTTGTCCTATAAATCTGGAGGCAAGTATTTTTGGTAGCTTCATCTACTGCAGTTATTAGCATTGCATCAGAAAACATTCGCCATTTAAAGCACAGTTTAGGCACTGCATGTCATTTGGGAGATAGAGATCAACCGAAAGAATTATTAATATTTTTGAAAAAACAAAATAGAAGAGAGTCGGATGGATTAAAAAAGATCCATGCTCCAGTGATTCAAGATAAATAAGGAATTAAAAGTGTAAAAAGTGAATTTGGTGTTAAAAGTTCTCTTATTTAAATACGGAATGTTGTTCATCTCATAGCTGTTTAACAGGTCATTACATATCAACGACGAAAAGGATGAGCCAAACCCCAATTTCTGGCATATTTTTGCTTTGGGCAGAAATTACTCGTCTGTCACAGATGACAAATACAACTGGGCACTGCCTTATTTTTCAGCATCCAGTGGAAACCTTCTCCAGCCAATTCCTACCCACCATACATTACCTCCCTTGCCACTACCATAAACAGGTCAGCCCATCAAGGCAAAGACTGCTACACATTTTGCTCCAAAAACCTAATCTCAGAGATTTCCGAGCTCGAACAAAGCGCTAATTTTTTAACGGAAGCAGAGACTAGAAGTAAAACAACTTTTCTGATTCTCCATTAAATTCAAAGCAGAGCAAGAATGAGATGACAAAGCAGCATTTAATTCCTCGCTGTATCTAGACCAGAATATCCAGCCTAATTTACACACACAGTCACAGTTCACATAATCACATACAGCAAAATATGACAGGGGAATTAAAGGACCAGGAAAGCATGTCTGAACTATGAGCTTCCTATTCTAAATGTATTAAATGCAAACATTTAATTCAGGAAAAGGCCAACCTGGTTGTTTCTTATTTTAAGCCAAAAATATATTTCAAGCAGAAAATACAAAATGAACGGTATAGCATTTTTGATTGTTTTCTTTACTGAATCAAATAGCCAATTTAAACTCAAGCTTCCACAGGCTACAAAGATGCACTAGGAGAGATAGCCAAGAATCTGCAGCAAATTCTGGGATAGCAGTTGATGAGCAAATAAGGAACTGTCTTATTCTCTATGCCAGTCTCCTTTCCCTGGCTTCTTTTTGCCGGCGGAGTTGACAGTGCTATTTAAGAATTCAAATTCACTGCGCTATGGTGGCACTTTTATCTAATTGTGCATTTCAAGAAACGGGTTTGAACCTTTGCCACCCAGCCCCGTGCTTTTATTCTGATGGAAAGCAAAATTTACTCCCTCGAAGCCGGCGTAGCTACTGCAATAGGGTGAAGCTAAATATCCAGCCTATATCCTGACTTTTACCACCATCATGGGCTAATTGCTGCTCAAGTTCATGGAAACTGGCTTTTCTTGAAAGGTCTCATGTGGAAAATATTTGAAGTTGTATCTAATGAAAACTCATCTCCTGCTAATGCCTCATTTTATTATATTGCATTAATAAAAACAAACCAAAGCTCAAGTTTAGAACCAAACTCATTTTCACATCCCCTTCACCTGCCCTCTTCTTCCTATTTCTTTCACATTATTTATTATTACCTGTATTTGTGTTATCACATCTAAAAATACAGCAGATGGATATTTTAGGAGAGGGAAACCATTTCTCCCAACCTGTGAAGGCTGCACCATGCTTCGGGGTATTCAGAAAGGAGAAAAAATCAAAAGCAATCACAGTACAGTATTTCTTGGGGAAAGACTGGAACAATACAATAAAATGAAATCAGATTACACCAAGTTTTCTGTAACTTTTTTGTGATGTTTCTTTCATTCTGAGGCTTTGCTCATGTTTGAGCTCAGGATGTTTCAGAAACTTAAAGTCTCTTCTTGAGTTAAGGCTCTCGAAGTTAAGCAAGAACAACAGGCAAAATGAAGAAGCTTCATTTTTCAGTTTAAACTAGTCATCCTCTATATCTGTATGCTGTAAATCAATATGAAGAGCAACACCTAAACAGCTCTTTTTTCCTCCTCTTATTCTTTTCTTTTTTTTTTCCCCTCTCTTCAGTTCAGCAATTTAGGTGGACATATCTTCATTTCTTCCTGGAAAAAATTAAAACTTGGATGCCTGTCATATATGAATTTACATCTGAGATGTTGCAAAGCCTGTCAATTTAAAGGGGTGGCTTCTACCATAAAGATGAATTTGTAGTCAATCAAAAGGAATTTAGATGAATTTGTAGTCAATCAAAAGGAATTTAGATGAATTTGTAGTCAATCAAAAGGAATTTTATTTTTCTGGCAAGTCTTCAAGATTCATCACTTAAAAATGCACTATTAGAGTGTCCTAAAAAGGGAGGTCAAAAAAAAAAAAAAAAAAAAGGAAAATCTACAGACATGTGGCTCTGGAGACCTCAGGACAAGAACTGGAAGAGGTTGAGGACACCATTTCTCCTTGGTCCCTCCGAGCACGGGGGCAGCGTGACAGAGCAGGACACTTATGGGAATGAGCCCTTGGAAGGAGGACGCTAATGCTCTGTTAATGCAATCACCGGAAAGAAAACCCCCTGTCTAATCACTATCACACTACTGTGGCTGATTAGTCAGAGGGAAGAAGGAGAAAAGGGCCTCCACACACACAGAAGGCAGAATCTGTTCTCCGTATCCATAAGCAGCAAGGCAAGAAACAGAAGCCTTCGGCTGTATCGACAGAGACCGAGACGAGAAACATCTCCGATGGTTGGACAAGGAAGCAGAGATGCCATTTTCTAAACATTTCTAAAAATTTTCTAAAAACCTCTTGGGCAAATTTTATGTGGAACAATGCTGCCTTCAGGCAATGGGACAGACTAGGTCAGGTTCCCTCCAGCCCAAGTTCACATGATTCTTATACGACTCTTCCAGAACGAGATGGGGACCTACCCTGTGCTCATCTGCAGAGCTAGCAAGGCTGCGAGGCCCTCTGCTAACAGCAAAGATTACGATCTAAAGGGCAGCCACATAAAAAGAGGATAAAGTCATGATTGTCACTGCTTTGATTACATCCCACGCTATCGGAAAGCATATATATACACAAATATACACACATATATTATATATATATATACACACACACACACACACACACACACACAAAGGTGGAGAGGAATGGAAGAGAGAAGATGGAAATGCCCAGCATGAACTTTGCAATATATTAGGAAGGCATTTCTTAGCTATTAGAGGAAGAAAACCAGGGCTTAGAAAACATTTCTACAGGAAGGTGGAAAATTTATTTCATATACCATATGCTATATCCTTAACTTTTGAACAATCCTGTTAATTTTTCAGTTTCCCTTAAGAAAGGAAATGGAAAGTACTTGTCTACGAAGCTGTCACACAGGTGAAAGAAGGGTCCAACCTCAGAACACCTATCTTCTATCCTCTTCGCATGGTGAGCAACCCATGCACTGAGCATGCTAAGAGACAAAATGACACACTTGTGACTTTAGCCACACTTACTTAGGACAAAGTTCTTGTATGCAAAGCCAGGAAGAGCTTCCAAATATCAGTACAAACCCCAAATTTCTCTGAGTGAGAATTTCTCTGCAGCCTTCCTTCACGACCCCATGATCTTAACGCGGTTTGGGAAAGTTTCTCACTGGTGTTTGTACCATCTGGAAAGGTTCTTGTTGAACAAAAGTATGCCAAGAAACCCAAGAAAGCAATTTGCGAAAAAGAAATCAATGCTGAAGAAGTGACACTGCAAGCTGGGGCTCAAGGGGTGGAGGGAAAAGGGCGAGGAAAGAGCTGCTTCCCATTCCTCTGCAGGAGGAATGGGAGAAAGAATAAAAACCATTTACAAGAGAGAGAGGATTCGGTATTTTTAAGTGAGAGATGACTAGTCATTGCTCTCTAAACTGAGTAGGCAAAACTAAGATAAAAGTAAACCTCGGTGGGTTGAAAACCTATTCCCTCTTTAAAGCATGGATGTATCTTATCCTAAGCTAGGAAATTTTTGCTGTCAGCTTACAACAGACAATTTGAAGCTCTGATGTGATTACGCAGAAAAGTAATAGGAACAAGGCAACCCAAAGAACTGCCTCATGGAGGAAAACAGGGTAACCACATGCACAGAGCACAGCACATGGGCAAGCCAAGATGAAATGCAGGAGAAGGACAGCTACAAGTGTGCAAAGAAAGCAGCTGTGGAGGAGAGAGATGGAAGAGGCTGAGCACAAAAAGAGCGTTAGCACCAAGGAGCCTTGCTGATGACCACTTTATTTACGGATAAAACGTACAGGAGGTGATGACAGTTCACTTGCTAGAATGTGAGAACTGTTCCTTAAAACATCATCTGCAAACCCAGGACAATCTTTTTTTTTTTTTTTTTTTTTTGAATTTGGTAGTAAACTATTGGTGGCCTCAGCTTGAAATGAGTATCATCTTGGCTGATCCTTGCTCAGCCGCATAAAAACAGGACCAAGCAATCTTGGACATTGACTTCTGTCTTAATATTTTAAAGTAAGCTCCAAAGAAGTGAGTTTTGCTAAAACACAGATTGCTTTGTGATGAAAGGGCTTCCGATTCTGCAAACTCACGAGGCCGCAGTGTTTGGTTTTGTTAGTGTTGCTAGCTACCACGTCAGGAAAGCCCTTTAGAGAGCCTAGGTGCACAAAAAGGACAACCCCAGAGGACTGGGTCACAGACGTGACCGTCCTCGACGGATCTGAGGACACGCACATTCCTTTAAGAAAACTGAAATGCTACAGGTTAAGCCTGGAAGTGATAAATGCCAGATTAACCGTCTCGCTGGCTCCCAAATTTGGGGTAAGCAGATGTCCTGTGCCCAGCTGATCCAGCAGTTGGACGATTCATCACTCTCTGAAATAAATGAAGGTATCTTCATCCACCACTAAGCGGAGCTGTTACTCTTGGAAAAGATTCCCTCCGCGCTCCCAAGACGTGTGTGCAGGGCAGGGTTGGCTTCCTTAGGGGCCCAAAAGCCAAAGCCTCTTCCCAGCCCTGAAGCATCCCGGCAGCTCGGAGACAGACGGAGCACAAAGCGAGTGGGGCATGTGCTCCTGCCAGCCCTACATCTCGCAGCAACATCCCGGGAAGAGGAACGTGCATGGAGCGCACCACGATTTTCTTGTTCTTGGGAAGCGACTGTGGCTGGTCCCACATCTCCCCCCAGCCTCGGTTTTCTCCTTTCTAAAAGGAAATAGGGAAACTGCTTTTCCCTGAAAAACAATATTCCAAGCTGAAAAGGGTGTGCACGGCGCGTTGGGATGGGCAGATGTCATAATCCAGCTCTAACTTGTTCACTCCCCTGCTCATAGAAAAATAATGTGTCATAACCCATAAAACAGTGAGTCATAGCTCAGCTATAACTTGTTTACCCACGGCTCCCAGAAAAATAAAGCAATATATAACTTACAGGACAGGGAAAGCATTTAAGCCATGTAGTGTAGCACTCCCCCTCCTGCATTTTAATCAGGACGTAATTATTTTAACAAGTCTTTATTTTTATTACTACAGAACAAAGTTTTAGTGTGGATCGGCAGCTCAAACCTTTGCAGCATTCAGGCATCCTTTAATCTTTTAAATCATTATGACTTATATGCGTAAGAAGAAAAACATAACATTCCAACTTACATTCTCGATGACGAACGTCCATTCTTTGTCTTCAAACTCTTCAGCGTGGGGATCCTAGAAAAACAGAGCAGAGAACTTAAGCCTAAAAATAATGCAAAGGGTAAGAAAACTAACTCGGCCAACAATTTCAGAAGAAAATTCATACATGTATGTTTACCCACTAAAGATGCTACAAAAGAATACTTCAGCTGGGATGCAGGCTTCGATGGATGTCAATAAGGTGACGAGGAAGTGGGAAAACTTTGAGCAATGATAAAATAAAGATTCATGTCCCTGCAGGCTCTTCCCCAGGCTCCTCCGGAGCAGCGTGGGCTGCAAACCCAGCAGGAGCAGGTTGCTGTTTTGCCAGACCCTGGGAAAGGCCGGCTCTCCGCAGGGAAGCTGAGCCACTTCCATGCACACGTCGCACAAGCAGCGCGACCTGGATCTGCAAATGTAACTGCTACCACCACAGGTGACACCTAAAACACACGTTAAAAATGCACCACCCCAAAAATGTGAATGGATATAAAAAGGTGCTACTAGAAATCTTAATACATGACTTTTTATAAGGTCTTAAAAGCAATCAAGTATTTTACATACCGCAAATGAGTGTAAAAATACACATTGTACTGCTGGCCATAATGACATATGGGCAACTACATACACGCACAAATTATGTCTGGATATGCTCATATTCCCATTGATGTTCTTGTAAATATCAGATTAAGTAATTATATACTCGTTGCATTAATCAGCTTTGTAGAACAATGCATTGTGTAAATAATGTGCATGATCCCTTGCTGGGTTGCTGTAGACCAGTTCTACACAGATTATCCATATTCCAGCTATTAAATGCTTATCACTTTTCAGGAGTTAACCTGGGGCAATTACCTCTTTAATTTTATATTGCTTCCTCTGATACAGCATAAAATGATGTAATGAGATTTAATGAGATCATTAATCATTTTATGTTTTAATAAGCTAGTCTTTAGTAAGTGACTGAACTCTTTAATATTTCATCCAGCTCTATTTTTTGCACAGCTCTCCCAAAAGCCAGTAAGATGAGCTTGTAGGTTTACCTAAAACTACCTGCAAAGTCAGGCTATGGTTGCAGGGTATTTTGGCCTATGTAACAAATCAAACAACTTTGTTTTGTCCAGGCAAGGCAATAAACTAGAAAGAAAATGAAAGCTATTTACAGCAATAATGCTGACTCACACCTCTGAAGGCTACAGGATCAGGGGCTCTGCTGTGTATTTCTGGTGATCTGACAGAGTGAAATAGTATCATATAACAAAAAGGCTGCTTGCTGTTCAAGTGCACGCTAATGTGTTGTTAAAGTGAATTGTGAACATTTCTGGAAAAAAGGAATTTTGTTATATTAACCACAAACTCCCAACTAACTACTTAGAGAAAAAAATAAAATGAAAAGCTTCATGTGCTTGTTCGAGTGATGCTCTAATGAACACCCAAAAATTCAAAGGGTGTGAAAAATGCTGAAATGTGGCCATTTTGCTTACACGGAGCATATTTCATATTTTAAGACAAGTACATGCAAACAAGTAAGAACCAGAATATTTTAAAAAAGCCTGCATTTCTTCTTGGCCTTTTAAGCTGCCTCAAAAACAGAGAGCCCTGGATAAGTTTATTTATATATAAATACACACACATTCTTTTGCAACACAGTGCAAGCACGCTGCAAGGCTTCACTCTTCTTGCTCATGCGCTTTTCTTAGAAGCCCAAGGGGCAGCAGGCACAGCCCGATTTGGGGCCAGCTGAAACCCAAGGAGGTGGTCAGCATCACCAGACACTTGTGCCACAGCCATGACAGTGTCCTCTCTGCTGCCACCTCCATGGTACCGTTTGGGCTAACATTTCCATGGGGGGTCTCTTACAAAAAGCGGTATTTCCTTAGGGCTGGTGAATCCTTCAGTTTATTTTGGGGGTATTAACAGAGGGTGAACCCCAACACAACGTTCCTCCCTATTTAATGGCTATCACCTACTCTTCCATACAAGACAGCAAGATCCCCCCGCAGGGGATCATTTCTCCAGCTCTCTCCTCAAGGTCAGTAGATGCTTTGGCCCTCACCAGCTTAAACCTGGCCCTAAAAAAAAAAAAAACTAAAAATCAAAAAAAAAAAAAAAAAAAATCTAAAAATCTAAAGCTTTCTAAAGCAGCCACCTCCTTGCGACTTCCTGGCGCTCGGTCCTGCAGCCTCTCCTGCTCTGCACCCCCAGCCCCAGCGCTGGGGCTGCTGCACGTCCTCAGCATTTCTGCTCAGCCCTTTGAAGCTGCGGAAGATTCACAACGTCACCCGACTCTTGTCCCTGTCAATGCAGTCTGCAGAGGTCCAATTACTCTGCAAAAATCACATACCTCTGGTCAGTTTTTATTTCCGTGAGTTCCACAAAGCAGGAAGCTCCAGGCAAACTGTCAGACCCGTCCCTCTCTATCCCTGCTCCACAGCTCACACTTTCCTCTCCAGCATCTGGGCTACAGAGACTAAAAAGGTTTCATTACTTCTTAACACTTCCTATTACATGGCTTCTAAAACAAGCCCCACACTAAGCCTGGAAATTGTATTTGGTGTGAAAAGATTCCTGTACTTTTTACATCCCAGAGCTCATGATTTTTGTGTGGGACACCCAGCATCTGGTCCAGTCATTTTCCCTATTACAGAGTATGGCCCATAGGGTCACTCCTAAAACTTAAAAAAAAGAAGAATATTCTGAACCTGGATTTGGCCTTTGCAACCAGGAAATGGCTGGATCATCTCAGGGGGGAAAAAGAAAACTCAATGCATTGGCTATGCTGCAGTATAATGCTAGCAAATGCTACTCTGTGGTAAGGTAAAATGTGATAGTTTTTGATCACTATTAGAAAGGAATGACCTTTTGGCAGTTATTTCCTGCACTAGCACAGAAGAGTTAAAACCAGCCTGTGCCCTGCGTGGTGCTCAGTAGTATTAACACCACGACTGCTCAAGAGACAGGGGCTCTGCACGATGCTGCTTCACACCTACAAGGCCTATCACACGTATTACACTCTGCTTATGAGAATAACTCTGGATCTGGGAAGGATGGCATGCAGATTAGTCACTTAACCTTATTTTATATATACACATATATGTAAATTATCTATATAAAGTGATGTATTCTATGATTCTATATATATATAATCATACATAAATACATTCACTAGCAGGTGAATCCTGCTAGTACACGGTGTGGAGGACATGGCCAGCACTGCAATCAAAACACGGCCTCAGGCTTCCAAATGAGATAATATGAAGTTTTTGGGGAGAGGCAAATAGGAATGGGAATATTTCCAACCGCACAAGTCTCCTTTTATGATTTTGGTTTGGTTTAATTGTTTCACTCAAGGTATTTATTCTTCTGTGCTTAAAAGCATATCCCTTTGTGATATTAAATAATAATAATAATAATATTTTAATGCCCCTCCTCCCTTTTTTTTTTCTTTCTCTTTTTCTTCAAATTTTGCAATGCAGAGCTGGTAATCTTTGCCTTTTGCTGCAATTGCAAACAAGCTTGGCCCCTAGGACACATGGTTTATTATGCAAGTGTTTGCTGTGCTGCGATGAAGCAAAGTCCAGGCCACCCTCAAAAGAGCAAATGTCTCCACTTCAGGAGTTCAGTTTAGGCCAAACGATAATGACGCTGCAATTTAAATCCTCACAGCACAAGTCACATATTCACTTTGCTTTGCTGAAGCATAAGGCTTCCTTGACACTGAGAATTCCTCATTTAAAACCTCTCCTGATTGATATATGTCCGTGTTTGCACAGAAGAAACACGCAGACATAAATACAGAGGCTCTCAGATATGACAGCTAAACCCTGCTTATGTATGGACTCTAAAAATGAACTTTTGGAGCGCAACCATGGAAACAGTGAAAAATGTGAACTCCGCTAGCTTTTGTTTTCCAGCATTTTGGGTCGTTCTATGGAAGCACTACAAACGATGGACTTAAAAAGCACAATAGGGTTATTGTTTCCCAGTACTTCTTTCTTCCCATTTTGGTCAAGAATGCAAGGACATGACACACAAAGGCAGAACAGGGCAAAGAAAGAAGTGAAACTTCCAGATCAGCTGGAATTTCCTATTTAATTAGCACTGTAACTAGCTAGATGGACAGGAGCTAGAACCAGATACAGGAGGATGAATCAGTTCATGTTCCCACTTGATGCTTTTCCTTAAATGACTCCAGGGCAACATGCAGTTTTAACCAGCAGCCCTGAAGGAAGTAATTTTTTTTATTTGAAAAGCAAATTTCCTCGAGAAGGCTCAGTACCTCCTCCACGCTTCATTTTGCTTGATTCAAAGTGACAGATACGGGGTTGGGGACAAGCTGGATCCCAAAAGAGGGACGCACAGATAAGGCCCCACTATCCTGCCCCTTGTCTGACCATAAGCGCTTTACTAGGCAGCTCTCGAGTGTCCGCTGGTGACTGCTGGAGAGGCCACTCTCACTGCTCTCATCAGCACTCGAAATGCAGCTTCTCTCCCAACACCACCAGTGACACATTTCAACAGCCACTTGGAAACGCAGAGCTGCTACCGTGTGAATCGTTTCCCCAAACACGTAGCTGTCTATTTTGGAGCCTGCTCTCTCCCTTCGCTCCCCTTCTGCGTGCAATAACGCAGCACCCAAAGCCAATTCGTGCCGGCCGATGCTCCTCCCGTGCCCACGCAGGACACGATGTCGGTCACTTTGGTCACCCCGGCCCAGCTGCCAGGGTCGGGCTCCCCTGTCCACCCTGTGATGGGCAGTGCAGAGACACAGCCTCATTTCTGGGAAGAGGGAAAGCAGAGAGGGGACCCAAGAACCCTTCTGTCTGCAGGGTCAGGTGCTGGATAGAGTTGAGAGTGTCATAATACCCGGCAGGGGCTCCAGAGGCCCCTCTCTCCCATCCCTACCTTGTCGTGGCCCTCACACCGATGAGTCCCTGAGGCCACGCTACAAAATACATCCTCAAAGCGGTGCAGCTAAAAACAAGAGTGGGACAGCAGGAGACGGGAGACACTTTTACCTCCAAAGTCACCACATCGCAGAATTGCGGCAAGAAGAAATCTCATTTTACAGCTCTTCCCACGACATACTATAGTATTCACAATCAAGAATTACGTACGTTTCTGCCTCATTTTAAATGTTAAAAAGATTAAATAACAGTGCACGTGTTACATAGCCATATTGAGTTTCTATAGATAAGCAATGTAGTCACATAATGGTGTTGAACTTCTTAATCCAAGCAGCGGCCCATACGTAAATGCAAACAGTTTTTGCCAGTGAACTTTTGAACCTCAGCTGAAGAAAACGTGCTTGCTGAGAGACAAATTTATGATAGCTCATGTCACCAGCAACCCGGGATGTTTCACCCCATTGGCCATCCCAAGAACAGCAACAAAAAAGACCATACGAGAGGAACCCCCTCTTTATGCTTAATGAGCCAATAACAAACTCTCATTCTAAGGCTAACGAGGAGCCACTTTAAGGAGTTACCCAGAGGAGTCAGAAAATATAAAATATCACTACTTTACATTATTGTTATACCACTAAAATATAAAAATCACTAATTAGAAAAAGAATATGTTGCTGTTGTCCTAAACTGTAAAAGGTGCAATTTATAAATGAGAGCAGCTAGAACATAGCTGGAGACAGCAGAGAAAAGAACCAGCAGGGACTTCAGGAATGAAAGTCCCTGAAGTCCTCAGCCTACAGGGCAACCTCCCACGCTATCCTATATGCAAAGCTGCATTGCTTATCTTTATGCAGAAGGGACTTTGCCCAATTTGAATGGAGTATTAAGTCCCAGCACAACCACTGTCTTCTCTCCCTGCTTCACAGGAAGGGAGATGAGCACTTAAAAAAAAAAACAGAAAAGCAGGAAGCAAAGTGACTTTTTTTTTTTTTTTAAATACATCACCTAAGATTTCCCCACAAAATATTAAAATTGTCTGCCCTACTCAGCTATTCCACAACAGCTCCCAAGGCTGTGATGGTTGTGTGACATTGTAAATACTATAAAATTCAGAGTTGGACTCCGTTCCATACTCAACGGCACAGACACTGTACTGCAGCTCAGTAAACCAGCCTAGGAATGGCTGCTCAGAGTTCTCCTGGCTTACAGTGTTTAAGGAAAACAGACTAGACTAAAACCTATGCCAGGTCAGACCTCTGTGCAGCAAACACTTACCATGTACTGAACACTGTGCAAATGACAAGCCATAAAATAATTCAATGAGATATACCAGGGTGTTTCTTAAGCTACAAGCACAAGCTCTAGCATGGCACTCACCACAGTCCTCTCTGGAATTTAAGCTCTGGACCTAAGGTTGTGAAGTTAATGAGCTAATAAAATCAACAAGATTACACCTTTCTGAATGTAATTTGAAGTTCCCAGGCAGCGTTAACTTGTATGGCGCATGTGAAATTTAGGGAAGATTACGCTTTATACACATACCTTAAAAAGGGTCACGGTGATTTCCACGTTCTCGGGGACAGGCCACACCACCACGCCACGGTACGGGTTTTTGATTCCAGGCTGCCAGCTATGAGCCTAGAAGAAGGAAAGAAACAGTTGTCTTAACCACCATAACCACCAACAAGTTGTCTTAACCACCAACTGGACTCCTATGAGACTAGTGTTGGCAGATGCAAGGGTTTCTGATACCAACAAGACTGCTGTCTGCAATACATGACGCTACTGAACCCTATAAAAGACATCCTTCAGAATGTGATTGAGGGAACTCAGATCATTAGTGGGAGTTTCTCTGCTGAACTACAACGGTCCCTTGCAAGGTCCTGTGCTCAGGAAATGCAGAATGATGCAGAAACAAAAGCCATGAGGAAAGACGGAGCTTCCTTAACGAGTTTTGTCTTTACCCAGATGAGGGGATGCCTGCGTTTAAAGAAAACGCGAGGAGCACAAGCACATTTCGCAGGCATAGCCCTCTTCAGGCTTAAATAAAAATGTCTTTCTGTCCTGGTACAGCAAGAACAAAGCAACAACTTAAGAGTGGAGGTTAAATGCTACTAAAACATTTAACTCTTAAGAATAAACTTGCTGGGGTGTCTGCAACTAGAAAAGATCACGACAGAACACACTAAAAGTCCCCAAGAACTCACCTGTCTTTGAATAGCAGTCTGAACGGATGAATGGTCTGTATTTAAATTGCAACAGCTAGTCTTGAAGAACCATGTGTGAACATTTCTAGCTTGGCACAAATACGCTTTTTTTTTTCCAAGCTTACCTTAATGCATTCTGTGATGTAAGACAGAAAGGACAGAGGGAAACTGATACACAATCGACTGCTGAGCAGCATGGGTGTTATTCAAAATTTGTTGTAGTTTTCATTAGGGGAAAAAAATGTATAGTGTAGACACTGTTATCTGAAGCCACTTAGGCAGGCTTTTTTCCTCTCCAATTTCTGCAGCATCACTCTGTTCCTTACAGTCCTGTTCAACACTCAGAACTCCAGATTAAAATTCCCTATTACAGCAAATTATTGCTAATAACAAAGCCAGCAGAATTTGCATCTCCATTACCCCAAGGTAATTGCTCATACAAAGGCAATAATTCTCAACGGTTCTGGGTGTTGTAAGCAGAGCATATTCTAGCAGCCAGGATCATATGCGACAGCCCCATATACACACACAGGTGTGCACACACACACTCAGATATACGCACATACATACATTATATATATATATATATATATATATGAATGAACAATTTTCTGTTACTGCAGTTCTTTGGGCACGTCACTGAAAGCAACAACGAGGAGATGTCCCAGCTAATGCGCTTTCAGAGCAAAGCTGTTCTGCCAGCAGCTGGGTGTTGCTAAAGCCTCCTCTGGCTTTGAAAAATACAGACTGTACCACGCAAACAGCAGGACAGACGAAGGTAACACCCAAACTAAGTGCCTGGGCTGCTGGTGGGGAGGAAGGCAAAGCTGGAAAGAGGGGAGAGAGCAGAGGAAGGAGTGTTATGGTAACACACTGGCTCTCATGCCAGGGACCCCTGTGCTGTGAGTTGCAGGCAAACCTGGCCTATACTAAATACCCCTGAAACATCAACCTTTGCTTTGGATTTAAACCTTTCAGGCCACGGATGCAAACTGCCTGTGCTTCTAGCCCCCTTTGTGAGAAAGGCCATTTTTGCCGAGGTTCAGAAAAGCCGGGACCTGGGCAGTACTGAGCAGCGTGTCGCAACCCTCCTCCTCACCGCGACTTCCCGCTGCGTTGCGCCTTCCAGACCCACCTTTCCTCATCCCAGCTATTCACCAGCCATTTCCAAATACAGAAAGAGGAGCTACAGAAGGGGCCATCAAAGTATCCTACAAACAGAGCAGAACTGGGAACACGAATGACACTGTCAACCTGCTAGGTACCTGTGCCCCTACACATAGGTATTCCCTTGGCCTACGTGAAACTCTCTCCTAACTTCTTAAGGGCCAAAATATTGAGCTATTCCAAGAGCCTACCTTCAGAAAGGCTTTATGTTACTCACCTACCTGCTTCATCTCCCCTTCGTTACTGCCACATGTCTCTCCATAAGCCAGTATAATTGCAAGTTAGCTCCTGCAAGGTCCTAGGGTTGACCTTAATCTTTTAGCCTACTGAAAGTTATGCAACAGTTTGTATTCAGGAATCGAAAATGTGTTCCCCTACAGCCAAGCCCTCAATATTGCTAAAAAACACAAGTCAGACCCGTCTTGCCATTGCTCCTCACCTGCATCTCCGGGAGCAGTTAGACAGCAATGCTTGGAAAGGGAGCCAGAACTGGTCCCTAGGAAGGGGCCTCTGTAGCGTGAAGCAAGCTGTCCAAAGTTAATTCGGCGCATGCTCCTTCATGGCACTCCTGAAATTCATGATTCATCCTCTTCCCTCCAGACCCTTGTCTTACTCACTGCCCAGGAGAGATGATGCCCAGATAAGCAGCAGCAATTTAATTTCCCTTTCTCATCATTCATTTTCTGTTCTCATTTAGGGGCCTTCTTTTTGAAAACGACAGACAGACAGAAAGACAGACAGAAAGACAGACAGAAAGACAGACAGAAAGACAGACAGAAAGACAGACAGAAAGCCTCACTATTTTCCTCAGTTTTCCAGCTCTTTTAGTTATTGCACTTCAGAATGCCATCAAAACCTAAGTGTTGGCATCCCTGGGGGACAGGGGGGCATTACGGTCCCCAATTGACAAGCAGGGAAAGAACAGCACAGATTTTCCAAAGCACAGATTTCTCTGCCTACGACCACAACGCGGCCTGCTCAGCACTGCAGGGGGTCAGTGAGCCCGTGCTAAGCAGCCACAAAATGAAAAAATACAGCAAATCAATCATTATTATTCCACATAGTCCCAGTGCAGAGCTTTGTGGATGAAGATGGGACAAAACACAATTCCCCAAGGCACCTTTTAGCACAGCACAGTGAAGCAGTTTCTCATTCGTGTCCTGGGCCTCCTTTAACACTCACCCTCCACCTTCCTTATCACAGGAGCAGTTTTGCTCGCTGCTTGACCCTCCTGCTCTTCCTCTCCGTGTCCACTTAGCCATCTGGGAAGGCCATGGAAAACCAACCTGCAATCGCAGGCCTAAAAGGGTATACACCAACCATTAAAATGACTCATCTAATTTTGAGTGCTTGTCTCTGCGACCTTAAGATCTTTCGCCAATCTTTCCTTGTTTGAGCAATAAGCAAAGCAGCCCCAGAAGTGCTCCCTGCCCCAGCTCCCCTGCTCCCCTCCATCTGAACAACTTTCCTTACAGCTTCAGCATAAGGACGGAAATCACAAGGAAGGCGCCTGCTTTTCAGCTTTGATGCCAAAAGGTTCTTTGAAGAATAATTGTCAGGCTCTTAGCAAAAAGTGCAAATTTGATTCTTCAGAGCTGTACAATCTGACCAGAAGTCTGCATGAGTTCACAGGAATAGCAGAAAGCACCTCCTTGACATCATGGCAACATCTCTTTTCAAAATACAATTTCTTCTAGTTCAAAGGCTGGAAATGCTAGAGCATCTCCATGAAATAAAGGCAAACATTTCACAACACATTTTTCCCCTTGTTCTACGTGAAAACAAAGTCATTTCTTCTCCCCTCAAAAAAAACAGGCAAGTTCATAGTCTCAGGGCCTGAAAATCTGGGGGTAACTACCACCGTGACAGACGCTGAAGGGGGAGAGTTAAGTCCTGTTTTAAGTTATGAAGTAACTGCACAAAAGGGCCTGAAAAGCTGTGCCAGACCTATGTCTAGGTTCTGATTTAAGACCATTTACACCTACAGAACCGGTTTGCCTTCACACACCTCTTCAAAAGCATCAAAATCAGACTCACTCAGAGAGAGAGGATCCCAGAACAGCGTTTTAAGTCATTTAAATGTGTGTCAAAGTCCGTAGCTGCTGGATGTCTTTAAGATTCTGATCTGACTACCACTTAAATGCTCTTTCAAAAAGGCTAGTGCTGTTTGGTTGCAACATTCTTAAAATTTATTATAGTCTGTTTACAGCTCTCTAGCCCACATTTCTCAGAGCAACAACTAAAACATTCATCAGACTCCTGCACATGATGCTTCCCATGATTTCTTCTAATCTAGGGACCATTTGCAGCAGAAAAAGTATGGGCCAAAGGCACCAACATCAAAACCAGAGAAAACCACAGGAAACAAAACAAACAAATAAACAAAGAGGCTTAAAAGGACATCAAGAACCCATCCTCAAACACTGCTTTTCTTAAGCAGGCTAGTCTCACACACACACACACACACACACATATATATATATATAGCACTATTATATCATCTTTAAAGTTAGACTACATTTTTGAATATCATAACTATCTGTTAGGATATGTCTGTAGTTATCCCTAACTAACTGAAGTTCAGGAAAGAATCGTCATCTCTGAAGAATTCTTTACATCATCATTACAGTACGACCTTATCCCTCTTCCTTCTACAAGGAACTGAAAAATATTGGAAAATATTAACGCTTGGTACTCTGAGCTCAGTGTCTGTCAAAACCGAAATAAGAAGAAATATTCATTTGACCAGCTTCCAAGAAAGCAATTAGATGAAAGAAATAATGGATTGAAAAAAGAATTTTACTGGCAGGATGACTAAGAGACTGAGAACATTTATCGATCTACAGTCTTGGACCCGAACAACTCACATCATAGCAACTACCTTAGCTTTAAAATAAACCTTGTCCAAAGTCCAGGCCTTAGGGCCCTCAGCACCCTTTAAGGTATCTTTGTGCGATACTACTAGGCAATAATTAATCAGCTAAAGACTCTTCCGAGTCCCACGCAAATCTGTGAGTTTATCTGAGGGTTGAGCCTGAGGGCCCAAAGAAGGCTGATTCGCAGAGGAACATATTCCAGAATTTCATGGGCCAGCTGAAGCATCTTCCACTCGAAAGCTGGGCGAGCATCAGAAATTCCCCTCACCGGAGGCAACGTTGCCATTGGAAGTCAGTGCAAGATCCCGGTCCTCGGCAAAGCCCCGCTGCCCACTGCTTTGTTTCTGAATGTCTCCTAAATCCCAACAAACAACATTCATGGATAAACACCCTGCGTTCCTGCAAGTCTTTCAGTGTTGTTTCTGTGCGTTGAATTTACTGTTGTACCTTATGCCTCTCTGTTGTACAGATAGCAAAGGAAGCTAGAAAAGTTATTATGGGGCAAGCCACAAGGGCCACTTACATCACTTAGATCAGCAGATCCTGCCTAGACACACTCTTATTTTGTGCCATAACTTTAAGGGAATTTGAGCCAGTTTACCTTTCAGCAAGAGCAATAATCGGACTATCTTTGCTGAAGAATAAGAGCACGCACAGCAGCAGCTATCTTGGAAAATACATTAGATTAAATTTACCCCCCTGTTTACTCCCCAGGTAGTATCTTTGGCTATTCATCCCTTAAAGCAGAAGTTAGGACGTGTACCGATACTGGAGTATGCATTTGGTTCTGCAGTCAGTGTTAATCAACATCCAGGCCTTAGATAAAACAGCCTGGACTATGTTAAACCTCATGTCAAAGACAAAATACAGCAGATACGGATTGGGGAAAAAAACTTAGATCTTTTTAAATTTTGCAATTCTTTAAAATTTTAGACACGGAGTTCGGAGATTTCCTCTTCTGGACAAAATTACATGCCATAAACCTAGCTGGAGTCAAAGGCAGCAGGCGTGGGCAGAAGGGATCAGCAAGTATGGCCAGGAGGTGCCTATAAGGAGCTGCTCCAGGGAGGGGAGGAGACCCAGCACACATCCCTTCCCCTCCACACACCTGCTCAGGGGCTGGGACGCGTCCCTCCCGCTCATCCATGTCCCCTCACCTCTAAGTGGGGTCTAAGCGACACCTTTAAGTGACAGCTTGTGGATAGACTGGGGACAGCTCTGCACCGCAGGGCACAAGGCCATGGAGAAATCCCTCAAGACGACGACGCTGAAAGGTCTTTCCCCGCCTGCTGTACACAAGGAATCTCTGCTCGCCCGGCTGCCCAGGAACTGACGAACGATTTTTCCCTCTTAGCAGTCAACGTGATTCTTGGACAGAAGATTTCGGAGGCATCTAGAAGGGCCTTCTCCTCAGGAAGGAGGGGGACATCACATGGGACAACCACATGTCAAAACCAGAGCAGTAGGATTGAGCAGTGCAGGCAAAGTGAGCAACATTTAACACAGGCACAGGAACCTCCCTCGGTTTTCAGATTTGTGATAGCAGGGAAAAGAACAAGGCAAAGCTCAAAAAAGAGAGGGTTACTCCGCTTGCTTGCTTATTTTTACGCGCTAAAACACACATGCAAGACAGAGACGTAATGAATGCCCAAATATTGGACCGACTTCACTTGGAGATTCCCTCTCCTCAGGCTGCCAAGTCATTAGCCATAAAACACAAATTCATCAGCTTCCTCACAGAGTTTATGGGACTAAAATGTTAAAATTTAATTCAGAGATACACCATGGGGCTACAAGAGCTGCTTTTATTCTTTTGGATTTCCAGTATTTTCTAGTGGTGAAACAACCTCTTTTGCAGACTTTACACCCCTACTGCAGGGATGTCAGAATCTGTCATGTCTTTTATACTTTTTAAAATTATATTTAAGACACTTCTAGAAGTGAAATAGATTTTTTTTTTCTAATTAGGTCTAGCAATAACTAAAATTGAGCTGATTATCGTATGCTTGCACTAAGCAAATATCTGTGTTGAAATTAGAGCTCTTATTTAAGCATTTCCATCAACATTAAGAGCAGCTCATTCCAAACTCCATGGCTAAAGGGAAGTAAGAAAAACAATTAACACTTCCTATTTATTCTGCGGCTCCCCACAGTCAAGAAAGCAACCCTCAAACAGCCGACTGGTTCTCAGCAAAATCAGGATGTATTAAGCAATCAACTAACCTTAGAGGATTTTCTTCGACTTCTTCTCGTCCAAACCACCACTAGTTTGTCTGGCTGCCTGTTGAAGAAAAGGAAAAAAGAGCTTAATTTGCAATAGGATCAGCAAGAATGCAGTTAATATTAGAACTCTTGCAATACCTAATGACATCCTTAGTGGACAGACCATCTTTAAAAATAGTAGATCTAAACAGCACTCTCAGGATCAGTAATTTAACAGGAAAAATACTGTTTATAGCAAAACGCTGTCCTTCAGGCATCACACTAATGTCATCCTTCTCGTTCTGCTCTCCAGGCGGTGAGGAGATCTGAGGGGAGCCCAGGACGGGCTGAAAACACTGAAAAGGGACTGCTAAATAGTTTGGAAAATAGGTGATTGCACCTACTTTCTGGTAACAAGTGTGTCCAGGACAACTTTGCATGCCCAAAGGGGTCCTTCTACTCAATTACCTCAAATCCCAAGGGATGGAGGTGCTGCCTCGCTTCTCAAGTGCTCGCTGGCAGCACGGCCTCGGCACAAGGCACACGAGGACGCTCCAAACAATCAGTTATAGCTATGTTTGCAATTAAGAGATGGAAGCTCAAAAAGGGACATTTTCAGTACAAATTATTCTCTCTTAAATTTCTTAAGTTTTAATTCTTTGCTAATAGTCACAGCGCTATTAATTCCACAATTGTCCCCTAGTGATTCTTGACGTAATTTCTGGTAACTATGTTTTTCTCCTTGACCCGTGATACCATTTCCCATGTTGGGACCACACTCCTGGTCTCACTGCCCGTTCCCAGCTCCTCTTCCGGAGGCTCCTGGCCCTCTCCTCCGGCCTGGGCTCCCGGCACAGCTGCCGCTAGGGCGCTTTTCCTCATGGAAAACCCATCCGTGTGTGCACTGCCAACTGTTTTCTCCCCAGGTTATTTCATTTTGCACTTTAAAGCTGATTCTCATTCCCGAAGGTAACTTTGGAACCCATTTAATCCGAACGCATTCAATCCCTGCGCGAGGACCCGTTGGTGTGAGCACCAACACAACGCAGAGCGGTGGCCAGGCCATGCTTGGACACTTGCTCGCTATAGCAAGCCCAGAAGAGGCACATGCAACTACAGCACACACCTCAAACACATAAAGAGAGGTTGCTATACAGGGACACCCTATAGTTTTGCTTAAAAACTCTACCATGAAGCTCTTTGCAAGCAGAGACAAGCCCCAAACACAGAAACGCCTCCAAGTGTGTTTGGACAGAGAACAGCGAGAGCCTGGCAGGAAAACCGAAGCCCTGTCTCAGGCTCCTAATGAACCTTAGGCTTAATTTTTAATCCTTCCATTTTGTTTTAAACTCGGCCACTGCTTGCTTGGTTTTGCACAGCTGGCTGCAGACACCTCAGGCTCCTACGTGGTTCTCAAGAGGAGCCGCATCCGAGTCACGCAGACGTGAGCACTGGGCACGGGATGGTCGGGCGCCCGCTGACCCTTTCACTCATGGATTTATTTCATTAGTATTGGGTGCATTTGGATCCTTCACCTTAGAGTATAGAAAAATCTGCACCCAGAACAATAAAAAAGATGATGCTCATTGCAGTACAGAGGCAGAAAATCTGGAGGAATGGAATGGGGAGAGGAAGGAAGTGAAGAAAACACCCTGCAGGATGAGTTTCCCCTCAAGGCACACCATGGGCTTCCCTAAAACAAAACACAAACAGCAGTTTTCTAAGGTGGTGCCTTCAAGAAAATTGCAAATCTAAAAATACCGGCACAGATGTGATGTACCAATAAAGCCAAGCGCGACCTTCCCCTCTACAGTCTGTGCTTTGCTCCTTTATGCCCGTGCACTTCCCGAAGAAGAGGCCTAGCTCACATTTTATCAGGGGATTACTAGTGAACCCAAAGCGCCAGGAAACAGCCAAAAGCGAATGAGTCGGTTTGATCCCTTAAAATATTTAAGCAGTGTTTCCTGCTTGAGAGTTCTGCCCTGCCTCAGACGGTAAAGCTAAGCTGCTCATCAACCAACAGTGAAGCAAATAAAATCCCCCTGGAGAATCACGGTTAGTATCTCTTATAAGTGCACTCTGTAAACTCACTGTGTACTCACTCTGTGCTCTCTCCAGTTCAGCACCACCAACCTTCCCGTGGGAGTTTCAGTATCGGAGTCCAGCCCGACACGACCGACTCCGTGTTCCAGCCCATCCTGGCTGCAGCTTCCCGAGCAGCTCCGGGCAGGCAGCAGGAGAGGGGAAAGCCAAGGCCCCAGCACGGGGGACACCACAGGCGCCAGGGCTCGTACCGGGCCCAACACGCTGGAATTTGCTCTTCACTCATTTTTGGATGGCTCCTCAAAAGAAACCCTTCCTACAGAAAGTTAGGGCTGCAGATTTATTTCCAAATGAGAAGTTGTGGCTACTCAGCTAAGAAAAAGGAGGAGGGATTTTCTGATTTCAAAATTTGCGGCTCAGAGAAAAAGCTTCAGCACTGCCCTGCGCACTGTTAGCTGAAGTGGCCCCCAAACAACCAGAAAACAAACAAACTGCAACAACAACAACAACAAAAATCCACACCCCCACAGGAACCAGTCTCTCCCTGTGGATTCAAGCCCTACAAACACTCTCCAGACTGGAAACAACCTGGATCGTCACCTCCTATGCAGCAAATATTACTGATGCAACGGAGGTTGTGCAAGATGCAAGGTCTTCTGGGGTTTGGCGTGGATCATTCCAGGAAATATTTGGCATGATATTTTGAGTACACAACTGTCCAAATATAATTCAGGAACAAAGTGCATAAAAGGTATTATTCTGCTCTTGGCTCTTGTTTGGTACATCTTTTAGCAGAAGCAGATAACATTAGCGGCAAGAGAGAAGCATTTCTTTACCAAACAGTGTTTGATAACAGAAAACTATGAGAGTCTTATATTTAGAATCTGTTGGTGGAAAGAATAACTAATGCAAATCACTAACAATCTCTTGGTTAAATATACAAATGTAACAGTATTTGCTCCTAAGAAGACACCACTGCATGTAGTCACCCCCCCAAAAATCTTTAAGTGCAATGCAAAGCCCAAGATACCTTTTACATACATAGATACACACAGCTGCGTATTTGTTTTGGCATCTAATTGCCTAAGCGTTGGAAGGATTTCTTTTTTTTTGGTTCGGTTTGTTTTTTTCTCGCTATATTTGATTGGAATTACATTAATTACACTCTTTTCCGCCTGCTTCACAAGAGTAACCCAGCAGCCTGTAATGAGGAACTAGAGGAGCGGCAGGGCTGGTAGCACAATAGGCTGCAGATGCACCTACCCGAGGATAGAAATAAACACTCGAGGAATATAAGCAAAGTACTGCTCTGATAAGAGCCTGCACCTTCTCTTTGGCCTGGGTCTGCACCCCACTCTGCGCGGGCATGAAGAATCAGCCCAGCACCGTTCTCCACATCGCTCCCGGGTTGCTACCTCTTTAAATGTGTCTTAAAAAATAAATGCAATCCATTCAACATCACCATTAATATGGGCCAAACATTACTTTTTTTCCTCGTTTTACAGAAAATTATATCGGAAGCCTCTCTTTACCGTGCAGTCTTTCCCCTCAGGATCTACACGTACTACCCAGCGCACGACTGCTAGCCAGTGAACTAACCACCCAAGGGCCTTTTCCAGGCCTTGTACCAAGCGTTTTCCTTCAAAATTTCCTGTTGGTGACTAGCACTGAATTCCACAGGTGACCACAGCCCCAGGAAGGCCAGTCAAGCCCCTCACCAAGGTTTTACCCACATCTGAAGAGGCTGGTGAGACCCATCCCATGCACTGGTGCATTTGCTGCATTAGCCCTCCTGCTGAGGGAAGGTAAAGGAAGAAACACAAAAAAGAAAATAAAATGCAGTGCAGGTAAAACCCCCATTAATTGCAGGTGCATTACAAGATGAAACACTATCTTGGGAAAGGTTTTTGGTTTCTCCTCCGCCCATCCCTTAGTTTCCAGCAGGGATGTAGCACTGCCAGTTTTCAGCGTTGAAAATAATCTGTTATCCGGACATTACCGCCTTTATGTTTTCCAGCAACAGGTCTTTACGTATTCCTTCAGGAAAACACAGGGTACTGAAAGACTAGGATCTCCACTGGAAGACTAGGATTTTTGCACTGAAGTGAATTTTAAAGCATTTCTTAAATCTCTGTGCATCTAAACAGCCTGGCCTCTGCAAGACTGGCCTCTCTGATCGCTTGTTCTCTGATGATGACACTCTGTTTTCCACAAGAAGCTCTAGTCTGGCTTTGCCTGGTTTAAAGATAATAAATAAATAAATAAATGGAACAAAGTGAGACAGTAATGGTTATTTTATGAGTGCAGTCAGACCTATGGAATCCTCACAGTGTCTGTGTACAAGAGCAAGAGGGGAATGAGCAGCGTGCGCTGCTCATGGCTTGGTTTTCTTAAGTCAAATAGAAATGAAGTTCGCAGAAGGAGATGGACTAAACAAAGCCTAAATTCATCCACTATTTGGAATGGCGACAAGAACAGGTTTCAAAGTTACTGCAGCAAAGAATCTGGAATAAAAACTTGCCAGGACTACCTAGCAAAAGTTGTTCTTAAAGCCTTTTGCAACAGGACTTCACACTGCAGGCTGCAGAAACTAACCCTAGGCTTCAGAAATTACTTTATTTTCTCATTTGCAACACAAGCTTTCAGGAGACAGATTAGCAAACACATTTGAAAATGAGGATGACCCGACTACCCCGATGTTTCTAAACGTCAACTAGCCGCCCTTCTGCAGAAGCTTCCTCTGCACGATCCGACTTCATCTGCTCGTCCCAAGAAGGGGTCAAGGATACTGCACTGCAAGGGCCAAGGGCATCTCTAACCTCACTCTGCTGCAGCCGTAACAACCACACAAGTAGACATCTAGCCCCCGAGGGCTTAGTGCACTCTTACACTGTGCATCCTCATCCTACTGCACCAGAGCCCGCAAAACCCTTCCCAACACTCTACAACAAACCTAGCACCCTTCAGAAAATAAGGGTGACAGTGACCACTGAAGCCAACCTAAAAGTTGATTTGTAAAGGCGACCTCCCCAGGCAAAAAAAGCTTCGAGTTTTAAAGCAGCTCTCAACACTGGTCAGTGTTGTGTTGTTTGCTGTTCAGGGCTCAGGCTAACTGGCAGCAGGGAGCACGTAGTGCCTGAGCCATTCAGACATACCTTAAATGGGAAAAATGAGTGCCTTGCTTTTTAGTGCAAAGTTCACTGCAGGCTGCAATGAGTCAGTCCTTGCTCAGGCCCCAGATTTTTTGTTTTAGGCCGTTTTTCAGTGCGTTTCAGCTGGGAAGTTGGGTGGACAAGGTGGAGGGCTGGCTCGTGTGGCTGCTCTGAAACCCAAGTCCTGAATGCGGACGTTCAACGCAAATAGCCCCAGTAATCAAGGCTTCGTTAGCCGGTGCTTCGTTATAAGGTGCTTTGGCTTTTCAGTCTCAAAGCAGCAGGAAAAAACAAGAAGTTCTGTTCTGTAGTGCTTGTAGGAGCAAAGGAAAGCGTGAACGCTTCACCAAAACTGGTTTAAGGAAGTTGAAAAAGTCACAGTTGAATCTTCTTCCTATAGTTTTTCTAAAATAATTTTAAGATCCTTCCTGGCCTACTAAGGGCAATTAAAGAGGAGTTGTTAAAGATCTTTGATCTTCCTACTGTTGGGAAAGGTTTCATATTCACAAACTGATACAAGCAATGGTCTTTTTAATTCACGGACCAGAGCGCAGCGTGCCAGTGACAGCGTGCCTTGGACAAGCCATGCCTCAACCGCGATGGTGCAGTAACATCTCCATCCGCTTGGCAATGGGGGGATTCATCCTACAGAAAGATCGGAGTTCAGTGCGTGTGAAGGAGCAATAAAATCTGCAGTTACGTATCTTCTGAAGCATCCTTCCAAACCAACGACGCTGGGTCCCGAGCAACCCATCCACACTAAACCCCTGGCAGGAACTTCATCCTCTCCAAGCTTAACGAGACATTCGGCACATAAAATCATGAGAACAAGGTAAGGTGGTTAAGTTCTGTGGCATTAAGCTGTATGTGAATAGTTTGAAGAATTAACGCTATCATTCTCTTGGTTGTTAAAAACAAAAAGACTTGCCAGAACTACAATATTTGGGTGTGAGATATCTCAGATACTGGTGCTGCCCATTAGAGGCTGCCACGACCTTTCCCTATGAGATAGGCAGTCTCACACCAGCGGCCTTTCACAAATAGGAGATTAAACAGAGCTACTTGGAGTCAAGGGATGGCCACAAGAAGAAAGTGCTTCACGAGTATTTGCAGCTAAATAACTTTTTCAAAGTCTCCAAAATCGGAGTAACTCCTCCCTCTTCCTGCTCAACCTGTTTCATTAAAGCTGTTTCCGAGCTGCGTCCCGAAGCAGCAGTTAAAAGCTCTTTCTCATTGCAGAAATCAATGTTGCTCAGAAGCAACGTTTTCTAGGTGTGTAACACCAGCTCTTCTCTTCTACAACTCTACAACCCAGAGTCTAAAATAGAAACAAGCAGACGGAACCTTTTATTTAATGCTCTCCAAGTCACACCCCTGCATCAGATCCCACAGCAAGCACCGCCTAAGAAAAATTACATGTTAACTCCTGAATACTCAAGAGACCAAGAAAACAAGCGAAACCTCCTGCCAGTACAACGGCTGAACACAGTAAATAAAAAACAAACAACCAAAAACTTTTGACACACTTCTACTGCTGTTCTGAAATTTAATGGGTGTATTGTATGGCTTTTAAAAATCAAAGATTATTTGGAAAATGCCCAGTTACTGAATTCTCAGATACCACTGATGAAACTTCTGCTATTTCAAGGTCAAAATAAATAAACAAACAAAAAACACCAGCATGTAAGGACCTAATAGAATTTGCTAATAGCTGCCATTTGTAAAACTCCGGACAGCAACCTGAAAAATACTGTAGTTAATTCTCTCAAAATCAGCTAAGCTGGAAAGTAATTTCGTATTTAGTACCGCTCTGGTTTAGAGCATGCACTCCAATTAAAAAAAAAAAAAAAAAGGAAAAAAAGAAATAAAAAAGATTGTCTCCCCTGAGGCTCTGTCACTTTGTGTTGTCACCAACGTTCACGCCAGCAGGACACTGCTCAGGCCACAAAGGGTCCCTTCTGTCCCAGGAAATTCTGCGCACAATTGCCAGCCTCTCCTGTCCTCCAGCGCTGCATTTGAACGAAAAATACAGCAGACAAATGGTGCCTTCATCCTATCCTCAAAAGCCTGGTTTTGTTTTGGCTCGATGGCTACTTCAGCGAGCGGATGGATCCTGGCATGGGGCAGTCTTCAAGTCACATCTGCAGCCATGGAAGAGGCTCCTGGATGCTGTCCAGGGGTTTAGTAAGTGGATTTGATGTCTTGCAGGCTGGATTCCAGCCTTGTAACATTAAATGAGGCAAAAGGATAAAAGAGGCAGAGCCCCTCTATCCCACAGAGCCTGTGGCTTAAAAGATTAAATAATTCTGTCTCACCCTAAATTCCAATTTTATTCTAATTTAAAGTTTTATCTGTAAACACAAACGTCTGGTGTGACAAGCAGTTCTCCTGGGAAGCAGAAAGGTGACCAGACAGACAGGCTGGTTTGGCTCCTGGAGCAAGATACACCCCTCATCTTGTGCTGTGCCCAGGGCCAAGTCCTCAAAGGAGGAGGCAAAGTCTGGCCTCACATGGCAGGACTTGCTGCTCTGGTTAAGTCTCAGTGTTGCCCTTGCCACACATAGCAAAACCTCCCATCAGATATACAGGATTTGGCACTCAGCAAGGATGAATAGTAAAAATTCTATATATAAAAAATATTATATATATGTATAAGCTTCTAGAAGGTTGTTACGATAACTGAAGATCACATTTTTTTAAATAAGTTGCAAAACATTTGCCTGGTTAGGGCTGAAGTAACCTAATGAATCAAGATCCTTGCTGTAAAGCAGCCACCACGGGACCGGGAATCAATTTTAGCACAGTCGGGCAGCAGGGAATCAATTCTGGCACTGCAGCCCGCCCAGAGCACTGTGGGGAGAACAAGCTATGTGCAGAGTCATCAGAAAGGCACAATGGAGATGTGTGGGCACGTAAACGCCGCGGATTCTGCAAAATAAAATTTTCCGCATATTTTGGCCTATGCCATGAGACGCACTTTTCATCCTTAAAGCAAACACGGCTTGAAAGTTGAAGCTTGCAGAATTTTAGCACTGTTTAGCAGGGGGGAGATGGGGTTCGGGTTCGTTCTGCAGCAGGAGGAGTAATACAGAGCCCGAGGAGGTGCAAATCCACTCTCCACTTTCGGCTCGGCTACAGTTCACACGCGCTTTGCTCCTGTAAACCCCCCAACTGCAAAGGTAGCTTTCTCCAAAGCAGAGATTTTCATTATCAAGTCAAAACGCAAGACAGAGCCAGGCCTTTGGCTTCCGTAATGGCAGCCCCCATCACCAGGACCACGCAAAGAAAAACTTGGCTTCCCAAAGCGGCAGCAAACAGTCCCCCAGGCGCAGGGGGGACATCATCCCATGCATCAGGAAGAGCTAAGATGCCGATGTTTTTCTTATGTCTTAAAACAACTAATTTCCTCAAAAATCCCGGTCCTCAAGTATCGGTGATGAAGCAGATTGCCAGGGATGAACAGGACTGCCTCTCTCCAAACAAAATGCCAGAGCCATTTAGTTTGTGTCTGCCCAAACTGAGAGCTGTTACTTGCAGTTTAGCCTCATAAATATTTCCAGGGTCTCTTGGGCTCCCCTATCTCTTCTTACACTGTCAGTCACAGGACAGCTATGCCAGAGAAGAATAAAGAAAGAGCAACAAATGCTGCCCGAGTGCAATTCCTAGCATTTTTTTAAGGGTAGAAAACAACGTGGCTTTTCCCCAACGGGCACATTCTGTCCTCCACAAGGAAACCTCGGGTTTGGATACCGGTTCTATGGCTGATGTGAAAGCAAAACCATCGCCCAAAATCCAAGTCAAAAGTAAATCATAGCATAAATTTTGCAGTAACGTAGAGGGGGGGAAAAAGCATCAATAATTCTAATCCAGCATGCGTATGCATATACTGAAGTCAATAAGCTTCAGCAGAGCATTTGAGTCTCTCCAAGGAGATAGCAGTAATGGGGAGCCTGTATCCTGCAGCGCACCCCTGGCAGGTGTAACGAAGCTCCATCCCGCCAGCTTTATTCCCCAAATCCACACAGAGCTTAAGGAGCAAGTCCAGGGCTACCTCTGCACGAATTTGAACGGGACGGTTGATCCGTCCATCCCCTGGCCGGCCACGGCTATGCACAAGCACCCTAGCCCAAGCAGAGCCGCTTCCCCGAGCAAACAGGAGGCCCGTCAGGAGCAGCCACCTCCTCCAGGAGCCGCCGCCTCGGCCAGGGAGCAGCTCAGCCCTTGGGGTCATCAGCGTTTCCTAATCTGCCACTGCCGCTCGGTAACATCGCTCTGATGCTCTTAGATCCTCGCACACGTTGCCTTCCCCTCAATCTGGCGTTTATAAATTATACATGTGCTTTCTTAATTATAAGCCAGAGAGGAAGAAAAAAAAAAAAAAATGCAGCACATTTTGCAGTCATTTGCCTTCCAGAATTACCTTTTGCTTTAGTCCAGCTCCCTCTGCTTCACTCGTCCTGCTCCCCATCCACCCAACGGTGTGTGGGTTCCCACCCTGATGCCGTATGAACACCGGGCACTTGGACCAACCATCCCTGCGTTGGTGCCATTGCTAACACCATTGATTAAAGAAGAAACAAAACAAAACGAAAAGAAAAGCTATTTTTTCATCAGGCAGAACTTCCTGTCACCTTCTCCCTTCTGCAGCAGCATTCCTGATCCCTGGAGACAAGAGGGTCCAACGCAGCCAAGCCCACATTGCCAGTGCAGCCCCTGCTTTCCTGCGTGCCTGCTCCTTCCTCTTTTTTGCATTTCCAGGGTGAAAACACAGGGAGTTTTCCTCTGTCACACAGTGACATCAAGGAAGGACACATGGGGCTGCAGAAAAATCACCACAAAAATCATGAGCGCTTGGAATTTCTGCCCAGCAAAGTGTCTTTTTAGTTGTTTCAAGGCAGGAGTAGGGAATGGAGAAAGGCCCCTCGCTACCTTCTTCACCAGCAGCCATAAATCCTGCTTGTAAGTAAGTGAGGGTATAAAACTATAGGATAACGGCCAGAGGACGACTTGTGCACCTGAATTAGGGAGCGATAAGCAGCGCTGACTTGTCTGCAGTAACTACCGGAGACGTGCACAGAAAGCCTAGTGGGGAACCACGTTTTTCTGACTCCTGCATTATTCTTTTTACTGCCAGCCTGTGCTCTCCAACACAAGGAGAGGCAACAAGCACTTTACTTCCCCCCACGCCTTTCAATCTCCAGTACCTACATAGGAACAAACACGGAAACTCATTTAGGCTGCTCTGAGCAGCTGAAGGTGCTAAGCTGACCAGGGCAGAATTATTTACGGAAGCCACAAAAATAACTCACACTATTTTTAGTGAGTGGAAACCTAGGCAGCCTCAGAGGCACCTCTGCTTTCAGTATTGTCAAGGGAGCTGTCCCGGCTGCATCAAGGTGGCAGCAGAAAAAAAACCCTGTCCATTTGCTTGGGACTGGGGAAGCAGCCTTGTGACAGCAAAAAAATCTAACGGGTGTTGGAGCCCAGACTCGTTTTTGTTTGATACACATCCAGGCCACGAAGAAGATCAAGCAGCCAGCACCGAGGCCAGCACCTTCCTCGGGAGCCGCGTGGCTAGGAAAGACGGATTGCTCCTCCTGCGGGGACAAGCGCAGCTCGGCCGCTGTCAGCAGCAATATTTTCAGCAGCTAAGGGCAACTTTTGTGACAGTCAGATCATTTCAGCTAGGAAAGCTGCTTGGGGCGGGTTCCCTGCAACATCTGGGCACCGTGTGAAACACGGGGCAGTTCCTACAGCTACGGCGACGCAGACCAGGCGCTGCCTCCCCACGACGGGAAGTATCGATGCAGAAGAGGTGCCGAACGACACCGACCACAAAGACATGGGGACCCTGCTGCATACAGATGAGGCCTCAGCATACACTTACATATATATATACACACACACACATACACACATATAGCTTGCTCAGCACAATGAGGCCTGGAAGCTCAATGTGACACAGAGAGTTCCTGTTTTAATGAAGTCGATGCCTTTTGTCATACGAGTTCTGCACAGCCTGGGTCAACAAGCAGCTGTCTGTACAAAAAGTGAAAAACCTGATTACAGTTGAAGGGAATTTTATTCAGCAGGAGAGTGAAGTCCTGGGGCTTGGTTCAGTGTTTGGCATTATAATAAGTGACATTTTTAGTATTTTAAAGCTACTTAATCTGTCAGTGATGCTCCTCGTGGTTAAAAAAAAAAAAAAAAAAAAAGTCAAGATGTGTCCCCTATTAGCAACAACCTCCCAGTCCCAATTCCCCTTTTCACAAGGGGAAAGTCTGGCCACAAGCCCCAATTTCATATAGACACCCTATATATTTGCAGCATACCAGGCACCCACAACGCTGACTTTCCTATCGCACGTTACTAGCTCCCATGCCTGCCCCCTTTGAGCTTCCTTCTTATACAGAGCATCCCTCACTCCTAACAAAATAGAAGTTAAGACCCCCTCACTAACAGAATATGTGCTAACTAAGGAGATAATGCCAAGAGAAATGCAAGAAAACTTCATGTCTGCTCCCTGAAATAGTTATTTTTGGTTGGCACATGGGCTGCTCAGATTTAGGTCACAGGTTTCCTATCTCTAAACCAAATCAAATTTGTCTTGGAGGGACCACAGGGGTTTTGTCAGTTGTAAGAGAGAGTTCTCACAAGGAGTTGTACATAAAAAGGTAAAACTCAGTCATCCTATAGTCAGATTTTACCAGCGTGCTGACTTTATCATTACTTGCAAAGCAAGCCAGCACCCTCCCTTTGACAGCTGTTGCTAAAACAAGAAGTATAATCTTTCAGAGGAGATGCTCTACTTCTCTAAAATCCTTTTCAGACAAATTTATTCTGCTTACTGAATTTGGAAAGTCAGCATTTTTTTTTCCAGGAGGCAGCAGACTTTGTACATTATAAAGGTTGCACCAGAGTCCGTTCCAGACAATGGGACTATGGGCAAACATTTCCCTATCACTGTTTCCTAAACATGGCAGTAGGAAAGGAGACAAGGGACCGTACGTCTGCAGCAGCACTACATCAACATCACCCGTGCCATCAGCACGTGGAAATTGCAGGACCACAGAGGGGGAACCTACAAAATGCCTATTTTTCCTCTTCCCTCGTGGTATAGCATCTCTTGAGGCAATTACAGCAGAAAGAGGCTATGGTAACAGATGGGAAATAGAGAAGCACAGAAACGTATCTAGCAGCCCTCTGCTCCAAAAATACACTTGCTCACATGGAAGTACAAACTGAACCAGCAAGTAGTTGCAGGCAGAAGGAAAAGGGTCTGGCTTCTAGCAGCCTCCCCCCACGTACACTTGTACACCAAATAAACATGGAAGTTACTGCCTTCCTACCTGTAAAAACTGGCTTTAATAAAACCCCTCTCTTCCATCCAAAGTCCTTTTGGGGTAAAGCCCATAGAAACAAGCAGCTTTGGAGGCTTTGCCTGAAATTTGCTGCCCCAACTTTGCAATACGATGCTGGATTTGCTGGCTGGCCAGAGAATTATCTTCAGATCACGCAGGAATTTTTCCCTCTGAATCAAAGCTAAAAATAACGGAAAGGCTCAAGGCTCATGACTGAGACGACGAGGGAACTGCTGACAGCAGGGCCACATCACCCACGATGGCATCGCGTGCCCAGGGCAAAGGGCTCGCCCAAACTCTTGAGGAAGAGGATGGCAGTGACGATGCCGGTGTGACGCCGTGGCATGCTGAAGAGGTGACACGGCACGGGGTTGCTCGACACAGGCGCACAGGGGCTCCAGGTGACAGTCGTGTCCTGGCCCTCGCCTGTCGCCAGCTTCCAGTTTCTATGGAGTTACCCAGAGAAGCGGGAAGAGAAGTATTGGGACAGGAAGGGAAGAGCTGCCCTTTTTCGCAGGGCACAGACTAAAGGAGGCAGCACGTCTCGAGTGCTGGATCTTTACAACGACAGAAGTACAGGTCTTAGCCCGTGACCTTCTCTGTTCGCTCAAAATCCCACAACTACATCAGCCACCATGAGAATTCAGGGTGTTAAGATGACTCCTGGCTATCTTTCCATTCAGATGGCAAAGATCAAACCACATGAATTGCATGAAGAAGGAACCCGTGAGGAAGAAAGTCACTCCTTTTCCATGACACAGACGATTTAAAAGCTATTCCGAAGTGTTTGGGCCCTGAAGCTCGAAAGGCAGACACCTAACAGGAGGAAGGTGAACGATTTTAGCAAGAAAACTGAAAACAAATGCAAAACCTACAACCCCAAAGAATTCTCTTCTCTGTACACACAAACCCCAATAAGGGAGAACAAGGGCACTATCACTATGGAAGATCTTTGAAGAGAAGAGTGTTACTGTTAACAGGAACCACCCTAAATACACCTCAAAACTACAGGTTACAATATGTTAGATTCTTTCACTTTTTGTGGTAAGAGAGGAAGTGGTGAAAATAGGTCACCAGGCCTCTCCTCTCTCTCTCTTTCTTAAAGAGAGAAAAGAAAAAAGCAATCAAAGGAATGCAAGAGAGGGTTTTATGAAAGCTCCCTTGCTCAACTCCGACACTTATTCCAAGTACTCTATCCATTAAGATCTGCATTTGAAGAAGAAAAAATAGTAGTTCCAAACTCTTGCTCTCTGGAAAGCCTTCCCCAGCCATATACAACCCCTGCCCAGGCTCCCTACAGGAAGGGGTAAACCACTATATCCCTTTTCCAGGGGTCAGTAGCTGTTACCAGAAGAACCACGCGGACTCGCGGCTAACAGCAACCCAAGAGGCGCAGCCACCTGCTGAGGTGGCCAGAAAAGGGGATTGGGGAGCAGGAGGAGCATGGGGCGCTCCCAGGAGCTGTCATGCCTAAGTTGGATTGCTACCAAACTGCACTGGCAACAGCAACAGGGTTGGGAAATTCACAGGCTGCCGAGATGGATCTCGACCCGGGAAGCTTTGACTGCTCCTTTCTGCTCTTTTCAGTCTCCTCCTATGCACTGCCATAAGCAACAGGACCGGGCTAACTTAACAGGCCATCGCAAGCACCCAAAGCGCAGTGCTCTGCACTCCACATTTGCCAATTACTTTAACTTGGCTTTTGACATTAGCAGCACTGGCTATGCACATACAGCCTTCCCAGCACAGCTGAGACAGGGAAGGCAGTTTTTACGGCAGGGGATTTTACAGCACAGCCACCAATTAGGTGGCCTTAGCCCTGAGGAAAGTTTGGGATGGTCAGCGGGGAAGGCAGGAGCAGGAATGGGAAATATGTGGGTCAAGATTCAGGTGACACGGTGGGTTTTAAAAGGCCACTGACTGCTTGGAGTCAGGTGCCCCTTCAACTAGGGATTATTTTGCCCTTGTGATGTTTGGTCAGCACCGAAGCTACTTTTCAAAATAGAACTATTAGAAAACAAAAATCAAATCCACAAGTGTGCTATTAGCCACAGATGCAGCAGCTCACCTCAAACGATGCCCATGGAAAAAACTCACACACTGAGCATACACCTGAAACCAGTTTATGCCAAAATTAATATCAGAACCACAGAGATCACAGTTCAGTAGCTGCTGAGCCTGCCCGCATGTTTGGAGCAATCCTCAAGAAAGTCTCCTGAAATAACAATAAAAAAGAAGTAAGAAGCCACCTCAAAACCAAAAGTAAACACTACGGAGAGAACCTCAACAGGCAAAGGAGAAGAAACGTCGGCAGCGCCTTCACGGTGGGAAGAGAGGCAGCTGAAAGCGCTAGTGCAGAAGGGCCTGTGCTTGGGAGTCACCTCAAAGCCTTGTGCACTTGAAGCCCTGCAGCGAACGCCCGGGCCCCGAGGCGCAAGCAGGACCTTGAGTTCCTGCAGCGCCTTCCTAGTGGCCCAAAGCAACAAGCAGCCTGGTCCTCCGCTGCCAGAACACGTGCCTTTCCACCCGGGAGGCTCCCGCGCGGTGGCACAAACTATATACTGCAGAAATACGTTTTTCAAATAAAAATGCATTTTTACACTTTCAGTTTTGCGTGCTTTATTCAGCCTCGCACTGCATGCATGCCTTAAAGGAAGGAGAGGCCGAAGCTGGGCTCATGTGCGGGGGGGATGTCCTGCCACAGGGTAACAGCCTGACAAAAGCACCTCCCATCCCATCAAGCAAGAGGAGGGGAGGCGACGGAGGCAAACGCCTGTAGACACCCTGCGCAATCCCATCGGAATAACCTGGGGAATAATCACCTGTCTTATTCGGCCCAGCCCTCCCTGTGCTCTCAGGAAGCCACACAGGCCGAGTGCTTTTATGGGAAGAACGGAGGAGTCCGTTTTATGAGCAGCATTTCCTCAGGGTTAATCAGCCCCACCAGCCACCCCCCCTCCTGATTCACAGCAAGCTGTGAAAGGGGCTGAAGGGCTCTCCAACCAATTAACAACTAATTGACATAAGGGACAGGCACCATAAAGCCTGAGCAGTCAGAAACCGAGGACTCGGCCCTTCAGAGGCCTCCACAATCTCACAATATTTCATTTTATTCAACCTCCTAACACCGGAAGAGCGGAAAGGAGTATTCCCGGGGATCCGATCCTGCAAAAATTTATCTTTATTCCAGTTCAAATCCACTGGGCTCCAAGGAACAGGGCACATGTTTTACAGTACGCATGCAACAGGGCCTGCAGGAACGGAGCCAGGTTTTATTTATTTGTAAAGCAGCGTGAGGAAGTCGCGCACACGCACACTCTCACAAACAGAGCTGCGCTAGCACGACAAGTTAGCGTACTACTCAAGGAGACGTCCTTATCCCTTTAAATTAATATATGACAGACTATTAAGATGGATTTGTCTACAGTTGGCTATAACCTAATCATTTTAGGCTCATTTTTTTGTTGTTGCCAGGGTGGTAAACTATGTCAATAAATTGCAGAGCAAAATTCTGTATCTCAAAGGCAAAGAAAAACCCAGCAAGTCTTTATGACAAACTCCTGTCTTCCCACATTATAAATACTAACCTTTGTGCCTGGTTGCATCAACGAGGTCTTGGAGGAACCATAGCCACAGCTTCTAACACTCCCAAAGTGCTACTGCAAACATAAAATGTGTGCAATAGGCAATTCTGAATGCGGAAGAGTCAGCAGGAAAAACGTTTTCCATGTGCATTCATACTTCCCATAGCAAAATTCAGTGGGCACAGCACACTAGCAAGCCAGAAAGGGGAAAGACACGTCCCAGCTGAGAAATCTCCAAGCTGGGGTCCCTGGAACAGACACGAGGATGTCGGGAGGATCACTTGGAAAAGGCAGAGCATGAAAGAGCCAGGACTGGTGGACACTGTCCTGACAGAATATGGGCAGAGAGCCCAAAGAGGCAGAATTAGTTTCCAGAATTCCAGGGTTTGCTTTTGGGCACAGAGATGGAAGCTGGCAGAGGAGAGTGGCTTTCACATATGGACAATAAGTGTGTTTAACCAGCTGCAGGAAGCGAGGGACAAGACTGTCCTGTAGAACTGCTGGTGGTGAATGTCTGGAAATAAATAATCTTGACACAACATTTCAGTGCTCAGTCTTCAACCACAACTCAGAGCTAACTGAGAAGAACATGTTAAAATATTTTATAGATGGGTATTATTTGGTGTGGAAGCAGAGATTCCAGTGAGGAGTGAGAGGCCTGAGTGCCCTGAGAAGCCCCACACAAGGATGCACCCAAGGACATAATTTTCCCTGCTGTTGCTGGTCCCTCATGAGAGGGCACAGACGAAACAGCGAGCACCGGTTGAAGACGAGGGCCCACCATGTGTTCAAGGAACCGCCTGAAACTGGGCAGTGGGGGCAAAACAGGGCTCCCTGAGCCAAAACAGGACCATATGTGGAAGTGAGTTACCAGATTCGTGGAAAGGACTCCAAAAGACGAGCACCAAGGGTCTCGAAAGACCCCCAGGGACGACCGAAGGGACACAGGGCCCACGCGCGAGGGTGGGATGTGTTGTGAGGAGTTCCAGGAAATACAAGGAATATGGATGATCATTCTGGGAAATTTAAGGCATGTGCAGACAACAGAAATACCAGCCTTGGTTAACCCCACTTACGGCATGCACGTTAGGAGGAGCCATCCCCTGTGCATCCTGCGCCGTAATAAAGAGAGCGCCTGCTCCTTACCGCTGCGTTGGTGTTGAGGGGTTTATTCCTGGTTTTCGGTGAGAAAGACAAGGACGAGGATGCTGGACAGATGCTGCAGCAATCCCAGCTGCTCCCGCTCCAGCGGCGCCGCCTCTCTCGCCCTGTGTCCGCGACGTGATGTCACTTGGCCATGAGGACCCAGACGTGACCCTGTCCCTTGCTGTCCAGGCAACCGTGCAGGTTGCTGAGAGAAACAGCAGTGACTCACAGGCCTTGGAGTCACCATTTCTGAGCGGGGAACGGGAAACCCCATCTCTGGGGAGATGCTGGAACATCCCAAGAAGTTCCAAGGCACAAACACAGCAGCCACCTTCTCTGGAGACCTCCTGGCTTTGGCTCGGAGGAGAAATTCCCCGGGCAGGGGAATTTCTGCCTGGCAGGAGCATCCCCCAAAATGACCAAAACACAGCCCATGTGCTTCATGATCTATAGACCAAGGCGTTCAAGGAGCAGGGCTGCAGCTCTTGACGGCGGTTGGACCTTGACGGGGACGAACGGAGTAGCCACCGGGGCAGCCCGAGTGGCTCTTCCACGCCATCAAAATGAGGCCAAGACTTGGTGCTTGGCAAAGCACCGAAATGAGATATATTAGACGTGGCATGTGTGGGTACTGGAAATAAATTAAGCTGCTCTCTCACGGTCCTTTTAGTTTCCCCTGGCATANCATTTCCAACTGTTATCCTTGATAATTAAAAAGACTTGAGTCCTCACAACATTCCCTCATAGAGCGCATGCAAAGCAAGGAAAGGAACTGAGTAATTTGACGGGCTTGACCCCATACAAGCAGCAAGCAGTTAAGGATGGTTCTTTCCAGGGCTTTCAGTGCCGAGGAGCATGCTGGAAAGCAGGGACCAGAAGGCAAACAGAGTGGTGTGAACTGTGGAATCTCAAAAAGCTCATTTCTCTCCCATGCACAGCGCATGCCAAATCTTAAAATTCCTGCAGCATCCAGTTATGAAACTACAATAGAAGAGGAAAACAGATGGCTGAAGCCTTTAGGAGAAAAAGATTTAAGCATTACTTCATTGCCAAAAAAAGGCAGCCATATATTTGAAAATATAGAACCTACTTCAGACCATAGCTAATCGATAAAAAAAAAATAGGCGATTTGCCTCACGGAAATGAAGCCCGGATTCAGCGAAAGCAGTGCACACAAGAAGTTTAACCCTTTTAAAACACTATGGCTTGTTGGGTTTTTTAAGCAAATTTTAAAAGCCAAGTAGTTCACAAACATGACGAGAGGCCTATTGTAAAGAGTAACACGTTTCTCTGTCCTTAAAAAAGCTGCTTAAAGGCAGAACGGGTTGAAAAGCCTCTTAATGTTTACCTTTTTCCGGTGCTTTTAAGCAATTAACAGCTCCATGCAGGTGAGCAGCTTCTTTGTGGGCAGAGAAAGGGCTACAGAAGCATCTAATAGACAGTGGCACATTAGGAACTTGACAACCTCATCCTGCAAGAGCCAAGCCCTTTGCAGTGGGAGCAGGCCATGGGGATATCAGGCATGGTGAGATCACCCTGGAGCTCCCCTTGCACCCCGACTCGCAAGGTCAAACACACAGGCAGGTAGGAGCCACGCTAGGGAGGACACATTTCGTGTGTCACCTGCCCGGGCCTCCCCATGCGCCGCTCGGAGCGGCGGCACACCCGTCCCCGCCGGGCTGGCGCTCAGCGACTCGCGTGAAACGTGTGAAACGGGGTGCGAGTCTCCCCTCGGGAGGGCTGCGCTGACAGCCAGGGCAGAACTAAATCTCTGCTGCCAGGCCCGGGCTGCAGATCGCTGGCAAGGCCGAGTGGAAAATCCGGCGCTGCCCCGGCTTATTCCGCGGGCAAGCGGAGGATGACAGACTCAAGCACTGCCAAGCCTTCCATAAATCAAGCGCTTATATGATTAATTCAAAGCATCACGTTTTCACAGTAGCGGGAGTCACTAATCCACATTAAGGACCAAGAGTACACTTATTTATTTATTTTAAATGAAAGGCTCTACATGAGCTAACCGCTCAATTTTTCAAAAGCCCTGAGCAGCCACAGCAATCACATCTGGGTCAGTGGGAACAGCAAGAATGCTACAGAAGTGACCTGCCCCTGCTAAATCACCTGAAAATAAGGTTTTTCCTGACAAAACAGCGATAACCCTGGGCACTCCCATCACAATCCGTCCCACCAACAGCCGCCAATGAAGAACACTCAGCCGAGGGCCTTTAATCATCAGCAAGGACGAGCATTAGAAATTGCAGAGCGTAGAAGAGGGAAGCAGAGGGATTGGAGGCCTGCGCTGCAGAAATGCCGCTCTACCTACGGATAATCCTTTGAAAGAGCAACGCAGCAACACCAGGGTGGTAGCGATTCCCCGGCGCAGCCAGCAGAGCTGCTACGCTCGTCCCCGCAGTTATTTCAAACACCACATAAAAAATCTGGATCAATGCAACATTCGCAGGGGACAAAGAGAACCAAAAGCCACCACAAACCTTGCAAGCAGCACCTAAGCAGCACGGAAGTATTTCAAACCATAAGCCAGTGTTTGAGCATTTAGACAAACGAAAGCCTCAAAGAACAGAGCAGTTCATAACACAGCCTGTTTTGGGCACGGACAAAGCTTGCTCACAGACACGTTTGTGTTCGAGTGTGTTTACGACTGCACAGCCATTTATTTTAAAAGATGAATGGAGCATTCTTTTCCTACCAAAACAGGGCATTGTTAAAACGCCAGTACATTAAAATAACTCAGTGCTTACTACATTTCTATCAAAACACCCTTACAGTATGGAACTAGCAGCGTACACTACAGCATAGCTGCTTAATATATTTAGAACTGCTTTCAGAAAGGTGCAGCATATTTCCTCTGTTTGTTTTCACTTGTGCCAAATTCAGAGACAAGCTTTAGAAATAAAGCACAGTGATGCTGTCAGCACATTCAGAATTGTATCTTCTCTAAAGTTAAAGAAAGGCTTTGTTAAATGTTACCAAAACATCTGATTTTTTTTGCTTTGTTTCATAAAGGATTTCTACTTGCAGAAGAATAGTGCACTTCAGATTCAGATTCACAGGACATTTTTTGCTCTAAGGCTCTCCAAACAAAAGGAAACAGAATAAAAAATGCCTAAAATCAAATGACTCCATGAATGGTGTTTCTTGCTACTGTTTTCTTCTCCTAAAATTCACCCATATTTTACCACCAGTCACTTGTTCCTTCATAAACAATACTGAATTTCCTGACACAACACTTGATAGCCCAGGACACTCCACCACAACCTGTCCCACCAACAGCCACCAGAAAACAGCACCAATATGAGATGTTTTTAGGATTTGACGTTTTGAAAAGCTGCATCACTGCTTCATATACAGGGATTTTGCTAGGTGCTAGGCATTATAGTTATGATTAAGGGTAGTTGTTTACCAAAAAAAAAAAAAAAAAAAAAAAAAAAAAAAAGGATTGTTCTTTATTAAAATTTTTGTGTGCAACTTTTTCTTAGATTAAGTGAAAGGAAGTTGAAGACACAGTATGAATATTCCCCTGTGACTTTCATACTTTAAGCTGGAGCATTCTGCAGATTCAGAGTTAAGGAGTGAATCAAAGTGAAATTAAGAGCCACAATAGGCCAGTTTAAGCAAAGAAAACTTAAGTAGTAATAAACAATTACTGAAATAGCCCTGATAAAGCTATTTTGGGGAAACTCCATGGCCTAAACTAGACAGGAGGTCACGCAAGATAATCTCAACACTCTCTTTCAACTTTTAAAAGACTTTTAATTATAGTTTTCTCTGTGAAATTAATTTCAACTTTAAAAATGATTTTTCAAGTAACCTTTCAAAACATTTTAGGCAAGAAGATTTTTTGTTTGTTTGTTTTAAATATCTCTAACCTGAGAGCTTTCCTTCAACACTGAGCATCCGACAGCCTTCTAGCATATTAGACAGGGATTTCTAACTCCAAGAGACAGGATTTAACTTTGTAGAGGCCTTACTCATAACCACTGAAAGCAGCCAAAGTTAAGTGCCAAACTTGCCAACAGGAGGATAAACCAAGTATTATAAGGGAAGCTGCAGTTTATTACACGGCAATGTGAACATCTCAGTTTGCAAAGTCCATAGAGTACTTTCTCTGCCCTGACACTACAGGATCACACCAATGTGAGGAATTAAGACAGCAACATGAATCTTTCACAGATATAAAATAGCACTTAAGTATAATCAGGAACGTGGCTTGACTATTTAAAGGCTGTTCCTAGTCTTCTCCATCATAGTCAAGTTCTTTTTACATAGGAAGGTTTGCTTGAGCCAGACCCATACAATTAGCTGCTATCTGGTCAGCTCCAAAGTCCTCCAATTGCTCCATTACAGCACAAAACTCCTGCCTGACTAAAATATCTTACGACAATTCCTAAGGATCTGTCTCTTGGCCCTTCCCATTCAAAGAAAGGGACGAACAAGGAAAGGAAGGAGAAGACACAATGTACCTTGGGTTAAAAAGGACAGAACCAAAATGAGTATCCACCCTAGATTAAGACAGCACAGTGTTCAAGGCTGGTCTTAAAGGTGTCAGTCAGCTAACAGCAGCAGATAACGTTCAGCACCAAGAGCTGAGTTGGAAAACAACTCAGGGAAAATATACACATTTTTTTGGAAGACAAATGCTCCAAGCTAAATCAAAAGCTCCAAGCTAATAAATGCACTGTCCTGCACGATAGCAAAATTGCCTGCCAAGAAAAATCAGAGCGCAAAGCCAAGGCAACAGGTCCAAGGTGAGCATGCCACAAAGCTCTCATCAAGAGACACCCACACTCCACCCTGCTCCTTCTGCAATGGGAAGGAGGGGAGGAAAGAACAGCGCGCGCGCACACACACACACGCACCAGCAACTCACTCCACCACCTCTGCAGCAATACAAGTCATTTCTTACCATTTTTTGGTGCACTCGACCATCAGCTCCTGGTAAGACGCCACAAACTGGAACTTGGACGCATGTTTCCCAACACGCTGCAGCCTTTTCCAAACTGAAGCCATGATGGGGAGAATTATCAGTCCTATTGCACAGCAGCAACTCTGGGAATACCAAAGTAGGTTTAAGAGTATGTGTGCCCAATGCTAGCAGATTTATGTACAGATACAGTAAAAAAAATGCACAAGATGCTTGAAGGGATGTCTAGGATGCATATTCTGCCTCTCCCGTCTTCACGGTAAATTCCAGTCCAGTTGAGCAGCTCATCCCTGGCCAGGGGCAACACGCAGTATGAGCGGATGAGTAAGTAAAAGGCAGGAAGAAAACCCTCTCATAGAGCCATCATTCCTCACGTACTAGATGATGTGGAGACTGGAAGACAAAATAGACGGGGAGAAAACAGTGGTAAGTGTGTTGCATACTACAGCGCTGCAATTGCACGCGATCTTGCACCTTTTCAAGCAACAACTACAAGGAGCCATAAACACCTACCCCTTTCCTGCTCCCTCCCCCCCCCGCCCCCCAATTAAATAAATAAGAACGCAGCAGCAATTTCAGGAATGCAAACCACGAGTCTGTTTGGAAACATATCAACGTGCCCTTTTATCAGCACCATCGCAACTGGCAACAGCAACAAAAAAGGGCAGGTCAGGGCCACGCCGAATCCTTCGGGAGCATCTCCGGGAAGCGCCGCGGAGGGGCCGGGGTCCTGCCCGCGCGCACCCAGGTGGAGGCGCGCGGGGAGACGCGGGCAAGTTCTTTGTCTGGGTGACAAAAGGTGTAACAGTTGTTTGCCCTCGCTTCACCCCCCCGCCAATTCCTCCCCCTGGGAAGGCGCAGCCGGGCACTGTCAGAGCTTCAGCGCGCGCGCTGCGGGAGGACGGGGCATTTCCCCGGCGCCGGTGCCCGGGCTTCCCCCGCCCTGCACAGCGGCGCGTCCCCCTGCACCGAGAAAGGCTCCCCGGGGAGCGCGACGCCCGGCTGGGCCTCCCCGCGGGGCAGCGG